>OX637340.1:13504739-14104739 GCA_951799405.1 Agapetus fuscipes
ACAAGCAGACATGTATAATTTTGTGCTAACACATGCAACATAAGCCCTGCAACTCTTGCCGTCCTTCCCTGAAACAGGGGTGACATTGGCAAAGTGAACCATTTTTTACAGTATGGGTGGTCAGCCGCATACCAACCTTTAAGTCAATTAACAATTGATGATATTAATACCTGTTTCTGGCCAGGTAGAATAGGTTGGTGAATTGCATTCCTCTTCACAAATCTATTTAAAAAAAAAATAATGTAAATAGTATCCATTAAAACATCAGCTTAAAGCCTATAATTTTTTTTAAGGAAGCCTGTGCGGGAGACTCCGTAGATTCAAGAGTCTCTTGGGATCTATGACACTTGTTATAGTGCTACAGAGGTGTTTTTGATGTGGCAGTTGATGTCCTTATCCGGTTGCAGGGCCGTTAGCTGCGCAGTGCTGCGGTGTGTGTTGTGTTGCATTGCTTTGCTTTGAGACACACTGAGAGGAAATTATAAGCTTTCTACTCATAAAAAAACTCATCTGTTGAGCTCCTGACTAGCCTGGGTCTTTATTTGCACCATATCATCATGACCTCGACAGCCCTGGGTGGGCCTTTAGTCTAAGAGCTAGACGTATGAAACCTTACCTCATCGACTACCAGGCAGTGACATGGTCAGGCTGGTAGTTTGCATCGAGTACATGATTTTTTTCACAGATCTGCCTTTTCCTATCCTGGAGCGTTTTGGATGCGGCCTCTTCAAAGAGGCCCAAAAAATGGTGCAAACTACCTCATCGACTACCAGGCAGAGACTAGTAAAAACTAATGCTCCATATTAATTACCTGCTTTTTGCATAAAAAAAAATATTCCAAACCTGGAGCGTTTTGAATGCGGTCATTTTTTTGTAAATTATAAAAAACGATCTTTTGAAGTTAGTTGTATGAGCCATGGAGATAAAGTAAAAAAATATTATACTACATACATTACTTGTAATTTGAGGATAAACATACTACAAATTTGTATTTCCAACCCTTCTTGTTCAGGAGAAAAAGGGGTAAAATGTTATTTTTTACAATATATTTTATAACTCAAAAACAAAATAAAAAATATGATATTTTTGTACGTCAAATATAAGAAAATATTTTTTTATACAATAATGATGGACGAAGGATGACGATGGATGAAGGCACATCTTGTCTACGTCTAGAGGTTTCTATGTCTAAAACAAAAAGCGCGCTTGAAGGGACAATGTGTCACGCTGAAAAAGTCATCATCATGTGATATATATTCAAATTGAATGATTTAACAATTCTTAAAAATATGTGCATATATGAAGAACAGTAATAATAATAATAATAAAACTTTATTCTAGCTAAGCCATGTGGAGGGTGCAATACATTAGTAGACCAATAAAGACTACAAATGAAGTGCAAATTATAAAACCTTATAAATGAAATACAAAAAGAGAACTGAGGATTGTTTAAAAATAAAATCATTTTGTTTACACAGTTTTCACTATGAGTACCTATTTTTGTCCAAATTGTTTGTTGGCAGGACTATATCAATTAATTTTTCGTTTGAAATGCTTATAATTCAATAACGTGGGATGACTGAAGGCAGGTAATTAAGTAATAGAGGAAGACTTTTATATTATGTACTTACCTAAGTATCACTAATATACACATTAATATAATAAGTACTTTTGAAACTTCTTTGTGCCCACGATATTATATTATATCAATTTAGGAACTAAGAAGTGCTATGGCGGTTCCGTAGGTACATAATATGGCATCTTGGACCTTATAAAATTAATTCAAGTAAGTACCTACAAATTTTACAGGCATGTGTAAGCGTAAACTTATACTTATGTAATTTAATATATTTAATATGATTCTTATTAGTTAATATACCTTTGTAACCTAGATTATAATAGATGGAGACCTTGTTAAATAAGTACCTACGTACCTACAGGAAAAAAGTGAAATAGGTCCTACCTACCTATGTACCCGACGTAGTAGGTACCTATATTAATAAGAGATAAGGTAAAAAACAGCAGCCGATAGACAGGAATGGAGAGGATTGGAAGAGGCCTACACCCAGGAGTGGACTGAGAAATGCTGAGGAAGAAGAAGAAGGTAAAAAATATATTATGCTGATAATTATGTGTACACCAAATTTTAATAGATTACCTACATTCATAATTTACCAAAGAGTTTCTGAAAAATTGTCATGTTTGTCATTATCAGGTTTTATTTGACAAAGATTCCAAACAGGGTCGCTTTTAGGGAACTGCGATGTGGGTAGGCGCCCAAACAAAAAAAAACCCTTAAAAGACCAATTACTTACTTATTTATCCACATTTAATCATAAAAAAACCTCTCTAGAAAAAGTTAACAATTAAGTAAGTATTTAATTAATTTGGCGGGAAAGGTTTTTCGTCTCAACTTGAACTTATTTTTGTATTAATTAATCTCGTTTTTTCTTTACTTCCTTACAAATCTCGTATCGTTGGTACTATGCCCAAGCCTTATCAATAATGTGAACCCCCATATCGTTCCCCCAGAGCTTGTTTGGCTTATCTACCATTTGATTAAAAGATGATCCTTTAATGACATTGCGACTAGAGAATCACATTCTACACCAGGCTTGTCCAACATACGGCCCGCGACGACATCTAGTTATTGCGCAATATGTTCTATTTAAGGCAGTGTTTTTTTTCAAATAAATTGGGGGGCGCGACCTCCCGTCGATAGGACAAAAGAAATTCTTAAAATTGCCCCCCCCCCCTCCATTAACAAAATTATTATGGACAAAAGCAAACAAAAAAAATTCTAGCCCTCCACGATTACAAAAGTACTAAATCCGGCCCGCCACGATTTTGAGTTGGACACCCCTGTTCTACACAATTTGAGCTAAGAAAAAAAGGTTTAACGTGTGTGAGAGTAGTTTGAAATATTTTTAAAATCAATATCCAGTTTTCATAAGACACATCGGTTCAATGCCTACACATACAAACATTGCTCATGTGAAATTACTTCTGATCGACATTTAAGACAAACAAGCACTAAGGGGACGATATGTTTCGTGAAAAATCAGTAAGTTCCCAGTTTCTTCATATTCTATTTTTCGAAGCTACCATCGCAGCTTTTACTAAAAGCTGCTTTTATTAAACTGAGATTCTTTAGCTTCGATATCATTAGAGTGTTTGATTAGGTACCTATTTCTCCATACAATTTCTCTTATGCAGTTAGGTACTTACATGTGCACATTAATTGACATAAAAAATGTGATATCACACGGCTGGGTTTCTAAAGCGAAGGCAAACTAATGCTTTGTTATTTGTTGCTTAGACCTTATATACATATATTGTAATGTTTTTGGTTCGAAATAATCTCTAAATTAAAACATACAGGTCTTCTTTCAGGATCTTTATTTGCACTTAATTTATTTTTACAACTTATATTAATTTTTAACACTTATGGTAACACAAATTTATTTTTACAGTTCAGTATCGCTTACACTTTTCAAATCAAAGGCAACTATCTCACTCACTTAGTGCACTCAATTTTACGCCTTAAGTATATACTTCACAGACAGAAGTCTCCAGTGACTAATTTTGCAGCACATTCGTGAACATTCTACCAACTTCAAAAGTACAAAAGGATCATTTAATTTCTAGATTTCTTAGGCCTATAATTATTGATACCTACGGTGTAGGTACACCTATATTAATCTACTTTTGACATAATACTATAATAACTATCACTACCTACGATGTACACCTATATTAATCTACTATTTACATAACAATATAGTCATACAAGCCTTTGGTGTTTGGCCGCTTAGATTTATTTTTAGGTACTTTCGAATTTGTGATGAGTTCATTATGAATTCCATCTTTCTGCATAAGTTTATTAAGCCGATAAACATTTTTATACTGAAAGCATGCTCCGCACTACACAGTTCCTCGCATCAGTCGCGTCATGTAATTTGTACACACTCAAAATCAGTCATCTTTTATCCCGCGAATCAGCAGCGCTGTATAAATGGTCAACTTGGCCAATGGTACACATCAGTCTATTATACTAATATCCGTTGATTAACAGATATCCGGTCGAATATTTTAGTTACTCCTCGTTTTCTGCTGGAAGTGGACATTCAATTTAAAATGTTTACTAAATCAGGGTGTGTTTTTTTTATACTGTGCGTCGCTTATGGATCTGCGACTTTCTATACTGACTGTGGCAAGTATTTTTAAATTGACCAGTTTTAATAAATTCTTTATAAATTGGCACAAATTTAATATTTTGTTGAATTTGTTTATCTTGTTATTTGTAGGTAGATAAGCTCAAATTTTATGTAAAGTGGGTAGAAACATACAAAAAAAAATACAAGTATTTTTTGTCTTTTGATGAGATCACAAGTGACCATTTAGATCGCTTTTATTTACCTAATTAAGAATAAAAATAATACTGATTTTGTTATACCAAATTTTTTTTTATCAAAACCATCGAGTATCAAAAACAGTTCAAAAGCCAAAGGTGCCTTATTTAAGCTTTAGTTATGATAAAATTTATTTATGTAGGTATAATAAAAAACTGATTAAGTACGTAGGTACCTATACTTACTTGAGATCTTTTCCTTTCAGGAGAGAAACGATATCTAGTTTCTTATTAAAAAAAATAGTACTAACGCATTCACTCATCTGTGACAACAAACCATCCCATTAAATTACTTAATAATAATTTACAATTATCAATTACGCTTCAGATGAAGGAAATGTGTTAGTAAGGTCAAACAATGTCACGTCTTTGATGAATGATATGTGTGATTAGGTGATCTTCTGAGAAATAAATTGATAAAAACACGCACATTCTTTTTAAAATTTATGTAATTAGATATTATGGTCTTGTGGAAATATGTAATTTAACATTGAGTGCACTTTTTGTTCTCCTCAAAAAGCAGCAGCTTTATTGAGTCATTATGAATTTATCAAATGTTTAACACAAATAATGAATTTAAGTCATTATTTTTTTTTATATAAGTAATAACTTACGTTTTTGTCGATACAAATACATCAAAAGGTTAAGTACCTATGTACATGCTGTTGATTATTGAATATTACTATTAGGTAACTGCGCAAACATTCAAAATGATTTATTTTCGTATTTAAATGATAGGTACAAAGGCAAAAGGAGATACAAAGGTAAAATTCATACACAAAAATGTACTTATACTATATTTATACTTTTACCGCAATTTATTGCTTTGATAATGTCACTTTGCTATGTTTCGATATTAAAACACGACATTGTAGGTTTACCTCACACCAAGGGCTCAAATCAAAACTAAGAGGGGGGGGGGGGGGGGAGGGGGGGGGGGAAGTTTTAAAAATTGAAGATGAAAATTTGAACACAACCTTATTTTAGTCTATAAAGTCATGTGCAGGATCCACTGTACAAGTTATTTTGAGTATTAAAAAGTTTAAAAACGACTTAGGTATTTTTTTTCTTCCAGGGGGGGGGGGGGCAGTTGCACCCCCCTGCTCCTTCCTGTGTACGCCCATGCCTCACGCTCATTGTTTTTTTTTCAAATTTAGCATTCCTTGACTACCCATATGAGGCTGACCACCCATACTTTAAAAAATAGTTCACTTTGCAAATGTCACCCCTATTTCAAAACACCAAATGTCAGGGAATGCAGGCAAGAAGCGCGAACCGCGCGAACTTAGGTATTTAAGTACCTATGTATCTGCTTGGGGAATGCTTGAAAAATATTATAGGTATATATTTGCATCTTAGATTATAGATCTAGGTATAATATCAGATGTTACTCTGCCTCGTTTGGCTTCATCTTCCCTTTTTATCTGTGAAGGATAAAATAGAAGATACTTATTAGTTATTCAACAATCTAAATCCTAAAAATCTTATTGACCTTTGGCATATTTCATGCAAGCACGTAGACACGGGTAAGCTTGCGTTTATACATGCAGGACATGCTGCATGTGTACTTACAAAATAAACCAAACCTCATAGCCGCTTTTCCCTGAAACTAGAGTGGCATAGGCAAAAGTGGACCAAGTTTTTATATCATGAGGGGTCAGCCTCATACAAACCAATTAATCAAGGAACAATGAAACCAAAGATTACCTTACTTAATAATACAAAGAAGTAAAAAAAAAAATATTTTAAGAATCGAGTTCCTTGGGTACTGTCAACATTGCCTGCCCCTTAAAGCTGTCTCTGTCTTTGTAAAATGACAATCTAAAACTGGGGATGACGTTTTCCGTCCATTTTTATAATTTTCCCTTTTATTCCTTGACTTATAGATTGGATCTCTGTGGATTGGATTGGACTTTAAAGTCTGACCACCCATATTGTAAAAAAAAAAATTTACTTTGCCAATGTCCCCCCTGTTTCAGGTAAGATCGGCAAAAGTTGCAGGGTTTATGTTCATTTCTAATCTAATCTAATCTAATCTAAGCTGCAAAGATATATATCATTTAAGATTTATATTAAATGCATTCCCACAAGCAGACATGTATAATTTCGCGCTAACACATGCCGCATGTGGACCTGCAATATAAAAACCCATTTGGGGTTTGGATTTTAATTTATAAGTAGGTACACTTGTAGCATTTGTAAGCGCGAACTTACACGTTTCTGTGGGATTGTTTAAGCACTTAATATGAATCTTAACATAAATATATCCTTGCAACTTAGATTTTATAGATCCCTGTGACATTAACACATCTCAAAAAATTTTTTTTTTCTTCTTTCTCAGTCTGCTTATAGTACTCCTTAACGTACTCCTGGATTTAGGCTTCTTCCAATCTTGCTTGTCTTCCAACTTTGTTCTGCCCACTCCTCATTCCTTCCTACAGTCCCTGAACATCATCCAGCCATCTCAGCTGTGGTCTCTCAACTCCCCGTTTAAACATCCCGGGGTCACCACTGATCTTGTACCTGCTTACCTACTTCACATACCTATTCATTAGACTGATAATTTACTTTCCTTTTTGTTACAGGTTCAGTACTATCCAAAATCGAGAATGTCAAGGTTTCTGGATGTGAAGAGACTGATAAAGTTTGCACATTGAAAAGGAACACCAACGTTACAATCTCATTTGACCTCACACCAAGTAAGAATATTCTTTTTACATAGAACGCTACTATAATACAACTTCTTTGCCTGTTGTCCCTAAAGAGGTCTCATTTGCTGAGTGGAACCTATCCTGTCTTCACAGATAAGAAGCCGGCCTAACGCCAACCACTTTGCATGAAGTGGAGGTTTCTCGCTACCAAGGAGGCAGGTTTTCCTTTCATGTGAAGGCTGAGTAAGCCAAGAAAAGGGGAAAAAACATCTGATACCTTGTTGGGGATTGAACCCTAACTTTCTAGCATTGAACGCAAGCATTTACCAACTGAGCTGAAGACCATCTGAATATTGTGTACCTACTCTTATCTGGAGGTAAGCCCTTCCCCTTCTGATTACGAGTCTGAAGTGTTAACTTCTAGACAACAGCTGACAGAATACAAAAGTGATTTATTTATTATTGTGTAGTATAATTTATTGTTTGATGATGAAGTATTTCCTTCCAGATGCATCGACTCCGATTCAAACTGTGAGCAGTATAGTTCATGGGTCTTTGTTTGGCCTGGCCATACCATTTCCTCTCCCTCAACATGACGCTTGTAAAAACGCTGGTCTCAAGTGTCCCTTGTCCCCCAACGTCAAATATCACTACAAAGCCGACCTCTCTGTTCTCAAAAGTTACCCAAATGTTGATGTAAGGGTGAAGTGGGAACTACAGGATGAAAAGAATGTGGATTTGAGTTGCTTAATGATCACAACTAGATTAAATTGATGTCTATGAAGTAAAAATGTCAACAAAAATGGATGATGACAAAAAAAACTTATCTTATTTGGTATTGGTGTGTGTAAATACAATAATACCAATTTCTTGAATTTTACTTTATATTTTTAAAGCACAATATTAACATTCTTAATTTGGTTTAGAGATTTGACTGAATTATTTGAAAATAAATATCAAAAAGTTTGACCGTTTAAGACCAATGGGATATGGTTGCTGGACTCATCAAGCAAATTGATAAATGGCCAAAAATTGACTTCCACTCTGCGGAAAGTGGAGCTAGAACGTTGGCCAATGAGCCTTTGGGCAAGTCTGCAACAGGGCATGGTTTGAGAGATTACCGACAGCAGTGACTTGAAGAGTCAATCTGTTCGCTTAATCTTTTGGGGCGCATTTGAAGTAGCAATGTCATGAAAAAGATCAATTGATTAATCATCAAGAGTTAAAAACCTTCTGGGCAATAGCGTTGTATATTTTCAACAAGCATTTTTATTTTTGCGATTGGATAAAGAACTTTGCTATTGTTACTTCTAGGGTCATTTTCATGTTGCTAAAATCTAATTATTAAATTAATAAATAAGAAAGGTTTTTATGCATTCAAATATTAAGTTTTAGTAAATATTTAAAAATTAAAATGGTAAAACATGGTTTTAATTCACTTTATTCTTTTTGTTTTGCTCAAAAGTTAAGTTTTATATCATTAAGTTTTAGATTTTCTAGCACCGTATTTGGTTTATTTTTCTTATGTTGCACTTGGTTGTTTTTACATGAGAGGCTTAATATGGTTGTTGAGACACACAAAATTGACTTGAACATTTTTGAGCACGGAGTGATTTTTGCTATAAAATTCTGGGAAACTCGTAATTAAAAATCAGTAAGCTCTCACTCATTTATACATGTTTCTCACATAACTTAATGAAGAGAAGGAATGCAAGTTCTTAGTGATACAACTAATGTATCTACTCCATCTTTGCATTTATTCTCAAAATTAAATTCCAAGTTGAAGGTGACTATGATTCATGGGCGTAACCAGGAAGGGCCAGGGGAAGGCAGCTACCCCTCCGTGAACGCAACTAAAACGCAACTAAGCTACACATATAGTGTAACTTCTTGCCTGCGTTATCCCCGAAGGGGTCGCATGTGGCGCTTCGGGACCTATTTATTTTTACAGGTAAGGGGGGCCGGCCTCACACCAACCACTTTCAGTAGAAGTGGGGGTTTCCCAGCTCCCGGGGGGGCTGGTTCTCATTTCTTGTGAAGGCTGAGTAAACCTTTGAGATCGAACCCTTGCTCTCGGCATGGAATGCAAGCATTCTACCAATTGAGCTATCGACCTTTTTACGAGCTTGATCGTCGTCGCTACAAAGCGCCAATTCTCAAGCAAGACCCAGTTGCTGTAAGGCTGGATGGACCTTTGGTGACCGGTCATTGGTAAAGGTTTTATGAATTTTTCAACCCGGCGAAGAGCAAATTTGAAAATATAAATGGTATATTTTTTGTGCTCCGCCGGGAATCGAACTCACAACCTTCCCATTCAGAGTCCGCAGTGTTACCACTGAGCTACGGACCGGTCTGATGGAAGAGAAAAATTAACCTAAATAATCCAAAATCGTTATTAAATTGAATTGCAATTACTGAAATGACCATTTTTCGATCATGGCTTTCCCCCCTTAAAGATGTGCGACACATGAAAGGTACTGATAATTTTTGCGATATTATAAATTTTGATAGAGAATATCAGAATAATCCTGCAATTTGCGCGTCTCCCCTCCCCCATCGACGAAATGTTTTGGTGACGATGTTCTTCAATTTTCCAAAACCTGCCCCCCCCGTTTGATCCTGGGTACGCCCTTGCTATGATTTATTTTATTCATTATGCACTTGGTTTTCTTTCACTGTATTTAATTTTTGTGTTTTGGCCACATTCACAGTAGAAACAGTTTTCATTTTACCTGGTAGAACATTTACAATAAACACTCTCAGTAGAGTTGTTTTCTGGGATCTGTTACTATGGTCTAACGGAGCTGGAGCTTTCGGACGTTTCGCCCATGTCAGCGATAGGAGTATTCAACGTGATGATTTGCTATAATGTTGACTCCTTATTTTCTTAGCAGTGTCCAAGCATATCCCAAAAAGTAACTCTCCAGTGTCAGCTGCCAGCCTTAAAAGCCTAGGGGCCTCTTCAGGCACAATACATTCTGCCTGAATTGTCTTTGTATAACACAGACAAACTGCGTGAAAGCTTTTTTACATCTTCATACACCACTGACTTCTGACCTGGCGCCGGATAGACAAACCCGGAAAATGTTTCTAGGGTAAAATGGCTGTAAAACTCCTATTCCATACTATCAGTAAATAAATTAACTTCAATTTTCAGATGCTTCCACCGACGTCCAGAAAGTAAACACTGTTGTACACGGAATAATGATGGGTCTTCCAGTTCCCTTCATCCTCGCTCAACCAGACGCCTGTCTCGACACGGCTTAACATGCCCTCTTTCTCCCAATGTCAAGTACAGCTACGCAGCAAGTCTTCCAGTTCTCAAAACATACCCCGTTGTAAGCGTCGACGTCAAATGGGAGCTCCAAGATGAAAAAGCGTAGACTTGAGTTGCCTCCTGATTAATGCTCATCTACACTGAATGTTTCACACATCTTATTCTGCCGCTGATTTTAAAGATAATTTATAATTTTTTTTACTGCTTTATGTGTAGCAAATATAATATTAAAATGACTATGTTTTTGCTGAAATAAAAAGATTTCATCCTGAGTATATTTCAATCTGTTATGAGCAATCCTTGAAATGAAATCACCATCTTTAACGAGAACATTTTCCCCAGATTTACAGCCCAATAAAGGACGAGAATAAGTGGAGAAGATATAACTCTGAACTCTGTACCAAGGTGATGACGTGATCTGGTCAATAAGTGGGCAGCCTACAATTGCTGGGTCACATCAAGGGAATGGACCATAGGAGATGGTTGTGATGACGGAGCTTACGGGGTGCAGGACAGTGGGAAGACCCATGGCGTGGTGGCAGAATGTCACGTGTAAGAGCAGGTGCAGGACCGGAGGAGGGAGGCAACGGTTGATCAAGGAGGCCAAGACCCACTCCTATGAATTTGTTTATCCCCTTTGGGACACAATTTTTCACCTCCAAGAGAAGATGGTGCCCTAGGTCAGGGGTCGGCAACCTGCTTCTCGCAAGCCACATGCGGCTCTTTAGGTGTGAAGTTGCCGCTCTTTAGTTCCATACGCAAATATTAAAATTTATCAAGACTTTATCCTTGACTTATAGGTTGGTATGAGGCTGACCACCCATACTGTAAAAAATGGTTCACTTTGCAATGTCACCCCTGTTTCAGGGAATGTCGGCAAGAGTTGCAGGGCTTATGTTCATTTGAGGTTTGGATTTTATTGTAAGTACACAATCAGCATTTGTAAGCGCGAACTACACGTGTTTGTTTGTGGCATACATCTGAGAGCTTTGAATGAATATATCCTTGCAACTTAGATTATAGATCAAGAAACAGTTCTGATTGAAAAATACAAAAATCGTTCTGAATCGATTGGGGGCTGATTCTATCTCTCAGCCACTTTAACTCGCTTTATAACCCCCCCCCCCCCCCCCCCCCCCCCCCCCAACCCCCGTTGACGCTAATAATTGGTTGGCAAGAAAACATTTGTGGCTCTTTACACACTTTGAAATTTGTAAATTGTAATTTTAAAAGGTTGTTGACCCCTGCCCTAGTCAGATGTTACTGCTTGGTCCCTTATTGATTATTTGATTGTAATTCAGTTATGGTAAATGAAAAAGCATGGATGTTATGTCATAAATAGTATATTTTTTTCAAAATTGAAATTTATTCAGAGAACATAAACAAATATGTCTAAAGGGGTGAGAATAGGAATATTCTCGTTGTGTGGAACATCTTAATATTAATAATATTTTGTAAGGGGATTATATTTCAGGTAAAATAAAATAGAATCCTATCGTGAACTTGCAAAACATTAAAATTTAATCTAACTGATTTGTACAATTAATTTTAACATGAAAATGTACTGAACATTACATTAAAAAACATACAAATAATAAAAGATTTGAGATCTGAAATTCATAAGTAGACTTCAAGAATCTTCACACATTTTATTAATGAAAAATATGAATATTAGACCAATCATTATTGGAGAACTATTTATATATGTCCTCAAGATTTTGTTGGTATTGTATACAACTTCTTCAGGAGTCATTATTGTGCATGCAAGGATGAAATATGAAACAAGGGCTTCTTCTGGGCAAGTTGTTTACAACACCAACAAAACGTCAAAATTAAAGTACATTTTCTAGTAATGGTTCGTCTAATATCCATATTTTTTATTAATTTTAATTTTTTAATATGTCAAACGACCATAACTCCTGTTTAATTTTCAAAAACTTATCCAATTTTGGAATCTTTTATATGGAACCATCTGATATCAATTCATACAGTAAATCTCATGAAATGAAGAAAATTATGTATACTTTTACAATTCTAGCTATTGAGTCTGTATTCTACACATTAAAGAAATCCTCCTGATACATTAGGATTGTCAACACCTCAGATCAGTAAATATTGTAGAAAAGCTGCTGTGAGTAAAAGATACAAAATATTATCATGAATGAACACATAAGCCAGGTAGGTAGACAAATGCTTACGAGTAGTGAAGCTTTGTAATGCAAACAAAACCTTTTCTTTTCTGTGTGTGTAATGTGAAACAATTGAGAATTTTGTCTTTAAAACTCTTTAAGTTCATAAGGTCTTCAAATATTTTTTAACAAAATTCACAAACGAAAATTAACGCTTTGAGTTTATTGGTGGGTAGTTTTATCCAATGAGAGTATGTTATTTCTGATCTTAATTCTGTGTAGAAACTAAAGAAAAACAAAAAAAAATGTGATTAGCACTAAGGGCGAGGATCCGTGTTCCAGCAATCTGGAGGTTAAACTGGATAGGGCTACGGAAAACAACCACATAGGCATAGTTTTTAAGGTGCTGAAGTTCTTTTTGCCGCAACCTTTACAATGTTCAACAGTCAAAATGCGACTATATTACACAAACCTCGTATATACAGGCCGTTCCGCATACAAGTAGACAAAGCGACATGAAAATTGCACATAGGGGCTGTCCATATATTACGTCATTCGCATTAAGGGGGGGAGAGTCTGGTCTGCGGATGATGGCAAATGATGTACGAGCACCAAAAGTGACGTTGTTCTTGTAAATACCAATTTCTACAAAATATTATGTACGTAATATAATATTAAGCTCATCCATTATTACAGCAAAAGAAGGGGGGGGGGGTCATTAGATAATGATTATAGGATGATTGTAAGGGGGGGGGGGGGTCGAAAATCAGCCAAAATCGACGACGTAATTTATGGACGGCCCCATATTATGTATTTTCTGATCTGAGATGAACACTTTCCCTCTAATTAAATATTCATGTCCCTAAAATCCCAATCGGGAAAAGTCTTAATATAATAAGCTGACGTAAAATAAACTCCATGAATCTTCATCAAGCAAAATTCATATTTTTTAAATCATTTATTTGGTTTCCATTATTTTCAAAGACTTTTACATACTTTTTTAGTTATTGCTTACATACATATTATAAATGGAAATTATTTATACTTTTCTAAATATCCTGCCATGATTTTTTTACAATTCACTTTACAGACATTGCCAAGTGTAATCTAAGAAAGCGGGTAAAAATAATAAGAGAACATAAAAAAAACTATTACTTAGTGTAAAAATGTGTTTAGTAGAGTTGTCCTATGTTAAAATGTTGGCTTTAATTAATTGTCTTAGAGTGATTCGTCAATATAATGGCAAGTTTAATGAAGCACTCTCATTGTGATAAATGCTTATCATGCACATTGAATAATTATTCACATGATTCATGATATTCCTCGACTTATAGGTTGGTATGTAGCTGACCACGCATTTGTAAAATGTCTGGCTTGTGAGCATGCATTAATTATGATTTTTGAAATTTTGCTGACTACAATACAAACACGTGGATATCAGTTAGATAGCTCAGTTGGTTGAGTGCTTGCATTGCACGCTGAGGTTGTCGGAAATGATTTCCCCTTTCGGTGTTTATTTCAAATCCACAATAAAATACCGGCAGGTTCATTGGCCTTCACAAGAAATGTACCAGCCCCCTGGGGAGCTGGGAAATCCCCACTTCAACTGAAGTGGCTGGCTACCTGTAAAAACCAATAGGTTCCACTCGCCACATGCAATCCTTTTGGGGAAAACACGGCAAGATGTTACACTTGTTAATCCACCTAGGATCTGTTTTTGGCCTGTCTGGATATTAAGGCCCTGCTGTTTTTCAAAGAGTTGTTTATTTCATATTGTAACTTGTAACCAATACAAGTTTTTAAGCTCTTGTATGCAGCACAACCAAAATCACTTTATATTACCTCCAGATTAGTGAATAGCAGTATAGTAACTTTATACATATGAATAATGTAGAGAGCGTCATTGCAAAATTTGACGATAAAAAAGGTCCCGCAGTAAATCGGTAGATATACTTTGAAAATGACAGAAATCATGACACATTTCAAGGCAAAGTTTTACTGTAAGCAAGTGTAGGAAGCGATTCGGAGGAAGTTACACATCCGATGGACAACTGTGAAAGACTAAAACTTCTATTCAATACATTAGATGGGTAACGGCATAGGAATAGGAACGCCAAGCAAAACCCCCTCCGCAACCCAAATAAACTTCACATGCAGTGAAACGTTTTACACTATGTCCCTGAGGAGGTTGCATGTGGCGCGTTGAACCCAATAAAAGATTTGAAAAATCATTCTTTAAAGTCTAAATGACAATATAAAGTAAAAATAGTTGATGATTGCCAATCCTCGACACAAAGCACTGAAAGAAGATTTTAAGATGGAAAATGGTGCGTGAAATTGACTTATTATTTATTTTTAAAGCCAGGTTACTGAGAGACCTTTTATATTTTCCTTATGAAGATATTGTTAAGAGCATTTTTCTTATATACATTTATTTTGTAAAGCTTACAACTTCATAATCTGATTAAACATTGTCCTAATAAAACGTGGACTACCACTAATCGTATCCAATCATACACCTAGCGCACGATTACCTAGTTACAGTTAATGGATAAATTAAAGACAAAATGTATCTTACAACAAACACAATATACAAAACTATAATAAATAATATTCTCCTCACATGATTGTAGATAATTCTAATTTAAATAATTTCATGGGCCCAATCAAATCAGGAATTTACTATATCTGATAAGGGGCTGTCCATATATTACGTCATTCGCATTTAGGGGGGGGGGGGGGAGTCTGGTCTGCGGATGATGGCAAATGATGTACGAGTACCAAAAGTGACGTCGTTCTTGTAAATACCAATTTCTACAAAATATACAAAATATTATGTCAGTAATACAACATTATTCATTATTAAGCTCATCCATTATTACAGCAAGAGGGGGGGGGGCGGGGGTCATTAGATAATGACTATAGGATGATTGTAAGGGGGGGGGGGGGTCGAAAATCGGCCAAAATCGATGACGTAATTTATGGACGGCCCCTAATAAAAGAAGGACTTTTTTAGCTTAAGCCCGCACCCAAAGTATACAACTTTTTAAGTATTTAAAAAAAATATATGGTAATTAAAATGCTCACTAGAGGATGCTGTTGTATCTTTCATACATTTTTGTATTTCAATCGTGATATCCTATTGAGCGGAGTTCATGTAAATGCTTTATCCTTGGGGTAGAGGTCTAACAATTTTACAATGAAAAATTCTAAGATTAAACAGCTGTTAAGCCCAGTTTTCAAATTTAAGCAATTTGTACATTACAAAACAGGATGTCCTTATTCTTCATGATTTAAATATATTCCAATGTAGAAAAAAATATACATTTCAATGATAACATATTTTGTACATCAGTACTCTCTTGTTAATTTACCATCACAAAATCTCATTCCTCCATGGTTTATATGATGTGACTGTAACCCTATTCGGCTGCCATTCCACTAGGGGTGATCAGCACCTCGGCAGTTGTGTCTCCACATTGTTTTGCCCTTGTACACTACTTTCATCCCATTGGCATTCATCACACACTTCTCTTTTTCTTACTTTTCAGATTCCAATCATTTGCAATCTATTACAATCAATTAATTATTTCCTAAGTCTCCCCCTTTGACTCTTTTTGTCAAGCGTTCATTGTCTATTCCTTCTAGATGCCTGAACCATCTCATTGCTGTTGGATGTGATAGATTAGCGAGAGAGTACTGTATTGGAATACAAAATTAATAATTCTTCATGCGAGATCAGAACTGTCTCCGCAATATTTTATACTCAGTATAAAAATAGTTTAGTACCCCGAGTATTTACATAAACTGTCCACGATCATCAAAATAAATAAAAGGTATGAAAACTAAATCACTCTCTAAGAGTGCCGTTATATAATCCATACACTTTCAATTTACGTAATCAAGAGGAATTTACATAATATTTTATACATGGGGTATAGTTTGTACCCCGATTATAAACAAAATGTATAAACTCATCTTAATTGTGAAAATAGAAAAACACGTGGAAAATACACCAGCACAGCTACCAAGTCACCAGATTCTCCTTCATTTGATCAAGGAGAATGTAAATAATGTTTCATACTTGGGGTACAGATAGTTGTGATCTCACATGAGGAGGATGCAAACACTGAATAAATGCCGCGACTGGCACAACACATGACGTATACAAGTATGAATGGTTGCAATGTTTAGAGTAGGGTGGTGTTAGACGGCTGAGCACTGGGCGACGGATCATTTGCTGGGCTTGGTGTGTGGCTTGGAGGGCGTGGTGGGGGCGCCCCCCTGCTCGGCCAGGGAGCCCAGCGCGCAGCCCTCACTGTCTACTTCCATCTGCGTCAAACATAACAGTCTTATTAGTTACACAATAACAATAGCCGCTGCTTCTTTAGGGACAATCAATGTTATTCGTGTTCATGACAACAGAATCGCTGCCATTGAAATGTGGGTTTACCATCGGATGCTAAAAAAATCCTGGATGGATGGAGTCAGAAATGTCTGGTATTTTCAACTTCAGAATTATTTTAGTCAACTATTACTCTCAATTTACTCAAGATGCGCCATTTAGAGTAAACTAATAACTGAATAGACCCAAAGTGAAAAGCACCGTTTCAAATCTTAGAAATGATCACAAAGCTACTCAAAAGCTATAATACAAACAACTGGTTATAAAATCAAATGTATAACTGACATTAAAGCTAGAAAATGACACAATAAATGTTGGCACAAAGGCTGTTGGCAGAAATTTTGATGTATCCTTAAGATTAAAAACAGCCAGTTGCTCATCAGACCATCAATCAGTGTAAATAGTAATAGTTACAATGGTTCTACACAGCTTTAACAGAAGGTGGTGAAAATCAGAACTAACGTCCCCATCTTGCATCACTTTGATGTCATGTTTGCTGAATTGCTAAAATTGAAGAAGTATTTTGATGAAGAATAACAAAATAATAGCCATTGATATTAGGAGTTTGAATGCCGCAAAGTCATAACAGCTACCTACTTTAGCTTTCATCTGAATTCATTTAAAGCCGTCTGTAGATATTTAATGTCAAAATTTGGCGAGTATAATGTTTATGAACATTTTACTAAATTAGTATTTTAGTTAACTTTACTATACTTGCAACTACCAGGCCTAAGGGTCTGGATGTATGCTGGAGGAGTGCAATGTTCCTGTTACCTTATCGTCCTTAGTGGTGGTGATGGGAGTGCCACTCCTGGCCGTTGAGCCCGCTGCAGAGCCGTTGGTTCCCCCAGCATTGCCCACGGCTTCATTTTCATCACCATTCATGTTGGAGCCATTCCCTGCAACACAAAACACAACTATTAATGCAATTACATTATTATAGTCAAATTCTACAAGACCTGTGTCAGGCCTATTCTGACATATGGTATTGAGACATGAACCGACACAGCTATCAGTCCCCAATCTGGAATGTCTCTAATCTAAGTTGCAAAGATATGTTACATTGGGGATTCACATTATATGCATTATCACAAGCAGACACGTCTAACATTGCGCTTGCACGTGCCGCATGTGAACCTACAACATAAAAACCAAAATCTCATATGGACATACATCCTGCAACTCTTGCGGTCCTTCCCTGAAACAGGGGTGACATTGGCAAAGTGAATAATTTTTTACAACATGGGTGGTCAGCCGCATACCAACCTATAGGTCAAGGCTGTTACTCACCGATGGCATCCTGTCCCTGGTCAGGCGGGGGTGTCAGTGTCCCCAGGAGGGAGGAGGAGGCTCCCCCCCCTCCCCCTGCTCCCCCCCTCTCTGCCTCCCACTCCCGCAACACCCCGTCTAGGTTGTAGCGGCGCCGGTAGCTGGCCCAGAAGGTCCGCAGGTGGGCCTCTGTCTTTGTGCCAATCGTCTCCGCGATGGCTTGAAAGTCTTTACCTAAAGATATTCATGGTGAGAATTAACATTATCCTGATAGTTACATTACTTAATTAGTAAATTATTGTTTTTTTACTTTTGTAAGTTCATTTGCACAATGAATCATCTCTTAAAGCAGTGCTTTCCAATTTTTGCCCATCGACACTTTATGTGTTAATCAAATTAAGGAGGCTCAAAGATGTTATGGTGATTTAATAACAGCTTACCATATTTCCTAACGCCTTGCACGGCCAACAGCAGCTCATCATTGTTCCAGCGGGCGTTGATTTTAGAGTTCAACTCTCCGGGCCGCAGGTCGTCTATGCTTTCTGAGTTCTTTCTTTTCAGCGAGCTGATTTGTTGCTTATTGTTCTGTACCTGAAATGGACGATACTTATTAACAAACTTCAAATATAGGACAACTACATGAACTGTTGTATGCCGTATGTGCATTTCCTACAATAAAATACCAATCCTTTTACAAGCTAAGCTGCAGAGATAAATTAAGTTTCTCCTTTTGTGAAGAGAGGTCCAATTTTCATGAAGATACACTAAGATTCATCCTTTCACTTAGTTTTTGGTTTCCTACTGAGTCCACTATCTCCAAACGCAACTGATTTTGAGCCATCAACATTTTTGATGTAGGCGATGGCAGAATTTGTAGGCTAAAAGATATACAAGATGTAGCGGACATAGGAATAAATAAAAAAATGCACTTGAATTCAGGGTACTCTTTAGATGAAAAAAATTGCGCTACACTTTCCCTGTGAAATAAAGAAGACAGGCAAAGAGGTATATTTTAGAAGAACAGAGGTATTGTTATAGGGATGGAGGGATTTTTAGGATTTGTTTTTATTTCTTATTTGGTAAACTTCAATTCACATAATCCAGATGGTCCATTTGTTGAAAATAAAATGTGTGCAGAAAACAAAAATCGTGTATTCTATACAATCGGCTGAATTGCATAACCAAAAGTTACTACATCTACGTAACACAAATAATCTAATACTATGGCATGAATCAGATTTATAGAGTAATTCCAAAATATATATGCATGGTTTTATTTATATTTAAAGCTTTATTCCTGAAAGCCTTAAGGAGAGTCTAACATGTCATATTTAAAGACTGATTGCTTCAACTACAGCTAATATTACGAAGAGCTTAAAATGAAAACCTTTTACATAAAATTTGCACCTACAACATAATCTAAGAAGCTGGTTGAAGCATTAACCTCAACACAACAAAATAAAAATGTTCAAACTCAACCATGGTGTTTAAAAACATATACAGCAAATAAAACACTCTGGATGAGCTGTTTTACTTTCAATACATTTTTGTTAATGCTATAACCAAGTTCAAATCAAACGTTCTATACTTGGGTAGGTACTGATGTAATTTACATTAGCTGGAGATTTTAAGTATTCTTTTTTTGCAATTTAAGGTTCTAGGCAATATTAACTATGGTTGAAACAATAAGTCCTATTAAAATGAATCATGTAAAACCTAAGATGGCAATCTGGTATTTATTTAAAAAAAAAAACAATACATTGATATAAGGAAACGTTGAGACAGTCATTACATATTTTTCCATATAATTAGCTAATTTAAAAATATATATCTTAGGCTGCAACCTATGGTTCTATACGATTCAAGTGTACCAACAAGAAAGCTAGTGGTATAATCTATAATCAAAGTTGCAACGATATATTAACATTTACGAGTCATATGAAATGTATGCCTACAAACAGACACGCGTCAACACATGCTGCATGTGCATTTACAAAATAAAAGCACCAATCTCAAATGGACATAAACCCTGCAACTCTTGCCCATCTTCCTTAAACAATAGTTGGAATCATAAGATCTATTTTGGTGTATAACTTCTTAGAATTTTCCTATAAATCTGAATCATATATTTTCACAATATAAATAAAACACATAAATTAACTTATAATTTAGGCTTAAGGTTACAGAGCCGGTTAGTGTAAAATTTAGATCAACCTTTTCATTATGTCCACATTACACCATATTTAATCTAAGTTGACAATTTCACTTATAGATATTAAATTGTTACATAGTATGTCTTAATTAGATTAAGCCGTTTACAGACGAGGACAGTTGCTAAGTGGTGGATTCACATTTTCAAGACAGCATTAGTGGATAAGTGCTTGAATATCTCGCTGAGCTCACCATGCCTCAAGCAATCAAGGTTTACTCTATGTTGAGCAGATGATGAGCTACTAAGCAAAAGCAACAGGATATTCAGAGACCGTGGATTTGTATTAGCTGGTCTTTAAGCAAGGAAGTTTCATCCCTTCATGATTCAGGACAATGCAAATGTCTAAAAAAAAAAGGAAAATGAGGCATTGAAGATGCTCTTTAACTGCAACAAAGAAAAATTATTTAATTCTTATTACGGTAAGTGCACATTAACAAAATGACTATTTTCAACAAATATCATCATTCTTTGTGACTGAATGACGATGATGAAATACTTTATATTATACTTCCTTCAAAGCTAAGATCCAAATTAAATAAGTATTGAATGAAAATATTTGTTTTGTCCACAGTGAAGTTGTCACATATAAAGAATATCTCTGAATCCAAGGAAAGTTTCAAATTTCTTTCAGCGGGCTGATGTCAAGTATCATTGAGTAGCAGAGCTGCGAAGCAGTTACTCCCAGCATAGTAAAGAAGCGTAAGGAAAAAAGAGGAAAAAAAGAAATAGCTTCATTGGGTGATGTCATATTTTTTTGTTACTGTCATTGTGTGATACAGTCTCAAACGCACACACTCTCCACTGCCCTTGTCTGTTTCGGCTCGTGTATAACAAGTTGCGGACACGACTCGGCACAAAAAAAAAGCATAGTCGCGAGATCCGATCATTAAACAAACCGGCCCTGTAGGCCCCGTCGCCCAGTGGCTTACTTGTCTCTTGAGCGACACAATCTCCCGGTCCATCGCCTTGAGCATCATCTCCCCCTGGTTCAGGGTGGCCGTCTGCTGGGAATCCGGGACGGGTTCCGTTCCCATGGAGACCAGGTCGTCATAGTTGATGTAGATTCCTCGGGGGAGCTTGTGCTTGAAGCGAGCCTGCTTGGGTCCTCCTCGACGGGAAACGGGTCCGCAGACTGGGCGCATGCTGCCAGTACGTCTAGAGTAATCAACGCCCCATCCAATACATTATACCAACAAATAACTTAGGATATGCTTCTCTCGCATGAGGCCAGAACATTCAAAATATCCCTCGGCTATGTGACATCACCCATAGTAAATTAAAAAATGGATTCCCCATGATCAGGGATTTTTTAATCTTATTTTGCATTAAGACAACATAAAAACAAGATGTTTAAATAATTTTGTGTTTCTAAGATTTCAAATAGCTAACCTTCAAATGTAAGGAGATGCCAAAAAACATTAGATTCAAGCGGTTTTGTATGGATGAGAGACTAGCGCCTCTGGCGGTCAGATTTGTAACTAATTCAGCCAAATGACCGCATTTAGATAACCGGTTTTCTACATGTTCAGACCTCATTGCAATAGTTTGGTGTTTTTGATATTGTATACAAGAAAAAAGGAATAAATTGTTAGTAATGCCTTGTTTAATGATTTTAAACCAAAGATAATCGAGCGGATGTGATAATAAAGGATATTACTCACATCCACAAAATGAATGTTTTTTTTAATGTCTGAGTTTTGTGAACAATGTGCAATTTTTAACATTGTTTCACAGGTACTCTGTTGAAAGTTTAACATTTATTATTATGATTAAAAGTCAGGTCTTGTAGAGCCTTAAATTTAGGCTCAACACACTTCATGGTATCTGAATTTTTCATCTCTTTGTAACTATGTCTACTTCTCATGACCTTAAGACCTTAAATATAAATGATTTATTGTCAGAAACACAACTAAAGAGTCACTGGGCTGACAGTGGCAACAATTAACAGTATAGGGGGGTCAAACTCACACCAAAATGGTATGCTATGGGTCACCTGGTATAATTGTTGCTCCTTTTCAGCCATTTATTGCAACACTATTCCCAAAGCTACAAAACATGCCTAAAAAATTATGAAATTATGTACCGAAAATGTAATTTTTGTAAGACCTTAGGCTGCCAGCTATTCTTTGATTGTTCTCATAGGCTCTCCGTAAGTCTTGGCACGCAAGTCCATAACTGAACTTGGTCAACGCTGCCTGCCCAGCTGGAATTATGTGAAATGTGGGAGAGATTGTTGTGGGCTACCCACCTGGCATGCGTGTGGCACGCGTTGCACAGTTTGTGTGTGTTGTAGGGCGTGGTTTTGTTGCAGAGGATGCCGCACGCCGTGCACCAGCCCCCCTCTCCCGCCTCCCCAGCTTCCCCCACCTACGCCCACAATGCAAGGTCAACTTAACACTCACGTCAGCGAGCACTGCTGTCACCGTACAGCACTACACACATACATACAAAAACAGGTGATGGAGGAGGTAACGGCCGATTGCTCTACAAAAAGTACTGGAGAAATGGTTTGATTAAGGTAATATTAGATGGTTCACAATCTGTAGACTTGACACATATATCACAAATAACTCATCAATTTTCAAGGAATCCTTGTAAAATTTAAGTAGCATTTTAGGCAAGCTCTAGCAGTCAAAACAAAGTCTTCTTTACGGAGCTTCAAAATCATGTTTTATGTTGATAAGGCGGGATGGTGAAAGAGATTGGATGAAAAAGCCAATCTAAGGATTGAGACTGTAGAAAGAAGAAATTTTGGGTACTTCAAAAGTGCTCTAGTTGCCACTTAAATACCACTAAAGAGTTCATCCTCAAAGTCATGCAGAAATAGTGCTTCTGAAGACATTGACTATGACACCAACAAAATGTCAAGAGTGAAAGTCCTCCTACAAGGAGTTGTCAAATATTTGAAAAGTTTTACTAATATTAATTTGTAAATATGCCTAATGACCATAACTCCAGTTATCTTTACAGAGGGATTTTTTTTTTTTGTAAAGTTGTGTTCTATGAAAATGCATTAAACGAGTAATTAATTTAAACTTAGTTTTTTAAATGAATTTGACTGCTCCAAGGAAGAAGGAAGTAACTCCGAAATTGAGGTTTTTGACTTATTTCCATTTCTGAAGGTAACAAATCATTATCTTCATTCAAAGATGACAGCCGTGTCTCTATCTCTTTTAAATTCGTTAATAAATTAATGTAAAAAATAGTTTAGGCATTGTTCTCCATGGAATAAATAACATTCAATTGGCTCTCCTGCAAAACTATCTTTTTTGACTTAGTGCTGCCTTCCTTGGAGCAGTCAAATTGTTCCTGGTAAGGATGAGTGCTTGAGGTGACAGCATTGCCAAATCAGCGGACTTAAAATTTGAGTACAATTTTTTAAATGAGGAATTTTGTTTACAGGAAAGGTTATTTTATTTTAAAGACAAAATATTTATGCCGAAATGAATTTGCCTCTATCCGATGCACAGGCTTGATTCCTGGATTATTTTTATTTTTTTACAGAAATTACAAACTATGAAACTTCAAAGTATGAAACATAAACTGAAAATGAAATTATTAAAATCTAGTAGATTTCCATCAATCACATACATATGTTGGCAAGTGCTTCTGTAATGACAAACTGTCGTAAAATCATAAAATTATTGACACGGCTATTGTGTGAAACACCAAAATGTACTAGTTAAAAAATAGAAGTGGGTTACATTCAAATTTTCTAAAATGTGTGTTAGAAAAATGGAAATATACAAAACATAGTATCAACATCCTAACTTACAATATAATATTTATTTATGCACAGTTATTAGGATCAGAATAAAACATACAGGTATCAATGTTGCACACAACAAAAAAATGAGATCACACGGAAAAAAAATGGAATTTTTCATACACAAGGTACTTTTGAGTCCTGGGGTATAACCACAAACAAAAAAAAAATATCATGTCGAATCCACAACTGAGTCTGATACAACCAAAGACGGCAATCAAGGTTTTTTTAATAAGAGATGAACGTAACCACTCTGTGTTTCTACATGGATTTCTTGTTTTTAGAAAAAACCTTAATTGTCGCCTTTAGTTTTATTTGCTCAACTTTTCCAAACTTGCCGCAATCTTTGGTACTTGTATTTAAATTTACATTATTCATCAAATAAATCTAGAAAACACAGCACATAATACATGTTTTAATAAACATTCTTCAATTTTCATAGTAATGGAGAATTGCTATTTATTTATAAATTTAAATAATACAATGATTGTAAAACTGTCAAAAAAGCAAATGAAAAAAACACATAAGTGGCTTCATTTTAGTCAAGAGTAAAAAAAACATGCCAGCCTTTGACAAAATCATATTATTTGATGTGAATTAAAATAAAAACTGTACAATTAGTTAGTCAAAAAGGGAACACTGACAAATGAAGAAACAAAAAATATTTATATAAAAAAAATGTTTATCCATGCCGGGTTGTCTCATCTCAGGCAAAAATATGACAGGATTAAAAATCATTTTATTTTTGTATAATTTGAAAAGCCTTATTTTACATGTATTATTTCTCTCTTCCACATAAAAAGAACATTGAAATAATGGCCTGCATCTTAGCCTCACTACGCTACATCAGCGATATCTGTCATTTCAGACTGATCAAAACTGATGGTGTAAAGTGGGTTTAAGATGTATGGACAATATTTTTTATGTTTCTATCACACATTCCAATATTTCATCAATTATTGCAAAAATCAGTTATTTTTATACTTTGACAAAGCATACGCACATACATTAGGAGACATCCTTAAAAGTCACATACATAATAATTTAATCTATACTTAAAATAAAACTCTTAAATGTAGGTTTTACAAAAAAGTTACATTTTGACAAAACTCCTGAATGCCTCTTATTTCATTGCCAGGATGTTAATTTTAGACAAAAAATAAAACCATTTTGTTTTCTGCACACATTTTAGAATTTCGGACAAGTGTTTTATCATTTTTAAGGTTCAGTTATTCAAAATGTGGAAGCATGCAGGAGTGTGAACATAGGAGACAAGGTTGGGGTACAATATTTATTTCAAAAACAAAAAAAAACACATACAATTTTGACACCATTTGTGCAAAGATGGAGGAAGTGCGAAATGATTGATAATAATTTAAGTTTGTAATGTGCAAATTAATTTTGAAAAAATAAAGTGGTATGGTAAATGCAAATTAGCCCTCTAGTATAAGTCTTTACTAAGGAAAATAGTCAGTGAGAATGAAAATTTTGGAATATTCACTAAATAAAACAGGTTACTCGAAGTATCTATTGAACTTTCCCAGTCAACAATTTTTTAAAATCTTAAATGGAAATTTTCAGAAGTACAACATATTTATTTTTATTTTTTGTGAATTTGTTTAGAGAAATGCAAGTCACCACCCATTTTTGCTGGCCAGTAACTCTCAATATATTTTTTTTCATCATTAATTGCCAGCTATCATCAAGGGGCCAGACGGGACTTGAATCGGCATTTTTTTTTTTAATTTCAAACACAAATATCAATGTCACTGTTTTGACTCGCTAGACCATAACACCGAATTTCAATACTCACTTACGGCTTAGTTTAGTAAACACTTATCCTAAAACTCCTGTTTTGAAAAGAAACAAAATATTTCAGATTCATAAGAAGAGCGGAAAAATTAAGAAAGATACAGCTAAATTTAATGAAAGAAAGAGTATTTCTTCATATAAAAAATTAAAGAAATATCCCAATATATTTCCACTGTAAATATGAAGCCGGCAATATTTGAATAAATTATGTTCACACAATTTCACATGTTAATAATTAAGAAGAGTGAAGAAGCATAATACACAAGCGGGATGTAAAATATGACAAAGCAAAATAAGAACAAAAATAACTAGCAACAGAATGCCTATCTAAGGGGATATTAAATCTTGTACAATGCTAACTTCCACCATTAAAAAAATCTACAATTTCTCAAATAATTTTAGTAACAAATATATGAAGAGAATTGCTAATGATGTCGAGGTATAATTTGAATAATTTCATCATATGACAAAGCATATTCAATTTTGTATAGTGTCATTTTGAAAAACAAAAAGGATTGGTAATAAAATTCTATAAATATGGAAGAAAATATAAATTGATTTATTCGGTGAGCGCTGCTTTTGAGTTACCCACACCTTAAGGGCCTTGTGCAAGTTCGGTTGTCTAAAATCAGCACCGACTCATACAAGACTCAATTGTTGTAAGGATGGATGAAACTCTATAATGAGTCTTGAGAAAAGCCGTGAAATTGATAACCCAAATATTAAAAACACACTGTAGTTGCGTTGAAATATTCAAGCATTTGACATAGTACCATTTAGAAAAGGAAAAAAAAATCAGGTGAGCGCTGCTTTTGTGTCAATCACACTTCAAGAGCTCTTAGCAAGCTTGGTGGTCGCTATAGAAAGCAGAAATTCTCAAACAAGACCCAGTTGCTGTAAGGCTGGATGGACTTTTGGTGACCAGTCTTTGGAGATGAATTTTTCAACCCAGCAAAGAGCATGTGAAATGTGAAAATGAAATAATCTTTTTTAAGCTCTGCCGGGAATTCAACCCACAAGCTTTTGATTACAAGTCTGAAGCGTTAACCATTTGACTATGGACCGGACATAAGGTGGATAACTTCAAAACTGAAATCTTAATAAGAGAAATTTCATCCAAATATTACAAATATTGGGTTTGTATACCTCTCGGTGACATAAGAGATGAAAGTGAAATTTGGAATACAAAAATCTAGCACAGATTCACAACACCGATAATTTTGAAAGCATTTGTCGAAATGGCGACATGCAATGAAAAATAAATGTATGGACGCGTATTCGCAACTATGATGGACGATGGTGGTCCATCGGGAAGAACGTTGTGAACACGGTGAGAGAAGTGTGCGAGAGACAAGCGATGATGAGGGGAGGTGATGATGATGACGATGATATATCAGCCTTAGAGTAATCACTCTACAGAGAGAGGTATAAAATTTGAATTATGCGTTCTGTTTTTGAAAAGAAAGTGCTTATTCATAACCATGGACACACGTATGACATCGTTTAAAAAAAACTAAAAATTGCCTATTCTCACAAATTATTTCATTTGTCAAAAAAGCTGGCCGCACTTCAAAATAAGAGTGTAGTTTAAAAGAATATCAATTAAAATTTTAATTGAGTTATGCACTGACACCACAATGTCATCAGGGTGTTTTTATTCATTTTCATTTTGCCAGCTTTCAATTTTTACTGATAATTTGCACAAGACGTGTTAGCTCCTGTCTCCCAACAAATAACACAACACAACCAACTTACAGGGTCATCCCGGGGTCACATGTGGCATGTGGAACCTATTCATTTATACATGTTAAGGTACCGGCCTTACGCTAACCACTTCAGTGACAATGTGTTAACAATGCTGCCTTAACACAAAGGCATACTGCCTTCTGATTAAGGTTTTTCACTTAAAACCGGTAAAAGAAATTGTAAAATCTCAAACAAATCTGACATTAACCAAAAACACACCTCAGTACCCCGAGTATAACACACACATACATAAACTCCCTTCCATTGTGTAAATTGAAAATGTACGACAATCCTGGTGAGCGATTTAGTTTTCATACATTTTTTCAATTCACGCGATCGAGGGGTCTTTACGCTATGTTTTTTACTCGGGGTACAAGTGTTTTTTATAAGCATTATTAGAGACCCCGAACATTAAAAATATCCCTCGGCAATGTGACATCACCTAAAAACGGATTACCGATAATTAATCAGGGATTTTTTCTAGTTCACAGCACTGTCGGCTCTACTAATATTGTTGTGGGAGAACTTACATAATATGGATGTTTCGTTGGCGACGTAGCCGATGTATTCCGCAGGTACACTTTCTGCACAACGACTGAGAAGAACTGATTCTTAATAACATTAATCATTATGCTTGGGAATGTAACAATAATTGTCACTTTGATTCTGCTTTGAGTCTTGATATCAATAGATGGCACTATGTTACCCATACATACAGAGCTTGATGAGCTACTCCTAGAGACGTTGGCTGTGTCACCAACAAAACTTTGACAATTATGCAAGTTCTTCCATAATGGTTTGTCTAATATCGGAAAAGTGTAATCAATCTCAATATTTAATTGAAATTTGTAAATATGACATTTATTCCCCAAATATTCCTAGTCTATGCACATAGTATGTATCCTTGGCCGCTCTCTGTACGGTGAATGCCCTGAGGCAGGTAATGGGGGAGGGAGGTAAGAGAGTCACCTGTCCCTGAGTGTTGTCGGGCGGTGTGCTGGAGGGAGGGGCCGCGCGGGGGGGCGGGGGGGAGCCGGAGCCTCGGCGGATGCCCCGGTGGATGGTCCACTTCTGCCCTCACCCACAACAGACACACAACCATCACACTCTCCATACAATAGTACACCGCTAGCCTTAGTCTACAACTACACAACCTGCCGCTGCTGCTGCATTGGACACTTCAGCATACATAAGTAATATCACGATGATTCATTTGGTGAGCGCTGCTTTTGTGCGAATCACACCTCAAGAGCCCTCTATGAGCTTGGTCATTATAGAAGGCGCTTCCTACCCCAGCAAGACCCATTTACTGGAAGATTGGATGGACCCTTGGTGACCCGTCTGTTTTTTTTAAAGGCTAATGAATTTTTCAACCCAGCGCAGAGCATATTTAAAAATAAAAATATACTTTTTGTGCCCCAAAGGGAATCTAACTCATCTTTACAAGTCCATGGCGTTAACCACTAGACTACAGACCGGTTAAGATATGTCAACATTTAAGACATGTAAATTTATGCAAATGAACAAAAACCCTGCAACTTTTGTTGACATTTCCTCAAACAAGGGTGACATTGGCAAAGTGAACCATTTTGTACAGTATGGGTGGTCGGCCTCATTCACATGTATAAGTCAAGGCTTGTTGAAAACTAAATAATGCTTTTTGAGCTCCATAGGACACCTTCTGATTCTAAGACTTGATGAAACTAGACTCATGGCTAAAAGTTTTAGCAAATCTTTCCGGTAGTTTTTTGTAAGCTGTTCAAAAGCAAGATTATAAGATTCCTTCAATAAATTGCTTGAATACTTAAAACTAAATCAGTGAGCTAAAAAAAGATGTAAGCAAAATTATACTTTTCTTATTTGGAATAACCAATTATTTTCATAACCAACATATACCGACACCACTTTTTATTACTAAAAAATATAATTTATAAAACAAAAACAACTTCTTCTGATATTTTCAAAATCTCCTTTTGCTGATAGATAAGAAGGAATAAGATGTGTTTTTCTTCGTAACCTTCAGTTTTAATTGCAGCATTTTTTGTAGTAGAGTTTAAACCAATCACATTAATTTCCAAAGCACTCAAAAGGTTTGTCATCTATATGCAAAAAGTACAGAAATTAATGAAAAATGCCATTTTACTTTATTTACACTTATTTAACTGAAGAAGCAAAAGGAAAAATTATATGAACGGATTCACTTACCAACCGTTCATAGCTTTTCTAAAATAAGAAATTCTACGTACAAAAACCTAAGCTCAGACAATATTATATGTTACGGGTATGTATAAAGGGCACTGTGGATAGAAAATGGCAAATCCTTCTTCACTCTCACACACATGCATTCCAAATTAATATATTAGCAGCACATATATAGAAACGATCACTTCAAGACTCATATTATTATTTTCTAAGAACGTTGCTACCATCTGTTAGAAACTAAAAGAAGCTTAAATTTCATACTGTAATTTTCCCCTCAGAATGTAAAACATGTTTTCCACTGTTGAAATAATTACAGAAAAATATGTTTTAGAAAATCTCAAAGCGGATTTTCGAATACAAACAATTTAACTTCAAAATATTATGAATCAGTCCTATAGAAAGGAAGGCGGAAATTTAGGATTATTTTTGAAAAAATGTAAGTATGTAAATAATGGAAACACAGAATCATTCTCTATCATTTCTTTACATTTATCTCATTTTTTGAAAGAAATAAAACCTAGATTGCCGCTTTAGATTTTTATTGGACTCAAGATCTAATTAATCTGCAATGGTGATTTTTAATGTTGGTGTATTCATTTGCTACATTTTTTGCATAGGAAATTTCTGACTTTTTTAGTATAGATTTCTTTGTAAGGTTTTGTTCTTTTATATATTTAAATGTAATTTTTTATTCATATTCCTTGACTTATAGGTTGGTATGAGGCTGACCACCCATACTGTAAAAAATGGTTCACTTTGCCAATGTCACCCCTGTTTCAGGGAAGGTCGGCAAAAGTTGTGGGGCTTATGTTCATTTGAGGTTTGGATTTTATTTGTAAGTACACATTCAGCATTTGTAAGCGCGAACTACACTTGTTGGTTTGTGGGCTTACATCTGAGAGCTTTAAATGAATATATCCTTGCAACTTAGATTATAGATTATAGAAAGTAAGTTTATTTAAAAAATATTTAAAAAAAAACATCCAGTGAGTACCTTACCCTTAAGTTTTACAGGAAAATTAAGCTTTCTTTAATATTGCAACTATAAACCATTGAATAAATACTCAACCTTTGCATAAGATGTGCAAACAGTAAAAATGTATGGAAGATACAACAGCGCCTATAGTGAGTGTTTTAGTTTTCATACATTTTTTCTGTTAATATGATGGTTGTGTGTTTAAACAACGTTTTATCCTCAAAGTACCATACTCTCCAACAGGTAACAGCCATTTTCATAAAAATATTAATATCTGCGTAAAATTAAAATTTCTCTTACTACTCCCCTTTACATATACATGCTTTAGGATTCATTTTCAAAAGGCTAAATAACCTGTCAAATAATAACATTCTGAATTCAGTAGTTTGACAGATACAGTACATCCAGCTGGCAAAAAATTCACCCTTGTAGATATCATTTCATATTTATTTTAATAATACACTTCCATACCCCCAGTATAAAACTTATTTAATCTTAAACAAAGTATTTTACTACAAATGATTGCAAACTATTTAGGCTCTGTTTTAGTTATTTTTTGTCTAAGGCCCATTTCAGACACAAAGCATTTTCCCCGGTTTGTCTATGGATTACCGAGCAAACCGTGTGAAAGCATTCAAATACTTCCATACGCTTTTAGACTTCCGAGCTGGGAGCTAACAGGAAAAAAAATTGATTTAAATTAAATTAAAATGATTCGAGTTTAAATGGAGAGTTTTATACTCGGGGTATAGAAAATAAAAGGAAGGTTTATATATTTATTTTTTCTTCAACGTGTTTAACACACCTCAACAATAGTCTTTTTCTTTGATTAATATGAGATTGTGAAGCTACTTGATAGTGGGGACTTACCTTTTCCTCGGGATCTGATTCTCTGTCGTCGGATGCTCGGTCCGAGGTTCTGTCAGGGGATCCTTCTCTTCTGAGGGTGGCTGCCGCGCGGTCCATGGCAGAGCTCCTGGCTCGGGTTTTCTTCCACGAGTAGTAATATTTGACGAGACACGCTATTGATTTGTCAGGTAGCTAAAAGAAAATAAATACTTCAAGATAAAATGTCTTTTACAAGAAATAAAATAAAGATATGAGTGAATGAATGGAGTTAAAACAAAATAAGCAGCTAGAAAAATAGTAAAGAGAGATCAGCTGGGTTCCTAGGGAAATACTTATCTAATATTTTGTTTTTTATTGTTCTTTAACTAATAGTTAGTATGGAGCTAACAACCTAAGTGAAAAAAAAAATACTTTGCTGATGCTACCCCTGTTACAGTAAAGGGCAGCAAAAGTTGTAGGATTTATGTTCATTTGAGATTTGTGTTTTTATTTTGTAAGTACACATGCAGCATTGTGTGAGCATGAACTTCTGGGCATATGGATCATAAATGTTTATATTTTTTGCAACTTAGATGGCAAAGCCTAGTCACCTAGACCTGTGACGTCACACCAACAAAAAAATAAATAAATTTGGAACTTAGTTGCGACTCTTATCAGTGAAAGAAGAAATGTAAATAACTATAACAAACGTTCAATGTTTTTTTAAACAATTTGAGATGGTGTATGATAAAGGTAAGGTTAAGAAAAAAGTGAACATAATTACTAACCATTTGTCGTATACGATGAAAACTTTTGCCATGGAATTGAAACGCCTGCTCAAAAAGCACTTTGTCTTCCACCGTCCACTCGTCGGGAAAGGGTGTGAAGTTGCCGAGGTCCAAAACGGCTCTCTCCAAATCGTGTTTGTGCCAAAACAACATTCCCAGCGCCTGCTCTCCATTGTAGCCGTACTTTTCCTTTGCCACTGTGATGTATTCATCCACTAGACAAAATATAACAGTCATTATTTCAACGGAGTTATTTTTACATAATGTTTATTACATACTCACTAAATAAAAAGGAAAGATAATATCTTTTTTGGAATGTAAGTTAAGGTGCAACTGAGATGATAATTTTTTACTACACTGTCCCCGGAGGGATGCATGTTGCAAGTGGAACCTATTAAATTTTAAAGGTAAGGGAGCCAGCCTTATGCAAACCCTTCAGTTGAAGAGGGGGTTTCCTAGCTCCCGAGAGGGCTGGTACTCATTTCTTGTCAAGACTGAATAAAACTTGCAGGTATGGGTTTGAAATTCACACCAAAAAAGGAAATCATTTCTAGCACTCTCGATGGTATTCAAACTTGAGCTCTCAGCATGGAATGCAAGCATTTGCAAACTGAGCTATCGACTAGACTGGAATCACAATTACGAAAATTGAAAATGAATGAAATATATGACGGCACGCCTAGTGAGTAATTTAGTTTTAACATTTTCTTTCAATTTCTGCATCCAAGAGTTTACGCAATGTTTTATACTCAGGGTACTGTATTTATATATATTCCTTGACTTATAGGTTGGTATGAGGCTGACCACCCATACTGTACAAAATGGTTCACATTGCCAATGTCACCCCTGTTTCAGGGAAGGTCAGCAAGAGTTGCAGGGCTTCTGTTCATTTGAGATTGGGGTTTTTTATATTGTAGGTCCACATGCGGCATGTGTGAGCGCGAAATTATGTGTGTCTGCTTCTGGGAATGCATTTAATATTAATCTCAAATGACACGTATCTTTGCAACTTAGATTTAGATTTACTGTACACTTTGCCCTTTATGTGGCCAGTACGTGTGTTTGCCATTTGTGTGTCTACAGGTTACTTAATAAAGAACATCAGTGCTCTGTGACTGTTACGTTTAAATGGTAAGCAGATGCACTAACATTTGCTATCAGCTATATCCACCGTTGGAGACCACACCAGCAGCGCCCTGTCTGCGATGAGGTCCGGCTTCCGTTCCTCGGGCACCTCCAGCTCCGGGCAGACGGCCTGGTAGTCCCGCCCCACCCGGATCTTCTCCGCTGCAAATGGCACTACTGCATTGTTGGTGGTGGGTGAGTTTACAACATCCATGGAAAGTGGTTGGTTGGTTGGTTGGCGTGGAGATGATGATTGAAGCGCAAATATTGAAAACAAAGAGAGAAAAAAAGCACATGAATGAATGAGGCACACACACACCCAGGTTATTTTATGATGATGGTAAGCGTTAATGTAAGTCTTATCGCTAGGGTTATAAATACAAAATAATGTGTTAGTGAATCCCAGATACAAGTGCAGTAGAATTACAAATATCTTAAATGCAACTTGACAGACTACTTTCAGATTTTCAGAAAAAAAAAGATTACAAGAAAATGTACTGCCCTTCGCAAAATAAAGATTTTGAGTAGTCAGCTGCCTATAAAAGTAAGGAACAGTCAAACAGCTTACTTTGTCCATGATATTCAGCAAGCAATGACTTGGACTAAAAGTTTGGTACGAGCCTGACCCACTATGCTGTAAAAACTTGGTTTACTTTTGCCGATGCCACCTTGGTTTCAGGGAAAGGCAGCAGGAGTTGCGAAGTTTACGTTCATGTGAGTTTTAGTTTATTTTGTATGTACACATGCAGCATGCGTAAGCACGAACTTACATGTGCCTGCTTGTGGGCATGTATTTAATATGATCCTTAAATGTCAATGTATATTTGCAACCTAGATTTAAATTATAGAAAGGTCTATTTCAATATCATTAATTGATGAGGCATTCACTTTGTAACCTTTGATTTTAAAAATAATGAAATGAGTATTTCTATTAAAACAGCATTATTCTTCCATTATCAACAAACATACTGACACATGGAAACAATCTAATTATTTAAAATTTGGATTATCCGAAAAGAGTCCAGTCACAATCAATTTGGATAATTGGGAGTTCTACTGCAATGTACAAAGCATAACATTGTCGCCGTTCAAGAAAATATTATCCAACTCATCAATGGCCCAACAGCCCAAATCAAGGCTTGACCTGCCATTGCACAATGACTAAGGGTACATGTTTCTTTTGACCACATATTACTGTAATGGAGTCCCAGGGAAAAAACACATCAGCAAATTTAATGTATGATATGTAAGCTTCTGTTGGTTAAAAATGAACATCGGTGCTCTAAATGTTACGTTTAAATGGTACCTATACAGACGCACTAACATTTGCTATCAGCTATATCCACTGTTGGCGATCACACCAACAGCGCATCTCGTTAAGTAACACATTAGTGTTACTAAACAAGAGTGAAAAATTATCAAATGGCTATCCTGGGCATTCTACATAGAATTTTGTCAGGGTCTTCCATGGCTTAAACTGAATGACAGCTGAAGAAATCAAATCAAATCAATCAAATGTAGAATTTTTCTACAGCGCCTTTTCATGACTATAGTCACCTCAAAGGCGCTTTGTGCGTACCAGATTGGGTTTTTCTCCTAAGAGGCATGGCATGATCCTGGAAATAGGTGTGTCTTGAGGCTTTGTAAGAAAGGCTCTGTTATGACTTTAGAGCTTACAAACTGATAAAATCACTGGGTATTATTTTATTTTTCTTCAACAAAATACTTCAACTTTAACAACTCTTCAGACTAACTTCTTGTGAAACGGTCAAAATAAACTTTTTACAAAATGGCGGCGTTAGTTATGATTTTTACCACATTGACAATATGAGTTAAATAGAATCAAAGACGGATCATAAAATGGAAACATAGGAAGTCATTTTCTAATCATATCTTTATATATTCTACTAATTATAAAAAACACCTAGATTTCCGCCTTTGGTTCCATACAAATCATGTATTCAAGAGTTATCCTAGCTCTAGAAGTACATACTAAGGGCTCGATTCAACAATAATTTAGAATGTAGGGTTTGTGTAGTGACATTGTGAAGATTCATTTTAAATTAATAATGTAAAAATAACAATTTTTTTTGTCCTCGCGAGTTGGCTTATTTTCTGTCCTTGGTTTACCTTATGTTGCTCTCTTGATAATAGTGTGATAATACCGAAAGCTCTCAAAAAAATAAAACAACTCCTGAAGAAAAAAATTGTGATATTTTTACATTAATAATTTAAGTAGAACTAAAATAACAACTTTCCTACATCTTTTACTTAAAGTAGTTTTTTCAAAAGTGTGATTGAGACATAAAATATGATACAAAAAGAGACAAACAAAAAGATGTGAACAAAAAAATGATGAAGATGATTGAAACAACTTGTTACAAGACAATGATGGGAATGCAGGAAGGAAGGTTTGGGAATGTACATGATATATAAGTGAATGAATAAGATTACTTAAAAAAACTAAGTAAACAAATACGCACTTCTGAAATAAAATAAGTAAGTAAGTAACACAAAAATCACAAACAAATAATAATCGAGTAAGTAAGGCTCTCAATAGACCTTTGGAAGACTGATTGTTTTTGCTATGAAGTATGCACAAAGGAACGGGGGAAAAATGTGACGTCATCCGAGACCGGGACGACCGAGAAAAGTATGGAGTGATCAGATTGAGGAGATTGTGAATGAATGGGATATACAAAGTGAGTGTAAAAGAAAATGCATGAAAAAGGTGATGGATATGAAGGAATTGAAAGAGGTATGTCAGGATAGGAAAAAATGGAGGCAACTCTGCAGAGGCTCTGGCCACCCCTAGCGGAATGGCGACAGAGTTACAGTTACAGTTACAGATCCGGCATGGATGCTAGGAAGAAAGCTTACTAAGATTTTGTTATCGTTTGCTCAGGACCCTAGTCTAGCAAGGTCTGTTATGTCTGCCAGTTAGAAAATTTAAATGGGAATTTCGTTCCCATTCTAATTCTTCATCTTTTCAAGTCGTAACAATGAAGACAAATACGTATTTTTTAAACCTAAAAACATGTATTCAGTAATGGACTCGGCAAATATTATGAAATCATATTTTTCTTGGCAGACAGACGTCACAGGCAAAAAACCTTTTTCCTTTTCCCTAGCAACCCAGCTATGTGACTTCATAATTTTGTCAATGAAATTTCTGTCTATAATAAAAAATATATACCTAAAACTTTGAACTAAAAAGCATCAACTTCGAGTAAAATTTTAGTAAAAAAATATGGAAAATTGGAAAGTGCTTTTTTATCGACAGGAAGTATAAAGTGTAAATTGGGGCACATGGAAGGTTTAACATAGATTACAAATCAAGGGCGCCTGAATAATGAAAATCAGAATCCATGTCTCCTGAAATAAACCACCATTGATGTATGAAGCAGTTTCTAGATCAAAGGTGGCAAACATTTGTCATGCCTTCATTTTGAAGTTCCATGGTTCATGTAGTCAACTACCACCTTGTAACCTACAAAATGGAGGGCGCGCCGTATGCTCAGGGGCCTTCAAGCTTTACTAAAATAAAAACAATATTTAAATAATTCCGCAGAAACGCGAAGCTTCACAAGAATACATACCATTTTCGTCATCTGAACTTGAATCAGGACTTCCATGTCCATTGGGGCTTGGCCCCCTTGATCTCCTTCCATTGCGAACCCCGTCGTTATTCCGCTCGGCCAACACCATATTTCTTTTTTTAATCAACAAACACACTTAACTATTTCAATTGACTAAATCAAGAATACATAAATTCAAAAATTCAATCCCCACGACGCTAAAATGAAAGCTCCAGACTTTGAAAGGGCACATCAATAAACTGATGGTGAGGGATCGCATCACTTTCTACAGGCGTCAGTATTTCATATATGTACCTAAAGATAGCTGTACATGTTGAGTGAACCACATTCAAAAAGTGATTTTTATAAATGCTTCTAAAGTAATATTAACAATATTTTTTTAACAAAAAATCAATGGAATATAAATAACCACATTACAATATTTTTTTTAAAATTGTTTTGTTGATGGTAAACAACTCCAAAGGATAGTAAATTATATTTTAATATAATATTTTTACCGCCATTGAATATTTTTACGCATGATAAATGAGATTGCGAATGAATGGAATCTACAGAGTGGAAACAAGAGAAGAGCATGCATGAAAAGAGTGATGAAATTAGATGAGATGAAAGAAGTATGCAAGGACAGAGTCAAGTGGAGGCACTTGTGTGGAGGTACTGGCCACCCCTAGAGGAAAGGCGGCAGGATACAAGACAAGACAAGACAAGAGGAAAAAATGGATTTGTAAATTTCTGTTTTACCGACAAATGTCAAAACCGGAAAATAACTACGGTCATCAGTAAGTCTACTGAAGATAAATCGAGATATTTTTTTGGTAAAATATTGCATTAAAATGATTTTCCGTTGATTTTTACTCGAATTCCGATATTTTTATATCATTACAGCAAAAAAATATTGGATCTGACTGAATAATTAGATATAAATCAAATATATTGTTCAAATTTTTTGACGTCTTACTTTGACATTCACAAAGTGAACCATAGATGGCGTTACCAATTGATGTTTATGACCCTGAGATAAGAAGTCGTCTTGTCTGTCAAAAATAAATCAACTTTTCGATCGACTCGCTGCATATAAAAAATGTGATAAATTTTTCATAAGTTATAAGATCAGTTTATTACTCGCGAGCGCATCGGGCCGATTCTATTTAAAAAAATTGTTGTCCTATCGTAAATACCGAAGTGATATTAAAAATCGTCTTACTTTGTAATTAACAGCCTTTTCTAAAATTAGATTTTCTCGAAGCCGGGTACAAGAATTCTCTCAATAATGTTAAGATTACGTTAAATATCGCGCGGACATGTTGCGCTTCTCAGATTGTGGTGGGATTTTGTAAGAGAATATTGTCGTTTCGAAGATTTTAAGATGAGGGTGGTCGGTCTCGTGAGCGGTGGGAAAGACAGCTGTTACAACATGATGCAGTGTGTGGCCGCTGGACACACTATAGTAGCATTGGCGAACATTCAGCCCAATGGGAAAGGTATTTTTACATAACTTCTAATGATTAACAATACTGATAACAATAAAACAAACTCTAGTTTTTTCACCAAATTCAGTAAACATCAGTTTTTTGACCTATCAAAACGAAAGTCATCCGGATACTCACCTATTGAAACTGAACTCTTCAGTTTTTTAACACATTAAAACTGGAGTCATTAGTTTTTTTACCTATTATAACTGAAGTCATCTGTTTTTTAATCTGTTCAAACAGAAGACATCAGTTTATTAACCTATAAAACTGACACTCTAGAGTTTCTTTCCGGGCTCTGTTGCTGTGGTGTACGCTGAGCTGGAGTTTCTGGACGTTTTGCCCATGTCTGCTATGAGCTTCATTGACCAGTACTTCAATGTGTGAACTGCATTCCTCTTCACAAATTTATGAAAGGAAACTACTCACATACTCATTTTAATTAAAATAAAATACTTAACAAATCAAAGAAAATAATTGAAATAGTAAGTATACTGTTGATGATGCACTCCATGCACCAAAAAATTCGTGCATCTTTATTGAAGACCGGTCATCAAAAGTTCATCCAGCCTTACAAAAACTGGGTTTTGTTTGAGTGATTGGCACTTTCTATAGAGACGATCAAACTCGCAGAGTGCTCTTACAAAAATAATTCCCTTTCAAATCACCCAATGGGTGTTGCAAAACCATTTTTAATATTTTTCAAAAAAATCATGTGGATTGTGACTTAAGTACATTCTGAGCTCAGAACACACTTCAGAAAAAAAATAGGACCAACGGTTCTCAAATTATGGCCATCCGAAGTTTAAGCCCTGGAGCGAATTTGCCTGGTTCAAGCATTAGCGATTAATCCTACCACATCTAAACCGTTTGAGATACATAAAAAATCCTAAGAGAAAAGTTGTTCAAAATTGAATGCTCATTGCTATAAGTGATGTTATTTATTTTCAGATGAACTTGACAGCTACATGTACCAGACTGTGGGCCATCAGGGAATCAGTGTGATTGCCGCGGCCATGGACTTGCCTCTGTACAGAGGGACCACCAAAGGGAACGCCCTGGAGAAGGGAAGGATGTACCAGCAAACTGAGAATGATGAAGTGGAGGATCTGTTTGATTTACTCCAAAAAGTTAAGGTAACAATCTTACAAAGTCTTGAAAGTTGATGTACAGATACAAGGGCCAAAAGCCATCAATGGCTTGGCTCCACCTTATTTGACTGACATGATGTTGCCTGTTGAGATGGGTGTAAGGAGGCAGACACTCAGATCCGCGGGCGATGAAGTAGTCAATTTGGTTCAGCCACGCCGTCAGATTCGTACAAATTTCGGAGACCGCGCTTTCCGTGTTGCGGGTCCGGTGGAGTGGAACAGACTGCCACCCGGAGTGAAGAACTCCAAATCTATGGATGTATTTCGCGGAGCACTCAAGGCACACCTATTTAGAAAGTCTTATCCATGATCGGAGAGGGCCCTTGAGGTGTGACACACACAAAAACGGCGCTCTCTTATCATTTGTAATTTAAAATAAATTAGCCTGATATTATTATTATTTTAAGGGCGGATTTAGGGGGGGGGGGGGGGCACGTGCTCCCCCCCAGAAGGTTGTGGAGTTTCCATCACAGTACATACTTATAGACCAATCAAATTATCAGAGTTATTAAAATAAAAGAATAAAATACAGAAAAAACATATGTGAAACTCTTGTCTGTTTTTGGTTGGAATAGTCGTTATTCATTTTTTTTAACAGTAGTTATTGTTGATTATTTTTGCCCGTCCCTCCCTCCCGCCCCTTCTGCCCCTCCTAGAAAAAAATCCTGGATCCGCCCTTGTACAGATATACACAACTTAAAAATGAATTTAGATGACAGCTAAAGGAGAGCGATGTTATGACTTTGTGGCTTTCAAACTCCTTAAATCAATGCATATTATTTTGGTTTTCAACATAATACTTCTGAATTTTTAGCAATTCTAGAAAAACCATCAGAAGTGGCGTTTAACAAGATGGTGACGTTCGTTCCAATTTTCACCACATTCAGTATAAGCTGTGTAGATCCATACTCATTGATAAGTAGACGGAAAGCGAATTGAAGAGAAATCTTAAGTGTGGCAATAAAACTTTTTTTTGGATAGAATCTAATCTAATCTAATCTAAGTTGCAAAGATATGTTACATTGGAGATTCACATTACATGCATTCTCACAACCAGACACGCACAAGTTCGCGCTTGCACATGCCTCATGTGAACCTACAACATAAAAACCAAATCTCAAATGGACATACACCCTGCAAATCTTGCCGTCCTTCCCTGAGACAGGGGTGACATTGGCAAAGTGAACCATTTGTACAGCATGGGTGGTCAGCCGCATACCAACCTATAAGTCAAGGAACATAGAATAATTTTTAAAAGTAAGGATAGCAGGTAGGTTTCTGTCAGTTTAAAGTCCCATAAACTAACATTGAAGCAGCACATCATCATCACGAGCTTGACAGCTCTGGGTGATCCTTGGCCGAATCCAGGATTCTCCTCCACTCTCGCCTGTCCATCGCCTTTGCTCTCCAGCTACATATTATGTCTGCCTTGACACCGTCCATCCATCACATTTTTCGTCTTCCTAGTCTCCTTCAGCCTTGTGGTGCTGTGAGTGTTAGGCGCTTTAGGGGGTTCTCAAACAACGACACATCCTTAGCATTTTTTAACAAAATTGTGCAATTGTTTTTTTTTTTTTAGTTATTAGTAGATTTTAGTTCAAATCTTTTAAATAATGGTATTTAAGTAGATAACATGTCAATGATCTATCAAATTTCTATTATCATTATTGATTATCACTTCTCATTCTGAATATCAAAAATAAACATTTGGTTTTAAAAAGCATTACCTATGAATGCAGGTATAAATGTAATCAGTAATTTTTAACATTTATTTGTAAACAAATTACCGTCTCCATAATTGGTGTTGGTAAATCTTACCGTATCTATTTGGAGAAAGCAAGACATAAAACATGACAGTGCCAAAACAGCTGATTGCTGTACTGCATAACAGCTGATTGCTGTACTGCATAACAGCTGATTGCTGTACTGCATAACAGCTGATTGCTGTACTGCATAACAGCTGATTGCTGTACTGCATAACAGCTGATTGCTGTACTGCATAACAGCTGATTGCTGTACTGCATAACAGCTGATTGCTGTACTGCATAACAGCTGATTGCTGTACTGCATAACAGCTGATTGCTGTACTGCATAACAGCTGATTGCTGTACTGCATAACAGCTGATTGCTGTACTGCATAACAGCTGATTGCTGTACTGCATAACAGCTGATTGCTGCGCTATATAATGTATAATACAGTAGTCAGATGTTTAGGTGCCACCATGTTTTATTGCTTGCTATTTTTAAATAGATACAGAAAAATACCAACACCCGTTGAGCTTGCAGTCCCTGGGATGGGTCTTGAACTCTTTGATTCACCACTACTACCGGTGTCTATCCAACGCCTTTCTCTTCCATACCTGTATTCCTACTGCACGACAAAACAAAAACAATCAATCTTCCAAAGGTTCATTGAGAGCCTAACTTACTCCATCACTACTGCATCTAGTAAATTTTTTTCTGGTTCTTCAAAATATCAGCATTTTGCCAAAACAAAGGCTACAAAGAAAGAGAATAATCCAACATTTGTACATTAGTTTTAACAACAAAAGGAAGGAAGGTTACTTATGAAATCAGCAACTAAACAAATAATTTCTCTTCTCAGTTGATGACAACTGCTTATAACAACTGTATTTAAACAAGTGTTCAGTATTTTTTTTATCAATGCTCTTGCACAATATTATTAAAAATTCAATGATAATATTGCCTTTTCCAAATGAATGATTTCTTAACATAATCTTCAAGTAAATTACTTGATAGTATACGCTACTTAATAATTATATCACCAATAATTTATTTGTCAGAACAATCTCTTCCCAGATCACGTAGGTTTCAAGTACAACATATTTGTATCACAGCGTAAAGGAGTGTCACATTGTTTTTATGATAAGCGTAATAACGAATAATAAATTACAATCAAAATGCCTGTCTGGGCTTATCACACTTCTAATGTGAGTTATTTATGCTCTTATTATGATGTATTGTAAATTTAGATGCCACAAAGTTGCACATTAATGCTAATACCCCCTATAAATAGTCAAAAAATAATCCTGTGGATGATAAGCATAGGCTGCAATTCTTTGTTGACATACCCACATACTCACCAACCCTACTTACATTTCCATAAGCCCTCACTAACGCTTAGAGTATTTTTTATTAATACGTATCCTGCATAAGTAAAAGCAAATCAAGCCTAAGGTAAGTGCTAGTAGAATTGTTGAATACGGGAGATAGTGTCTACATAAAAAATTAAAGACAATCATTTAAAAATGTGTCTCTCTTTTTTCACAGCACATTATAGTGTAACCATTTATGAGGTCAAGGTGGCGAGTGAAACCTTAGGTTCTTGAGTTTTGAAATAAACACCAAAATGGGAAATCATTCCTGACACCCTTGCGGGGGATTGAACCCTAGCCCTCTGGCTTTGAACTCAACCATTCTATCAACTGAGCTACTGACCAGACTTTTATGGAAATCCAGTTTTTGTCATACTCATGAATTTCTTTTAAAGAAACTAAATCTCTTCTTGTAGAACTACATTTTTTTTGTATTCGAAATATTTAAAAAGTTTCCTAACAGAAAATACTAATGGAGTCTAAACATTCCAAATTGCCCTCAGCGGGGTGATGTCAGAGATTTAGGTAACTAGGGTCATTAGCAAAGCTGGGCATTAACTCGTTAATCCGTTAATCGTTAATTAACGAGGTTAAGAAATTGTATAGAAATTGTGTAAACGATTTAACTTTTAAGTTAAGCCGAAAAAATATTAACGGTTCACTTAACTGCCATTAAATTAAACTTCCGTTAAGTTAAGTCCGTTACATGCCGCTGACAGCATTTATAATTGCGCGCCGCCCGCACCACACTGGCTAGGTACCTACCCTACTGCTGTAGTGTAGGTACTGAACTGAGCAGGCGCGGCGATGGCGCCGCTGCTGCCTGCCGCCATCGTCACACTCACGTACGGCAAACCCGGCAAATCGATTGCAAAACGAACATACCCGAATGAAGTGTAACTAAGTGCGAGTGAAATGCAATTGTATGAGAGGCTTGGGTGGAGAGTGAGCGAGCAGTAGATATCTACTGCTGGACGGACGGATTTGTTTTTGTTTCATTCTGTACTTGTTCTTACACAGTTGTGCTGTGAATATAACCTCAAATTATTAACAAAATTAAAATATTTTTGCCCAAGTTTAATTGATTGGTGTAATTATGGCTACAGCAGATCAAGAAAGTACTGATCTAGTGCGTGTACGCAATATCTGTGTTGACCAGGAGCAGTGCCAAGATCCTTGGCCACATCTAAATGATTACTTTGGCTTTAAATCAAGATTGGGAGAAAAATTGATCTATGAATGCAAACTGTGTTTACCTAAACAGGCTACGATAAAGGCTCACATTTCCAGCCTTAATAACCTGAAACAACATTTCAAGAGAACACATGCATCTAAATATGTACAGTTCGAAGGCAGTCAAAAGACTTTTCTCAACAGGAAAAGACATTTTAAGAGCAAAACGATCCTCCCTCTCCGACGACAATTTTAATATGCTGAAGAGATTCATAACTGTAGTGTTGATTTAATGTTCTTTTAATTGAAATTAGAGTTCATAGGTGAAATAAATACTTACAATTATTACTTGTTATATTTACTTGTATAGAAGTATGATGTGGTGTGTGCTAGAGAAGTATGGTGTAAACAAAGCACTTTTGAATGCGATACGCGCCATCTATGTAAATAGCAGGGCGTGTGTCAGGGTGGATGGAGAATACAGCGAGTATTTTAATGTGTACAAAGGTGTGAGACAGGGTTGCATAATGAGCCCATGGTTATTCAATATAATCATGGATCATTGTGTTAAACAAGCGAATCTGGAAGGACATGGCATACAAATTGGAGAGAGAAAAGTCGGAGTTCTGCTTTATGCTGATGACACAGTATTAATTGCTGATTCAGCAGCGGAACTCCAGACAATGCTCTCTAGTTTGAACCATGCTCTGTGTGCAAGCAAGTTGAAAATTAATGCAAGTAAGACGAAAGTACTGATTTTTGACAGAAGGGATGAAACTGAAGAATGCACGTTCATGTTGAATGGTACGAAAGTTGAAATTGTGGATGAATTTAGATACTTGGGAAGTATGTTTGAAAAGAATGGAAAGATGACAAGAGAACTTGAGAATAGGGTGTGCAAGGGAAAGCAAGTGGTCGGTGCAATAGGAAGAATAGCAAAGAACAAGCGATTGACGATGGATCTGAGAATGGCGGTACACAATGGCATATTGTTACCGACTTTGATGTATGGAAGTGAAGCATGGACAGTGAATGATAGCGAAATGAGTAAAGTATGTACGGTGGAAATGAAGCATTTGAGAAGTATGACAGGAAAAACTTTGAGGGATAGAGTTAGGAATGAATGGGTAGAAAAAGAATGTAATTTGAAAGAGGATGTGAAAGTTAAAGTACAAAAGAATGTGATGAGATGGTTTGGGCATGTGGAAAGAATTAAAGATGATAGACTGACAAAGTATGTATACAAAGAAAGTGTGAAAGGAAAAAGAGGGAGGGGACGACCGAGAAAAGTATGGAGTGATCAGATTGAAGAGATTGTGAAAGAATGGGATATACAAAGTGAGCGTAAAAGAAGAAAATGCATGAAAAAGGTGATGGATATGAAGGAATTGAAAGAGGTATGTCAGGATAGGAAAAAATGGAGGCAACTCTGCAGAGGCTCTGGCCACCCCTAGCGGAATGGCGACAGAGTTACAGTTACAGTTACAGCAAATCCAAGTCCCTTCAACCCTTCAATTATTTAATACCTAACCTACCATCTTCTAGGTAAAACTATGTATTTGTTAACTTTAACGACTAACTTTTAACTTACGTTATTTTTTGTACATCTAACGCTTTAACGTTTAACGAAGTTAACTTTTCTAGTAACGGATTAGCGATTAAGGAAGTTAATTGTTTGATTGTTTGCCCAGCTTTGGTCATTAGCAACAAAAAACAAAATATTTGTTATCTATCTCCTTAGTAACCTGACTGGGTTACATCTCAGTTTGTTTGGCTTTTTTGCCTACTCCATTTCAATTTGTTTCAATTACTCAAAATACCTAGAAATAGTGTAATTGTGTTTTTTCTTTTGTCTTTTAGAATGATATCCACATAGAGGGAGTTGCGGTGGGGGCCATTTTGTCTGATTACCAAAGAGTGCGAGTGGAAAATGTGTAAGTTACTAATTTAAATGGAAAAATACTCTAAATTACTCACCTCACAAAGTTTCTTAACCCCAAGTACCAACTGTTGCAATCTTTTTACTTTGTAAAAACATCCTTTGACGCTTGAATAACAGAATTTGTGCCAATCATCCAAAAAACAAGCTGATTTGTCTTGTGCACGTTATGAGGAAAGATCTTTTTTGCCTACTCCTTATCAAATAAGTAAAGATTGTGGCGACGACTCAAGGGCGCCAAAGGACATCGTGGCTGAAGAATCTCTACAACAACAGAAATGCAAATAGATTGTGTTTCAACTAACATTAACCCAAATCGTCCTTTTAAGAAAGAGAACAAAAATGCTCTCAGTGTGACTACACTGTAAACATAGAAGCAAGAACATTTTCCCGGAATAAATACAACTTGCAATACCTACTGAAACACTTTATTTATTTATACATTTTTTTCTATTTATTTTTAGTTGCAGCCGTCTGGGGTTGGTCTCTTTAGCGTATTTATGGAGGCGGGACCAAACAGAGCTACTTCAAGAGATGATAGATTGTAAAGTTTATGCAATTGTGATCAAGGTAATGTTACCGCATATCTAACCGTCCAGAATCCAAATCAGAACAAATTTGAAATTAGATTGTTTTCTCAGCTGGAAAACGTCACACTTGTACAGGACAACAGTCCTTAGCAGCCGAACAATTAACATACAAAAATCTGTAATAACACTTACGAATGACTGTAGAGGGCTGTTAAATTTTTTTTCCGTCCTGTCTTTTTTTCTCATTTTGTATGTTTAAGTATATACATAATATTATGTAGAGTGTGTTCCCAAGTCTTTTCTTTTGTGTCTTTATTTTATTACTTAATTATTGCCAGTACATAAAATCCTGATAAGGTATAATAATATTGTTTTTACTGTCATCAGGTGGCAGCACTGGGACTGGAGCCTAGTGCGCTGGGTCGCCCATTGCGTGCCTTGCAACCACAGCTGCAGCGAGCCAAAGACAAGTTTGGTCTTAATGTGTGTGGGGAAGGGGGAGAGTATGAGACATTCACTCTGGACTGTCCACTCTATAAAAGCAGAATAGTGGTGTAAGTTAATGTAAAGTTTTTTTGTGGAGATTTATTATTTGTGGAGAATTCATTAATATATTTTTTCCTGGCCAGAAACAGATATTTACAGTGAACAGTCTATAATCTATAATACAAGTTGCTAGGATATATTGCATTTAAGATTCATATTATTCATAAAACACAAGCAGACACATATAAGTTTGCGCTTACACATTCCGCATGTGGACTTACAACATAAAAACCCAATCTCAAATGAACATAAGCCCTGCAACTCTTTCCGACCTTCCCTGAAATAGGGATGACATTGGTAAAGTGAACCATTTTTTTACAGAATGGGTGGTTAGCCTCATACCAACCTATTAGTCAAGGAATACAGTAGAAACAGTAAATTAACATTATCAATTAATAATTTATGATATTTTTTTTATATTTTGTATTGTTTGTGTATTAACACTGTGAAAATTCATATTGTTTAATTTTATAATTTTTTGATGAATTAAAAACACTGTTTATTTTCACGGATAAATTTATTCATATATTTTTTTTATTAATTAATTATTTATCCAGTCGATAGCTCAGTTGCTACACCGCTCTACAACTGGTTGGCAAATGCTTGCATACCATGCCAAGAACTAGGGTTCGATTTCCACCGAGGATGTCAGAAATGATTTCCTGTTTCGGTGTTTTTTTCAAAACCCAAAATAAAATATCGGCAGACTTTATTCAGCCGTCACTGGAAATGAGTACCAGCTCCTTCGGTAGCTAGGAAACCGCCACTTCAATTGAATTGGTTGGTGTAAGGCCAGCTCCCTTACCTGTAAAAATAAATAGGTCCGACACACCATATGTGACCTCTTTGGGAACAACGGTGCAATAAGTTACACTGTATGTGTAACTTGTTGTAATTACTCAATAATTACCCTATGACATCTGTTGATCCAGGGTCAAAATTATCACCAAGAGACCCGATGGGAAACCAGCATTGTTTGTATTTCAAACACGTTAATCAAAGTCATCGTCTTGGCCATAGTGCTGAAAATTTAGATAACGCTTACATAGACATATTTGTAGCTTAGTATTCTGAAGGTAAAAATAATGAAATCTTGTTTTATGTTTTTAGCGATGAAACGCAAATCGTCGTTGATTCAAATGACCCCATCGCTCCAGCTGGGTACATGAATCTTCTAAAATTCCACTTGGAACCAAAACCAGACGAGGTAGACGGATCAGCAGTTGTGGCTTCAACTGTTAAATCCTCGCTTGATTACATAAGCGAGCTAAACGAGTCATCATACAGCGATCTAAGTGATCTCGAGCTGAGCGAGAGCGAACTGGAAAACACAGAAGAGATAAGCAAAGCTCGACGGCAATCCATGTCTGAATCCGCCTCGTTAAACCCATTATTAAATAATCAGTCTTCAAATCAAGTAACGAGCTTGTCTGGTACATACTCTTGTCCGTCAGTTCTGATTGAAAATACTAATCTAAATAGATTTCCTGATGACTTGACTGGAAGAGATTCTCAGAAAGATGAATCAGAGTGTGATATTAAAAAGCTATGTTTGAATAACGCTGGGTTGGGTTCAAGAAGAAACGAGAGCTTCTCGTTAGAGACTGAGTTGAAGAATGGCGCAGAGAATAATAAACGAAGCAGAAGAAGAACAATCAGCAGGAACTACATGTCGAATCCGCCTAGTCCTATAAAGTATGAGAATGAGAGAGACATGATCAAAGATAGAAGTAGTATATTTTCTAATCGGTCTGGCTGGCATTGGATCGGAGGAATTGTTGGAGAAGGAAGTGATTCTGCCGCGGCAATGGAAAATGCAATGCTTAAATTATGTAGTAGGTAAACTTTTCAGTTTTTTTTTTAGTTTCTGAGTTTAATTTACTTGCTTTTCTATTTTGAAGTTACTTTATCTTCATTACAATCCTTTGTTTGATATCATATCAAAGTCTAGAATTAAAATTTAATATAATAATGATTTTTTTAATAGAAGTGTTTTTGAATGAAATACAGTAAAAGTGTGATAACGAGCACGCAGGAAAGAACCAATTTAGTTTCTTTACAAATCAACACTTTGGATACGTCTTCACCAATTATTGTTGAAGAACTTACTTTATTCTTGGTGTTTTATTAGCGTTGGTAGTAGGAGTTAATATTCAAGTACAATGTGAAATTTTCAGATATGCTTGCATCACACGATCTATCACTGACAAATGTCTGCGCTGTGACATTGTATGTGCGCAACATGGGAGATTACGCCGCACTAAACAAGGCTTACGTCAAAGCCATGAGCTTTCCCGATCCCCCATCTCGGGTTTGCGTGGAATGCCCTCTGTCGGAGGAGAACGGGATTATTCTGGAGGCCTTGGCCCACAAGTGGCCCAGCAAGGGAGGAGGGGAAGAGACAATGTTTAGAGATCGGCATACAATGCATGTGCAAGGAATATCGCATTGGGCTCCAGCTAATATTGGCCCTTATAGTCAAGCTGTTAGGGTAAGTTGAATCCTTGTTTTATGAGAAATGTTTATTTTCTTTGTAACTTTACCTTTTTCAAAGAAAAAACAAGATTGTCAACTTGTCGCTTTATATTATTGCACTCAGTTTTTTGTATAGCATCGCCAGTGTGCGTTGTGGGCAGAACCTTTAGATCCATTTTCTGGATGTTTATCTCAAAGATGCTCTATACTTATTCATTTATTTTATAATTTTTGTTCCTTGACAGTAGGTTGTTATGAGGCTGACCACCCATACTGTAAAAATTGGTCCACTTTGCCAATGTCACCCCTGAGAAAAGGGTGGCAAGAGTTGCAGGGTTTATGTCTATTTGAGATTTTTGTTTTTATTTTGTTTGCACACATGCAGCATGTGTAAGTGCAAACTTACACATGTCTGCTTGATATGCATGCATTCATTATGAAACTTAAATGTTAAAAGACCTGTGTGACTTAGATTATAGATTTTTTTAGCTGCATTGTAAAAATGATTGATTTTGCATTCCATAAACAAAAATAGATATTATTCTTTTATATTCATATATCATTTTATCAGCTATTCAAAACTTGAGAAGATCTTCTTCCAGTTTCGAACATATCCATATATGATTGTTTTGCAGGTTGGGGACATAATAAACGTGGCAGGACAGATCCCGCTGGTGCCGGGCAGCATGCTGTTGGCGCCCAGTGATGGCAGGGCACAGTGCCGCCTGGCTCTCAGGCATGTGCAGAGACTGCTCAGTGCTATGGACTCCAAAACTCAGATGAGAGACGTGGTGCAGGTAAACGTTGCACAATTACATCTTGGCTAGATTCAGATAAACTCTTCAAACATGTCTCAAGATCCAGCAGTCGATATCAAAACTACGAGAACTTGGCATTTTCACAATTCTCAGAACTTGTTCAATGAATTCCCAGATGAGTAGAAAGAATATCTCGTGGAACTAGGGCAGCTCAGAGAACGACTCTCATTCATCCATTTGCAGTCTATATCAAAACTATGAGAACTTGGTGTTTTCACAACTCATTTCTTTCCCAAGCTGCCCGTTTATGGGACAAGTTACCGGTATATGTGTTCTCGCCCCAATTTAATCCTGTTTGATTAATAACTAATATCAATCGCCACTTCCTTTCAGTGTGCCAAAAGAAAGACAACACAACACTACGCAGCTAACTTTTAGTTTTGCTCGTGAAACAAATTTGACTTGTCAATTTCTTAGGGAAGTGTTGGTCATGATTATGAAGGATATGTGGTGGTTGCCAGCGCTGCCCAGCGAAGCTCCCTTAGAGTGTAAATAAGCAGTGTATTGTATGACTTCCAGGCCATCTGTTATCTGACACATCCATGGCTGATAGAGGAGGCTCGTCGCCAGTGGGAGAGGAGGACTAACAATGCCATAGTGGACTATGTGGTGGTGCCAGCGCTGCCCAGGGAAGCTCCCTTAGAGTGGCATGTCTGGGCACACAGACACAACTCTAGATTTGAATGTGAGCACCTTTAACTATTACGTCTTAGAAAGCAATGTGTGACATTAAAGAAAAAAATGTTAACAAGCTACTAAAAAACACCTCAATGTTTTTTCTAATTGAAATTAGTGTTTTCGATTGGAACTTATTGTAATTTATTTAGTATAAAACAGCTCTTGGTTTGAAAAGCTGTCTCTTGTAGTTATGGTAATGCTAATGATTGATTTGTTTGTTTGTAGATGAGGAGACTGGCTGTAATATTGGAGATTATAAAGTTGCCATCAGACGACGATGGAATTATGAAAACAATGTTGCCGCAGTCGTTTGTCACGTGGCAACAGGTATGTATTGATTTATTTTATTCAAGCAACTCCATTAAAAGCTTCCTCAAACAGGAAGCGTTTTTAACGCGCATCAAGGCATCAGCGTTTATACGCCGTAACGTCACGTGCATTGTGTTTGAACGGCTGCAATATTCTTTAGTCGTCGTCACTGGTCACAATGTTCAGCAACTTAGATAAAAATAAGATGTTGCTAACTAATAATTTCTTATTGGTTGCCAAGGACCCTAGGCGTTCGACGCTTGCCTTTAGAGAAAAAATCAAATTTCAAACATCCATGAAGACTCCATTGAAATCTTAGTTAAATGCATAACAATCTTATTCTGTTCACAGGATCTCCGCCTTCAACATCACAGCTGTTTTTCCAGAATGAAGAATCCTCATGTCAACACAAGTTGCTGGCCTCCCAGATCACCACTACAGACCTGATCAGCGTGCTGGAGTACTGCTGCAAGAAGCTGCTCAAGGATTGCCAGAGCCAAGCAACCGTCGGCCTCAGATTGTTCTACAAGGTGTCAATAGCGCCCGACGTGAACGTCATCATTGACGCCTTGGACCAATTCAGAAATGACACACTCAACAATCTAGCTTTCACGGTTATACCTGCCATACACCTCCAGAACGCCTTCACTTTCCTTTCTATCTCAGCCATGAGGCATGAAACTGAATGAGCTTCTATTAAAGCAGCTTCTCTCCAAAGACGATGATCAATTAGTTGATTGCTATGATTGGCAGACATTAGCCCCGAACGATTCAATCAATAGGCAATCACTCGAATCAGAGGAGGCAGCCGGTTCCATGCCTTTGAAGGCTCATCGACTGAAAGTCTATTGTTTGCTATCCAAACCAGTTTACTTGATCAGTTCCGCGAGTACAGTGTTGTCCTCTCATAGAAGGGCCTATGTGTTATTGAGCACAATTTATACTCAATGCGCTGTGCAACGCAGAGCCAATGCAGCTCACGCAACAATATCTACAATCATCCTAGCTGCTACTTTAGATGCGACAGCTCTAAATATGGATTTGGTGTTTTTGTTATAAACCATCAACGTGCAGGTGCTTCGACGATAAAGTTCTTTGGCTCGCTTGAGTATGCTCCCTCTAGTGGTTAGCGCTGTGGACTCGTAAATGGAAGGTCTCGAGTTTGAGTTTGATTCACTTCTTCTTGTGCCACTTCTAACGAAGATCGGCGATCATCATAGCTATTTTGATTTTTGATGCTGCGGCTCGAAACAGGGACTTGGTGCTTCTGCCGAACCACTGTCGCAGGTTCTTCAGCCATGATGTCCTTCGGCGTCCCTGAGATCTTCTCCCCTCAATCTTACCCTGAATGATAAGATGAAAGAGACGGTACTTCTCATTTCTCATAATGTGACCGAAGTACATTAGCTTTCTCTGCTTAATGGTAGGCAGGAGCTCCTTTGTAGTGCGCGACAGATTTGATTCACGACAGAGCCCAAAAAAGATATCATTCAAATATTAAATATAGGTTAAAAAAATCATCTGCCTTTACAAAAAGATCGGACACAAAAGTCCATCTAGGGGTCTTACTTGCAAAATTGGCACTGACCAGCGGCCCAGAGAGCTCTTGAGGTGTGATTTACTCAAAAACAGCGCTCAACAAATAAATTATCCTGAAATTGATTTCATTTCCACTGGGAAGCAAACACACTGCCTTCCGTTTATTAATCTGAAGCGTTAGCCACTACTCACTAGACTATATCTGGTCTATTCTCTCCGCAATCTACTCTTGCATGATAAGATGAAGTTAATGGAATTTTTCATTTCTCATAATGCGAGTCCAAGGTATTTTCTCTTTTTGACGGTTGGCAGAATTTGTTGGCTGGTGTTCATGCGTCATTTGTAATATAACTTATTAAATATTTTATGATAATTATTATACATACATACATACATTTGATATTTTATAGTCATAGATATATTATTGTATAGAAACATTTTTTATTTATCAAATTGCCGTCTTTCCTTCTATATGACTCAAATGTCAGATGTGTTGAAACATGGAGAACGACATTTACTGTGTTTCCATACATTAAATGATTTTAAATTAGAATTACGGTGGCTAGGCGTTTTGTATAGAATTAAAAACAGTTACAGACATAGGATACGACTTCAACAAAATGTTGAGAAAGACCTTTTCTTCAACATGTTTCGTAAAATCAATTTTTAATTATATGCAAAATTTCCATTTAAAAACGAAAACAAAAAACTAGATAACCGCCTTTGGTTCTATACAACTCAAATAACAGGCCTTATTTTAAATGTTTTGTTATTTTTTAAAATTAACAACATTAAATATTCTATTGATATTTATGGTATAAATAAAAGATTATCTTTTTAAGTGCAAATATGCCGCCAAAGACTTTCATGTCAAACTATTTGATTGTAAATTAAAGCTCAGGATTGTTTACAATACTGGATATTTTTCTTAGAAGTGTGCAAATCAGTGGCGTCCTTATAACTTGATTCCTATCTGCTTCCGTTTATAAATAAGGTTAAAAAATCAGTCCGATTACAATGATTATAGTTCTAATAGCTTTACAACATTCAAACTTTGTTAAAATTATTAATTCATTTAATAAAATAATTATGATTCAATCCAAACATAGGTTGAATTAAATTAAAATATTAATATTTAACTTAAAAGATTTCACCTAAGAAAACATCTTGAACTGACTGATTTCATGCATATTTTAATCTAAATTTAAAAGGATGACCCTTAACTACTATACATCTAGTATAAAACAACCTGTAAATACCCAACCATTACGTGAATAGAAAAATGTATAGAACATACGATAGCACCGCTTGTGAGTGATTAGTTTTCGTACATTTTTATTCTATCTATGCGGTGGTGGAGAAATTATACAATATTTTATTCTAGGGATAACTGGCAGATTTAAAATCACAGTTTTACCTTTAGGAATGCCGTCTATAAAATGAGTCTATTTTGTGCCAATATTTTAGAGGAATAACTATTGAAATAAAAATATTTAATTATACCTAAGCGAATATTGTTTATACGCTCAAAATCTTTGGAAGTGCTTATCTACGAGTCAAAATTTAATATTTATTTTTTCAACGCATACTTTATGTAAATAGTAACTAAGTTATGTACATTTTTAATATACCTATTGTGATGTCAAATTTACTTACACCTGTATTCACAATCTTACTTTATTTGTGAATATGATTGTTATTAGACCCTGACCCCTGTATAATCACAATCCTACTAACACTTCCCTTATGTCTAGCACTTAATTAGTTTTTATGAATACGCCATACGCATAAGAAAAAAATCAATTTAAGCTTGTCTTAAAGTTTTAATAAGGTTAGTAGGATTAGTGAATACTGGGGTTAATTTTGTTCTTAGGTTCAAAAAAGTGTATCCTTGTTTAACTATATTCGTATTTTTGTATCAGGAATCACTCCATGTTGGTTTGTTTCTGAAATAACAATATTAATTTCAACAATGATATTATTTTATCCATAGGAAATGAGAAAATAATAGAAATTGTTGAATTTACCAACATTTCTAGCGGTATGGCGACAGAGTTACAGTCAATTATTTTCAAGCTATTTCATGATCTTACCGAAATGAAGACAATAAAAGTACATCTTCTTTCAAACTCGTCATTTTGCGATTGCATTTTATGCTTCATGCTGATGACGACAACTTACCTGCCTCAAAAGTAAATCTTTCATTTACCTATGAGAGGGGCATTGCATGATATTCTGCTGCACCTAAATTCCAGTCCTTACAGACTCCTTCAAATGACCTGCTGCCAGAGATTTTAAAAATATCTTCTCAACTAAACCAAGGACTGGGATATTAAATTCTTTTTAGAACTTAGACAATGTCTCCACCATTACCACATTGTAAAAGGCTTTTAGCCGTTGGAACATAATACATAGGAATTACTTTCTACACTTAACCTTTTTCTTTCTTCAGCATCAAAGGGGTCCTGTGAGTTCTCCCAAGCTTCTGCTATCATAAGTTATTCTGGTTTTATTGTTGTTGGTGAAAACAGCGGTTTTTAGTTGTTATTGATTAGATTATTTTTTAGCTTACATTTCTAATTTTTACAATTTACCAAATGTGCCTTTTCGGTGATATGTTTGTGTATTAAAGTTCCTCCATCATCAGGATATATTAAAAGATTACTACATTTTTAAATCTTGTTTTCATTTTTCCCAATTCTTTGACCTACCTGCCGGTCACCAAAGGTCCATCCAGCCTTACAGCAAGTGGGGTCTCGCTTGAGTATTGGCGCTTTCTACACTATGGGCATGCTCACAGAGGGCTTTTAAGGTGCGATTCACACAAAAACAGCTCTCACCAAATAAATCATCCTAATATTATTATTTGATGAGGTTTGATTTAAAAAAAATCAGCTAACTTAATTTACTGTGCCATATCCAGCGAGTGGACCATCATAGCCAGGAAAACGTCAGTGTTATGGCCAAGGGGGTCAAATGCCTGATCTTTCTAGCATATTTGGAATAGAATAACGCTGGCTCGATCCTCGGCTGGGTCATTTGACCATAACTTTGACCCTGGTTCAGCAGATGTCATTGGGTAATTATTGATTAATAATTCTTTAAAATATACAATTATGAATTATTAATTAATGATATTAATACCTTTTTCTGGCCAGGTAGCAGGGGTGTGCATAGGGTATGGGTAAATACATTTCAGAGTAAGCGAGTTGTATAACTGCAAACACCGTCATCTCCAAAATTTATGATTTGAGATAATGATTGAATTTGATTCTGTGTAGTGTAACAAATCATTTGCTGTGTGCGATATAATGTAAACCTCACTTAATCCTTCGTAATTTTAATTGAAAAAGTATGATTTTGTGCAAACGCTTTCATCTCCAACTGGTTTTGTCATTTTCTCAAAATCATCGCGCAAGGAGTTGACGGCGTATGCATTTATACGACTCAAATATTTTCTCCCATTCCTTCAAAATAACTCATTTGAAATTGACTGAAGTGTTAACGATGGCTCCAATCAAACTTAAATTTTTTATTTGAAATCTGAATATTAAGCTTAATTAAATGGTTTTTTACCAAATATTGCCTACCTATTAGGCGCATGTGCCTGAATGGGATGCACGCCCCTGCCAGGCAGAATAGGTTGGTGAATTGCATTCCCCTCATAAATCTGTTTAAAAAAAAAACAAAATCGTTGATACAAATTGCTGAGGTCACTTCCTTGATAGCGACAAAGTGTAGGTACTTAAATTAAACAGGAGGTGGGAAATGAGAATAAAAGCAGAAGTGTATTTTGCAGAGTGGGATTACCGTTTATTCCTTGTAAGTTTACAACAGCTTTGTACGATCAATGTTATGTTATGTTGCAGGGTTGTTACTCGACAGCTTGCTTGTTAGTCACCTCGTGTCTGTTCCATACTTTAAGTCTCTATAACTTTATCTATTCTAATATTCATTACGGATACACAATAATTATCTTCCTACACATGTAGCAAGCAAAAATACTATATACAAGTTCACAAGGAAATCATACAGTAGATGATATTACATATAATATAACTTTCTGAAAATCTTTCCATGATTTCAACTACGCTAAACCATAACATTAATAATATGTGTAAGTAGAAAAACTTATTTAGTCACCATATACCCAGTGTACAATAATTATTCACTAAATTTATATAATGCATCTTCACAGGGAATCATTAGTTTAGTCAACGCAGCCAGCTCGTCTCTGCAATCTTACAAATAGCTATGTCATGTCAGCCACTCGGACATTGGATGGGATGGATCTTTCTTTACGTCTTACAACTCGTCCGTGGAAATGCAGAATCAAAGTACAATCATTAACACAAATGGAATCAGTTTAAGACCTTAGTAAAGTGATCTAACAGAAAATAAGTGAGTGTATATTCAACTCTAAAATTTGAGATTTGGTTTCATTGTGAAATTACTTTTATAAAGAAAATTTGTAATTTTTCATGTTTCACGAACCGTGATGGTTAAGAAGATTGAACTTCTCAATGTTTCTTTGTAGTCATATCCAATGTCATTAGGAGTTTGATTCTAATGAAATGTTGAGAAATATCATGCTTCATAGATTCATGTTTTTAACTAATATTTTACATACACAATGTCTAGGGAAAATTCCAATTTAAAATTCTTAAATTGCAAATAATTTATTAAGACATGTGTTTTCTTCTATGTAATTGAAGCTAACATAAATTACAAAACTTACGCACATGATAAAATATTCCTTTCTCAGTTCAAACAATATATCAACATATTAAATGAAAGAGACGGAAAATGATTGATGAACTGATGGGTACAGGTATGCTTTTATTTCTCAGTACCCCAAGTACAAAACCTAAAATTTACCACAAAATGTAACGAAATTAAAACAGCGTCTCTAGTGAACATTTTAGTTTCCATACATTTTTTATACAACACCATGCTTCATTTTATACCTTAAGTTTTATTCATTCAGGGTAACATTAGTGTTTTTACCAAGAAAGTCATGTGTATCTATTACAATGCTCACTATTTGCCTCAAAAAATATGTTGATATAAATTGGTTGTAGGAAAATGCTCTGAGGTTGATCCCTGGAGTAGATAATGGTGTTAAAATAATTTCATTGGAAACATTTGGACTTACCTACCTACACGTCATGATCTCCATTTAATTAATTTAAAAAATAAATGTAACATCAACAAAAAAATGCAATTATCAAAAATGTTGGTAATGAATCATGATTTCAGTGCAAGAAATAATGTCAGGTTTTTTTTTACATTTTTGCCAGTTCCTGAAACTTTTGAAAGATTAACAAAAGGAGAAATCAATTGAAGAGGAAAATTCAGAAAACATTTTATCCCCAGCTGATCCATGGATCACCATTTTTTTGTATAGAAAATTCACATTAGGTGGTCGTTGAGCCATGGATTTGCTGCGTGTGAATGACACCGTTAGAGTTAAGAGTATTGTTAAAATAATAAATAAATTTCATATTCCTTATACTCTTTACATCACCCAAATAGATGTTACATCCAACAGATGTCACAGGTCTATATGAATAGAATCCTTATTCCTTAGCAAACAATGAAAAAATATTAGGTAGCCGTTTCCCAGCAACCTATGTGACATCACATTTTTTTGTTCATGGATTTCGTCTGGTGTCCATTTAAAAAAAATGAGACCCTGACAAAAATATTGTAAAAAAGAATACAGCTCCAAAAACACTTTTTCCAATGTTGTTCACCTGGATTTCCTCCCAAAATGACAAACCTCTTCAAGTTTTGGATTGTAATTTTTAATAAATACTCTGTAGAACAAACTTTTACCAACAAACATATGCTACTAAGCTACACGTATGATGTAACTTCTTGCCGCTTTTTCCCCGAGGGAGTCTCATGTGGTGAGAGATAAATAGCTTCAATCACATAGATTTTTCATTGATTAGATGCCGACGCAAGTTACATTATATTATGTTGACATGATTTGAGTGAAATCTTTTAGGCCCCTTCAAAAATATACACAAGCTAAATTAAACAAGCTATACTTATTGAAAGGAAAATCCTCACAGAATGCTAAGTTTCTTTATAATAATATTAGAAACAATAAATTTCAGGATTTGAGAGTAAAGATTTTCAGAAATATTTACAAATATAAGACAAGTTGCTTAAACTAAGCCTTGTTTTTAAAAAAAATACATATTGATAAAAAAAAAAACATTCAATTGACGTAAGCAATTTATACAAAACACATTTGTTGATTTGATCAGAATAAAAACGGAGTCCGCACACTAAAAATGTTCCCTTGGCTAAATAATGTCATAGGTTGTTACCCAAATCCAATAATCCAAGTTTTTATTTAATTTAATAGTGTTGCGAAATAACCATAAAGTGACATCTGATGACAGATCTCATAAAGTATGTATAGGAGACAACTCTGGCTTATGTTTGGTACGAGGCTGACCACCCGTGCTGTAAAAATCGGTTCACTTTTGCCAATGCCACCCTGGTTCAGGGAACGGCGGCAGGAGTTGCAAGGTTTATGTCCATGTGAGGTTTTCTTTATTTGTATGCACACATGCAGAATGTGTAGGCGCGAACCTACATGTGCCTGTCTGTAGGCATGCATTTCATATGAGCCTTAAATGCTTACATATCCTTGCAGCTTAGATTATAGATAGATTATAGATGGTATTGCAACATACTATGACACTAACCTGTCAACCACAACAGAATACTTAATCATGTGAAATCCTACGTTTTTCTGCTTTCTCCATCTTGCGCTTCAACACACAATAATTAAACATGCTGTAATGCTTCACAATAATGCCATTTTTCTTTAAAAATTGTCAAATTCACTGAACAAAACAATAAAAATGTACGCAGACAATGATCGAGCAGTCATGAATTTCAAAACTGCCAACTTTCTGGATAGATTTCCTAGCTGAACATCTATGTTCTCTTTTTAACTAAGGACAATTTGTGTTAAGGTAGTTTCTAGTTAATGTATGTAGTGCTTCAGCGTCATGTAATATTGTATGTCCTGTCTCTGGTGTATTTTTAAAAAAATTGTATGGATAACAGCAACAAGACGATGATGGATCAGATTTGGAACTAAGGGTCTTTAGCAACGATTAGCCAATCACAAGTGCCTAGCGATAGTTCAAGTGACGCTACATTTTCCCCCCCCAATTCAAATGTGCGGACTCCATTGGATGCCTATAGGGCTTTTTCATAAACCCCTCGAGCGCCGGAACGCGGATCCGCGCTCATAGTACTATACGCGATTTTTTTCATTTTTCTTTAGTTTTACACAGCAATAAGATCGAAAATCGCATGAAGTACTGCTATTGGATAGAAGCATCCACCAATAAATTCAAAGCATTCATTTTTGTTTGTAGGTATTTAAAATATAATATTTAAGTTGACCTTGAAAACCGACTGTTGAAAAAGCCGATTTCCACAATTTGTTGACATAAGAACACTAACACAATCAATTTTTTTTTAATAGTAAGGGTCATTAACTTCTATTTTTTGTGATGTATTGTGATTTTGTGCCTACGCATACTAATGAGTTATATCTATTTTTAGAATCTCGATGTTTTTTCCGTAATCTAATTTAAGATGGAGCAAAATAATAAATCCTCAAAAGTTTTTTTTTTGGTAGGCACTAAAAAAACTTTACTTCATTGTTTTTTGATATAAAAAAAACCCACAGGAGATATGTTTTGTATCTTTGGAGATATTTAATATAAAAACCACGAGTTGGGTGTCTGAATTAGGCAGAAAATCGCTGGCGCTCCAGGGGTTAAGTTATCTGATCACGGTAATACTTTTGGTACAATGTCAACTTTCCGGCAATGTTTAAATAATTAAACTACAAAATAAATAGAAAATTATAAATTTTTGACCTTTGTTCATATCGAAATCAAATTAATCATATATTGCATAGTTTTACAGCGGAATCAAGATTTAAAAGAATTGCAAAAAAAATCAATCATTAAAATATGCCTAAAATTATTATCAATAATACAAAAAAAAAATTAACTATAATCTAAACGAATCCTTTTCTTCTTTTGTTATAAAAGAAAAAAAAAACAACAACAATATTTGAAATTAAAAATTAACTTATACAAATTGTAATTAGCTGCAGAAAAATTACATAGTATTTCATTTATTAAATGCGCTTTAACATAAGGACAAACAAGGACAAAAATAATTAAAATAGAAATGAAATATTGTAGTGTGCCAATTTTTTTAGACACACATATCACAAGTTTCAACTGGGTATAGAGATTAATGTTACCATCTAAAAAATAAGAAACAAACCATTGGACATTTCATATGAGAATTTGATTTTTTGTCTCTCCGTGTTTTTCTAACCTTTTACATCCATATTCAAAAACAAGGCTATAAGAGCTCACACAATCAGTGGTAAGCATTCCATACAGGCATGAGTCATACCTATAAGGTAGGTATCAATTTGTAAAAAAATAATTTAACCTTGAAATTAAGACATAAAATTGAAACCTATGATTCCGTTCAAACCATTCTTATAATTTCAATACATTTCAAATGAGTTATTTTTAAGGCATTGGGAAAATATTTATTCCTTTGCCAATGCCACCCCTGTTTCAGGGAAGTTTGGCAAAAGTTGCAGGGCTTATGTTCATTTTATATATAGATTTGTATTTTATAAGTGCACATGCACCATGCGTAAGCCCGAACTTACATGTCTGTCTGCATATAGGCATGCATTCAATATTAATCTTAAATGTTATTATATCTTTGCAACTTAGATTATTTACAGATTCAAAAGTCTTGTAGCATTTCTTTGTGAATACAGGTGTTGGGTCAGTTTCTTTAGGAAACCTTCTTGCTGAGTGTACAAGAGAGAACCTTATTTTTACGCATGAAATATCCGTCTTAATATGTTCCATTAAATCATTTATGTTGTCACACAAAAAGTGTTGTGAAAAAGTGGATGCTGACAAATAAAAACATGATCACATGCCGGATGGAAAAGGGGACAAACTCCCGGAGAGCCGTACTGTAAGATAGCGATGATAGACATGTTTAATACCCTCCATTTCTTCCACCGTTCCCCTTACAGCTAAACAAGTACACTATGAGCTTACAGGCTAACACTGCCTAGATAAAGGTGCATTTATACAATTAGTAAAACCGCATTATCTTAATATCAATCATCGGGATAGTACCTAATTAATTATATACACTTTTTTCTTCTACACATTTTTAAATTTAAATTAATTTAATTTAAAGAGATTATTTCGGCGTTTCATTTCAAAGGTGATGTTTTACATCCAGAGGTTTTTTCTTATTCCTGTTTCAGATTTCAATGTTAAACAGCTAACAACAGACCAAAGATCTACTGGCAAAATATAAACAACCAAATAAACACACTAAACACAACATTCCTCACGTAAACTTGACAAATTTTGCAAGTGATTTCACTGCCACCATTCGAGAGACAGCAATATGATCTTTTTACAGTTCCAAAAAACAATATATGTACTCAATACAAAACAGTATAGATTCATAAAAAAATGTGTGCATTCTATTTATTTGCTTATTCATATTTCACGCAATTATTTGGTCTGTCATTTTCTCTTCAAAGCAGACATATAATCTTTTCGCACCACATTAAGTAAATTGTATTTATTTATAATAGTGCAATAAACAACAGGCTGCATTTATGAGAAGGTTTTCCTATAGAATTGTGCATTTCATCGCACCGCAATCGGCAAAACAAAACCCACATACATTTACTTTCAAGTCCCCGCAAGAGGGTTTTCCGTTTCGTCTGCCAACGGTAAAGTATCGGAATTAATGTCCAACGGATCAGTTTCTATACTGGGATCAGCTTCATCCCCGCTATCATTATCCACATGAAGCTGACTATCCCCACAATCCATAATGGACCTGACCGCATCCTCAACCTGCTGTTCGTCACTCTTCACTTTCTCCGCATCCACTTCACATTTCACTAATTCATCACTCTTTGTTTGTTTTAAAGCTTTCACTAGTTCCGTGCTTGTTTCCTGTTTGTTTTCTTCGGGTTTTAGTCTGACGTCCGGATCGTCTTTAACGGGGATGTCAAACGAAGCCATCAGATTCACCGAGGTGAGGGTTGTTGGGGGCTTTGTTGGGGTTTCAGGCACAGAGTTTGATTCGTCGTTGCGGTCCATCGCGCACGATGAGTCTACGCTTTGATCTAGGATTGAGGGCAGGTCGGAATGGTTTTGAGAAGAGCTTTGGTTGGAGTCCGTTGCTTCGGGCAGGTTGGACGACCGGCGAGTGTAGGTGCGTTTGGGAGTGCCTGCTGACAGCCACGGTTGCCTCACAGGTTTGGGGGGGCCTCCTCCACGCCGACACTTGTTGCACGTGAAATTCATCACGTCAAACGGCTTTCCTTGCTGCCTTACGCATTCTATAAAATATCACAAAAATATTATGAACATACCAAATAGTAATCCAAGCGTGGACTATTGCAATTTTTCACTGAAGGAGTGCTTCATCAATAGTTTGTGACTAAAAATGAAATAAAATATTTTAGGTAGTTTTCTGTTCAGTTTAAAGTCACCTAAGCTATTGCTGAACAAATAACACACCTTACCCAACTATAAAACATTGCATAAGCTACTTTTGATCGCGTAAATATAAAAATGTCTGGAATATCCGATAGCAGTGAGTCCTAGTGAGTGATTTAGTTTTCATCATTTATTTATATTTACATGATCAGTAGAGTTTATGTAATGTCTTGCATTCTGAGTTTTCATATATGCTACTTGTGGTAGTAGGGTAGTAGTCAAAACTTAAAAACAAAAGGTTGAATACTCACTCATAACCTCACTTACATTCATAGAGTATAGATATGCTACAATCATAATATAGATTTTTTTTTTTTAATTCTTGTTACTCAAACACAACATTTTACATTTTAAAAGGAATAGGAATCTTCAATTCATAAAGCTGAAAAAATAAAATTTTAACAAAGTTCTTTGAATATGAGAGGTGAAAATGAATGTAAACAATAATAAGTGCCAAATTTTCAGTATGTTAGTTGAATGGTGAAATTCACCCATGTAAAACATTTATTGATTTAAAATGATGCGAGTCACAAATAAACACAGCATAAGCAGCCCAGTTACATAAAATGTATGAGAGTTGGATGAAGTTGTAACAGCATGAATTATATGATTCACATGCACTGAAAAATTATGGTATGTACAATATGATGAAAATGGACCATCATTTCTATCACAAGCAATGAAAACCAAAGAGTTCTGGGCACATCAATGAGATGATTTAATCATTAAAGAGTTCACTCCACTGAAAATGAATTAAGAAACATATTAATTACTATATTTATACTTTTTGTAAACAACTTCATTCCTTCTAGACTACCCTACCCATACAAATATAGGTTGTACGTCCGTCATATTATTACCCAAATATAACAAGCTGTATACCGCACCTTCATGTACAAAAAAATATAAGTCTAAAGCCCACAAAGCGTACATGATACAAGAAATTATTGCTAGAATTCCAAAGTACATCATCTCATTTCGTATTTCGAGGTCAGCCAAAATTAATTGATGTTTTGTGGGGTACAGTTGGTGAGTCAGTTACCTTGGTGGAAGCGGCGATCACACTTGTTGCAGATGACCAGCCTCATGGCGCCCTTGCGGCCCACGAAGCAGCGCTCACACACGGAGCAGTAGCGCCCGCTCCTCCACAACCTACAACACACAGTGCACAGCGTACCATACCAGCAGCACAACGCACAACACAACACCACGCCACCAAACATACATGCTGGAGCAGTGGGGCTTATTGTGACACTTCAACATAAACAACTATGAATTATTTTATTATCCCCAGTACCCTTAGTATGAGTTGCAAAACTCGAGAAAAGTAAAGTTTACGGAAAATATTAAAGCGTGATTTCTCCCAAAATCTGCCGTTTTTGTTTCTTACACTTTGTGGTCTTAGAAAAAGAGTTACAGTGATGAAGAAAATCAAGTTCAAACAAACAAAAGCAGCAGATTTTGGGAGAAATCACTCTTTAATAATTGCCGTAAACTTTACATTACTCAAGTTTTGCAACTCGTACTAAGGGTACAGATCAAGAGTGCCACAATTCAATATGTGTCAAGGTGAGAAACAATATTTTGGAGTTTCCTGCAGCCATACAATTTAAACAAAACAGGGCATATATCTCTCATTTGTTATTAATAATACCTCTTCATGTTACGTCTGTTTTATCCAAACACAGAACGAAGGTAATATTATTGAACAGCATATTTAACCCACCATATTTTTGACTTGTTCAATCAATAAAGGGAAGGGTTTCGATATTTTTGCTCTCTCAAGTGATTTTCGCATGAAAGGAAGATGAATGCATGAAAGTATGCAAATTGGAAGCGATACAGATAACAAAATAATAAAGTTTCCTTGGAGGTATATTGCTTGCACGCCTACAGAGTTTGTAGAAAATGGAATCACAGACTGCCTCGACTATTTGTCACAATAAGCGCCACTTACCATACATTGAACTTGATGAAAGCCCTTTTATGGAAATGCAATATCTTGGAACATAGAGCTGAAATAGACATGATACAATAGATCTTGGATTATCCAGTTTTATTGCAAAAAGTGTAAATGACAAACTTACAGTAACAGAACAACTATGACACAACAAACTGTAATGTGACACAGCTGGGTTGCTAGGGCAAAGGCAAACAATATTTTGTCATTAGTTGCTAAGGACTGTATCTCTTAGAACTGTGACAATTGATTGCAGAGAAAAAAAATCTAAATTCACATTTGTGCTGATTCCGTTGTAAAAGCATTTGGATGAAAATATAAAACTAAATTCTTTTGATCTTCCTTCAATAACAAAGGTTGTTAATATTTTGAGTACGTTAGTTAGGATAACCATTTCTCAGCCTGGATAATCAAAATCTATGCAGTGAAAAAAATACCCATTTGATATGAAAGTGATGACATAAATCATGTGTAAAAAAACCCAATGAAAATGCGAGTTTGGGAATGGAAAATTCAAGACGAATACTCAAAATTCCATGCCAAAACTCAACTTTCAATAATATGGATGTAATATATTTTAAATACGTTAATTCCACATAAAACACACATGAATGAGATAGTATAAAATATGGAAATGGGCCAAAAAACACTGAACACTAAAGCTTGAGTTCCCTCAAAATATGGTGCCCAATATTTGCACAAAAAGTGGCAACGCAAATTAGTTAATCATGTTTACTAAATGAGCATCATTTTCTTGGGAAGCTGAAGCTTGAGTGGATGCAAAACCATGAGTGTTAAATTGAACCATGAATAAATACATCATATCGATACCTTAAAGGCAAAACTGAATAAGTGACATTAAACTAACAAGGGGTTCTCAGATAAATGCATCTTTTTTCTATTTTCTTCAAGAGAAAACACTAACAAGGTGTGAACATCCTGTAGTTTATTAGGTTTAGGTTGGAATTACGGTCGTTTAACATATTTACAAAATTATAACTACAGTTGAATTTTTTATTATCAGATATTACACGAACCGTTAAGAGAACTTACATTATTCTCGACGTTTTGTTAGCGACGTAGCTAACGTCTTCAGGAGACACCCTCTCTGCACGATGACTGAGGATGAACTTCACTATTGAATTTTATACCGCAAAAAAATATCAGTAGCTTTCATGTATTGCACATCTCTAGGGGGGAGGGGGGGAGGTGGTGGGGGGTCAAGCTATGATCGAAAAATGGTCGATCCAGTAATTACAATTAACGATTTTGGATTATTTAGGTTAATTTTTCTCTTCCAGGGGGGGGGGGCAGTTGCTCCCCTGCCCCTTCCTAGTTACGCCCACGATGAGAAGTTACCCTCAATAAAATGTTTTATACAGAATTTCTCAAATCAGTGAACCTGCACTTATTCATTTTACCCTTTAGGTGGTGATATTATATGGAATGTGATTAATACTGTTTTTGATTTGAAGGCCAATTTTTCTTCAAACATAAAAAAAATTGCTTGAATATGCAGAATGTAAAAAAATATTTGACACAATTCCAGTAGTTCAGGTAGCTTCGATACACCTTTTTTCCGCTGGGGATCTTACATAGGTGGTTAGAAGTTGCATTATGTGTGCATCTTGAACTCATGTGTGTTATTGCTTGGTGTGTTGCTTACCTTGCACAGGGAGCGCACAGCGTGTGGGAGTACACCTTGATCCCGCTCGGGGTTTTCTTGAGGTGGTGGTGCCACTGGTCGGGTGGGGCGGGGGTGGCGGGCTCCCCGGGGTTTCCCTGCGGCGGGCCTGACGGGGAACGGGAATCGCATGAGCGGCACACCGCGCAGTGACTGCAGTGCCAGCGACCTGGTGATGTAAACAAACAAGTGTCAGGAAATTCCATATTTTATACCTTTATGGTATAAATGTGTTTTACAATTTTTTGAATATGTAAGCCAACCAAAAAAACGGGTTGGCATGGGCGTCAAGCATGTTGTTAAAGTATGAAGAGTTTAAAAATTCAAGCGGTTGAACCAGAGGCAAACAATAGTTGGTAACACAGATTTAGCTGCTGACAACATGCATGAAATGGAATTTCATTAGCCAAGTGTTTACACCTTTTGAATTGAAAGAAAACAAGAAAATCCCGTGTTGGCAAGGGATCTAATCTAATCTAATCCAAGTTGCAAAGATATGTTACATTGAAGATTCACATTACATGCATTCCCACAACCAGACATGTACAAGTTCGCGCTTGCACATGCCTCATGTGAACCTACAACATAAAAACCAAATCTCAAATGGACATACACCCTGCAACTTTTGCCGTCCTTCCCTGAAATAGGGATGACATTGGCAAAGTAAACCATTTTTACAGCATGGGTGGTCAGCCGCATACCAACCTATAAAATAACTCAATTATTGTAAAGGCTGAGAAAACCTTGTCTGTATTTTATTTAGGGTTTGAAATAAACACCAACACGGGAAATCATTTTTGACACAATTGGTGGGATTTGAACCCCAATTCTTGGCATGGAATGCTAGCACTCTACCTAGTGAGCTATCATTGACAAATAATGGAGTACATTCTGAACAGGACATAAATACAGAATAGAAAGGTGTTGTTTACCGGTGGGCACCTTCCTGAGCCCCACACAGTAGATGTGGTAGCCGCGGTCGCACAGGTCGCAGAACAGCATCTTGTCGTCGTCGGCCAGGTCCTCACAGCGCGCGCAGCACTTGCAGTCGGCGCACTGCCACGCATACAGCCGCACGCACTTCACCACGTTTGCCGCCATCTCCAGGCACAGCGGGTGCACTGCAACATTCAACAACAATTTTAACTTGAAACTATCTTAACCAGGGGATCGTACTCTCGATTTTCAGAAACAATGAGTTACCTTTCTTCCGGCACGTGGCGCACGTGATGAAGGTCTCCATCTGTGGATGCCGCTTGATGAGCTCCACGCCCGAGCACACCTTGCACAGCAGGGGCTGCTGGGGGGCGGAGCTGCTGGAGGAGGTAGGGGGCTGCTGGGAGGGGGAGGGGGGCCGGCTGAGGCTGCTCACCTCGGCGGAGGCGGAGGGACGCGTTCGGGATTTGGCGGGAGGCCCACTTTTCCGCTGTGAAAGAAAAACACAACATGAAATGTGAGCTGTATTAAAAGAAGATAAATTTTATTCCCAGATCTTCTTCTTTGTCTCAATCTTTCGTATTTCTACGATCATCCAGTTCCTTGACAAATAGGTTGGTATGAGGTTGAACAGAATGCTGTAAAAACTTGCTTCACTTTTGCTAATACCACCCTGCAAGATGATGATGAGTTGATGATTTCTTTATAGCGCCGTTTCGTGATGTAGTCACTCCAAGGGCGCTGGTGCAAACGATGCCAGAAATTTGCTAGTCTTCAGTGCATTCCGGAACTTTCCATGGTCCTCTAGCTCTCTCACATGATGTGCAAGGTATATGTTCATGTCAGGTTTGTTTGTTTTTAAGTACGCATGCAGCATGCGTAATTGCAAACTAACCGTGCTATTCTTATCAAAGCATGGGCTCAACGGAAGACTAAAATGTCTAAGAATAGCACCATACAGCTTTAAATGCCAATATATCTTAGCATCTTCTTTAATTTAAGGGCTGAAAAAATAATAAATCTGCAGTTATAGTCAGGACTGAGAATGTTGAATACTGCACGTAAGTAAACATAAAACATATCCACACAAAAGCAATCTTAGTGCATAATCAGTCCAGGTGCACTGTCTATTCTCATGAGATCCACAAGCACTTACTCTGAAGTGCCTCTCGCTCGTCTCGCTGCCTGACTCGTCTCCACTAGAGCCATCCACCTCCATATCATTGTCAGATTCTGATGATGAAGACTCCTCAGCCACCCGGGGCGGAGTGGCTCTCAATTTTAGCACCGTGCTCAGCGGGAAATATCTGCAAAAATACAGGAAATACTTCATCAAACACTGGCAATGAAAAAACTGAAACGGAAAATTTTAAATATCTTACTTATATGTGTGAATTAAAAAACAGTGTTTGAATAAAAGAAAAGTTTTTTTGAAAAACAAACCAATAAACATGAATTTTCACAGTGTTAATACACAAACCATAAACAATTTAAAAAACTGAGTTTTTATCATTGAACAAAATCTAGCTCTCATATTGTGCAACCCAATGAATATCCTCCTCGGTTGATATCTTTCACCTGAGTGAGAATCAGCTTAGACAGAGACTAGGTTGAAACTTGAAAAGAAGTTGCATTTTTGGTATGTTTCAAAAGTCAAACATGAATTCCTACATTGTAGTCTCCTTTATGGAGTTATGAAATCACCGTGTATCTTTTTTCCTTGGTTTTGGTATGGATACGGATATATAATAAGGATAATTTATTTTAATGTACACATAATTAAAGAGCGCCGTTTTTGTGTGTGTCACACCTCAAGGGCCCTCTCAAATCACGGATAAGATTTCTTGTAAAGATGTGTCTTTAGTGCTCCTTTAAAGACACCAACAGTCTTTGCCTTCCTCACATTAGGTGGCAGTCTGTTCCACTCCATTGGTCCCGCAAACCGGAAAGCACGGTCCCCAAAATTAGTGCGTGTCTGACGGTGTGGCTGAACCAAGTCCACCACGCCATCCCCTGCAGATCTGAGCGTTTGGCGCCTCAAATCCCTCTCAACGGGTGTAAACATGTCAGCCAAATATGAAGGAGCTGTACCATTTACAGCCTTATACACCATCAGACAAACACGGTAGACCACCCTCTCCGGAAAACGAAGCCAATGCAGTTTCCCTAACAATGGAGTAATGCGAGTAAATTTAGACATCCCGAATATGAGTCTTGCCGCTGAATTCAGCACAGACTGAAGACGGTTGAACTGCTTTTTCGGCTGACCTATGTACAGCGTTGAGCAATAGTCAACTCGTGACATCACAAAGGCATTCACCAGGGTCTTGACTGCTCCCGACGGTAAACATCTCCTGATCGCCTTTATCTGGCGAAGTTCAAAAAATGAGGAAGATACAGTCGAGTTCAATTGCTCTCCCATTGTGAGGTTCCGATCCAGTGTGACTCCTAGAAGTCTGACTGAGTCGGAGGGCTGAATCAGCTCTCCCCCAATGGAGAGTGGTACTCGAGTTGTCAAAAGATGATCACGCCTGGTTGTAGCCGCCCACATCACTTCTGTCTTACCCATGTTAAGGATTAGGCCATTGCTTGTCATCCATTCACCAATCTCCGCAATGCAAGCTGCCACCCTGTTACTGAGAGTTTGTGCCATATGTGGCTGACACTGAGAGTAAATTTGCCAGTCATCTGCATATGCATGTGTAATGAGGCCCCATTTCTCAACTATACTCTCAATGTCAGCAGTGTATAAAATAAACAGGATCGGTCCCAGTACAGACCCCTGCGGCACCCCGGAGATCAGCGAATAGGAAGGTGAGACACAGTCACAAGTACGCACTACCTGCTTGCGATCCGCCAAGTAGGAGGAGAACCACGCCAGCGCCTTATCCCTCAAGCCGTACGAACCCTCCAACCTCCTTATCAGAATATCATGACATACGGTGTCAAACGCCGCACTCATGTCCAGAAGCGCTAAGAGAGCAAGATCTCCGCAATCCACTGCCGATATCAGATCTGAGACCACCGTCAGTAAGCCAGTTTCAGTCGAATGATATTTTCGATAGGCTGATTGCCTCTTAGGCATCAGATCGTTAGCACTCAGATAAGATACCAGCCGATCAGAGACAATGCGCTCCAGTACCTTAGACAGAAACGGTAAGTTTGACACCGGCCTGAAATTGGAGAGATCGTTAGGATCGAGATTTGGCTTTTTTAATATTGGCGTTATTTGCGCTTCCTTTAAAAAGGAGGGGATAGTGGCATCCATTAGGCATCCATTGATAAACCTAACAATAAATGGAGCCACTAGAAGAATGCACTCTTTTAGTACCCACGTCGGCACAGGATCCAGATCACACTGCTTATTTGGCGATCCCGCTACAACTCGCGTCACCTCTTCAATAGAGGTCAGCCCAAGCACTTCAAGCTGTGAATTACACAAAAGTCCCAGAGAACCAGGACTAACCCCTAGGGGAGAATATCTGGTCGGTATTTTACTTTGAAAGTAAGCAGCGAGATCACTAGCAGTCGTCACCGGACCCGCACCGGCCCGGGCATTACCAGACACGTTCTCCAGAAGTCTCCATAAACGCTGTGGACATTTTTCACTAGCAATAATGGTACAATAATGCTGGGACTTTTTCTGGAGGATAGCTGACCTGTACAGACCCTGTGAAATTATCCACATTTCTCTAGTGCTACCTGGCTTGCCACTCCTGAAATTACGCTCTGCTTGTCGCATTTTGCGTTTCAGCGCACTGCATTCACTATCAAACCAGATCATATCCATAACATCTCTGGTGCATGCTATGAGGTAGTTTGAGTATACCTGAGTTTCTCTGGTGGGTGCTGCTTGAAGTAGTCGATTGATGGTTTGGGCAATGTGAGGTAATTTTGGGCAAGCTAAAGGGAGTCTGAGCATACCTGAGCTCCTCCGACGTGTACTGCTTAAAGTAGTCTGTGTATTGGCCAGGCAGCACGGCCACCGGGTAGTGGGATAGGGTGCTGGGCTGGGCGCGGGGCTGCTGGGGCCTGCGGGGGCGCTGCAGCGTCAGGGTCTGCAGGTCCACGGAGGCGGGCCGCATGGTGCGCCGCTGCCTATTGAGGCGGGCATTCCACGCGGCGGCAGATTCACACGCGCGCTGCATGCTCTCCTAGTGCATCAAAAAACATTTCACTTTAACCTCTAGTGTCGTGTAGCTACGCAACTCATATTTTTGGTATAAAATATCTCCAAAGATACAAAAGTGTCTTATCTGATTTTTATTTCAAAAGGCGGGGAAATAAAGTATTTATTAGTGCATAATTAAGTTTTTTTGTACAGGAGTGTACGCTTAGGAATCATTTTACATCAATTATATTTTTGTATTTAGTCCACAAGGATATATATATATTTTTTTTAAATATTCACAAGCCTTGCAAACGGAAATGTATTGTATGATTCTATTGGTTGATAGCTTCAGCTAATAATAGACACTGTTTATAGTGATTTTTCCAAGGCGTTTGACAAGATAAGTCATAATATATTGTTGAGTAAGCTCTGGCACATCGGTATAAGGGGGGATCTCTTAAGGTGGTTTGTATCCTATCTTAAAAATAGATCCCAAGCTGTAGCACTTCACGGCTATGAGTCAGTATATAGAGGTATCTACTCTGGTGTACCTCAGGGATCCCACCTGGGGCCTCTTTTATTTACTGTTTACATTAATGATATTATTCACTCAATAAAGTACTCCAATATTCTGTTGTTTGCCGACGATGCTAAAATATTTAAACAAATTAATACCATTGAGGATTGTATAGAATTGCAGTCTGATCTTAACTCGATTCTTTCTTACTCTAATGCCAACCAATTATATCTTAATATTGACAAATGTAATGTCATTACTTACACAAGAAATCGTAGTAAAATACTTTTTGACTACAGTTTTGGTGTTGATGGCCTCAGAAGAAAATTAGTGGTCAATGATTTGGGTGTATTGTTGGACGAGAGACTGAGTTTTATCAACCATTATGAGCATATTACTGAAAGAGCGATGAAGACGTTATATTTTATTGTTAGGAATACTAAACTTTTCACGAATCCCCAAGTATTGCCCTTCTTGTTCAATTCATATATTAGAAGTGTACTTGAGTTTTGTTCAACTGTTTGGAACCCCAATTACGTTGTCCATATTAATGCTATTGAAATGGTCCAAAAAAAACTTATCAAGCAACTGAACTTTCGCAATAGACAACATTTCAATAGTTATTCCCAAGCATTGGAGCATTATGGTATACGATCTTTGGAGGCAAGGAGAAATATGCTTGACATCAGCTTCATATATAAGATAGTTAATAACAAAATCGATAGTGCGCCTCTCACAAGCCTCCTTCCATTTCATTGTCCAATCAGAACTCATCGAGACAAATCCTTATTTTATGTGGGTGCAGCCAGGACAAATTATAAGCAAAATTCTTTTATAAGTAGAGCCTGCGTTGCAGTAAATAGTGTCCAACGGACTGATCCTAAGTTGGACATTTTCTTTCTGTCTGCACAGTCATTGAAAAAGAGGATTTTGAATCTTGCAGGATTTGAATTTCATTTTTGAATCTCATTTCTAATTTTTTTAATCATTCCCTATTCCTATTTTGTTTTTATTGCTTATTAATCATCATTGACGTGTTTGGTGTGTGCATTGTATTTCTACTCCCTTCCCTTTCTCCTGACCTTTCTTTCCTTATCCCATCATGAGGACGAGATTTATTTTTTATTTTTATTTTTGATTTGTGTATTTGTTTGTCTTTGGTTTTGGATGCTGCTTCTTTTTTGTTTTTCTTCACTTTTTATTTGTTTACCTCACATGATTTGTAATCTAAAATATCAATCGTAGAATACAGTAATAGGCGATATGAATTGTACAAAATATATTATTTATGTACAAAATTCTATTCAATGCTGTTGTATTCTTGTTTAAATAAAAAAAAAAAAAAAAAAAAAAAATAGGAATATGTTGAGCGATTTTCAATCTTATTGCTGCGCAAAAACTAAAGAAAAACAAAAAAAAATAACAATCATTTCTTAGAGTGGGGATCCACATTCCAACACCTGAGGAGTCATTTAAATGGATTCAGCACATTTATCTTTGTGGAAAAATATGTCATTCGGCGGGTTACTAAGGAAGGGTAAACAAGTATTTCTTTAGTGGTGGCTAAGAACTGTAGTCTCATAAGTGTGACATTTGCCACCAAGAAACAAATTCAAAATTCAAATTTGTGCGGAGTCCATTAACTTACATGTAAGTTTTATTCAAAGTCGATTGTGCAAAGGTAGGTATATAAAAACAAAACAATATATTTTTGTATCTATAATCTATAATTTAAGTTGCAAGGATATATTCATTTAAAGCTTTCAGATGTATGTCCACAAACAAACACGTGTAGTTCGCGCTTACAAATGCTGAATGTGTACTTCCAAATAAAATCCAAGCCTCAAATGAACATAAGCCCTACAACTTTTGCCGACCTTCCCTGACACAGGGGTGACATTGGCAAAGTGAACCATTTTTTACCATTGCACAAAAACCTGTTACAATACCTCCTCATATCTGTTCTGTACTCACATCACAGAACGCTCATACAAAGCTAATTTAATGTCAAGCGCCTGAGGGCCTTCCCGACAATTTCCCCATTTTAAAGTTGTCTCTAGAATCTAGATCCTACATGAAGGCCACCATACCTGTTTGGACTTGTCTGTCCCGGGTAAGGGAGCCAGATGTGGAACCGGAGCCACCTTGGGAGTGGGCGCCGGCCTGGTCTCCCTCCTCTCCCGCAGGTGCTTCCTGTACTCCTCATACTTGGCCGGATAGTCTGTGTACATGATGTCCAGCACCTCTCCAGCGTCCACCGCTGTCACACCTGGACAAAACATCAAATGAAGGTTTAGTGATTTCCAGGTAATAAGTCGAGGTGGCATTTTTGATTGAGTTGCGACTGGCGACCAAGCTTATGAATCTTGCTACCAAATTAAAGGTTTTGTGCACAGCTCTGACGCTCTACAATACTAAATCGACTTTTGATTCAATTTTATGCGCCTGACTGCCGTCTTTTTTCTTTTCAAAGCGGCAGCAGGTACTGACTGACAAAATGACATGAAATTTTTGTTTTGCTCCTCTCTCTTTTGAATGCCACATCAATGTTTTTTTTTTCAATATTATACATTCTTTAAATCCCTTTTTTCAAACACTTCCGATCCAAAATATAATCATGAAAAGTTGAAATTGAGATAACGATTTGAACTACAGTTTAGGGGCCGTCTATAAATTACGTCATCGATTTTTGCCGATTTTCGACCCCCCCCCCCCCCTTACAATCATCCTATAGTCATTATCTAATGACCCCTCCCCCCTCTTGCTGTAATAATGGATGAGCTTAATAATTAATAATGTTATATATCTTACATAATATTTTGTATATTTTGTAGAAATTGATATTTACAAGAACGACTTCACTTTTGGTACTCGTATGTCATTTGCCATCATCCGCAGACCAGACTCCCCCCCCCCTTAATTCAAATGATGTAATATATGGACGGCCCCTTACGTCTCAAAACATTTTTTTTTACATATACTCATTCACCCAATGAGACCATTTTTCATGTAACTTTGTAGACATGAACATTTTAGAATTTTTATTTGTATTGTGAAGTCTTTGTTTTTACAGTTTTGTGAGTGGAGAAAAATATTCAAGATTTTATTTGAATCGTATATGATTTTTATTTATTTTTTATTCCATCATTTGTATGCTTTATCCCATACCAAACATAGCCATCTTCGCCCAAAATGAAATAAGGAGCTTCAAGGGTAAATTCTTATCTGATGCAATATAGATAGGGGCTGGTAGCTGTCGATGAAGATGTGCAAGATTCACCCTAATTTAACAACAACTATGAATGTAGCCAAAATGGCGTACATTTAGTGCAATCAAACGAGAACTAACTGGTTAAGAAGTATGAAAGAGTATAGAATTTTACACACCGAGATCACACAATGCTTCTGATATGAGTCCACGGTCTCTGAGGTAGTTTTTCTCATCAGCACTGAGCGATCTGCGTTTCAAATCAGGATATCTTCTCTTGAAGCTTTTGACGCCGAGGAAAAGGGCCACCTGCAATTAGGAAGATCACAATCAGAAAGTGATTAAGTAATTCTACATGTCTAAATCTAAATCTAAGCTGCAAAGATATGTATCATTTGAGATTCATATTAAATGCATTCCCACAAGCAGACATGCATAATTTCGCGCTTACACATGCTGCATGTGGACCTACAATATAAAAACCCCAATCTCAAATGAACATAAGCCCTGCAACTCTTGCCGACCTTCCCTGAAGCAGGGGTGACATTGGCAAAGTGAACCATTTTTTACAGTATGTATGTCCAATATAAATAAACTTATACAAATTATAAATCAGTTGAAAAAATATATAATAGGAGTAGTTTTCAGCTTTCACGGCCGGAAGGCACTGGCGAGTTGCTTTCCAAGATCTGTTGCTTTTGGACGTTTCACCTATATCTGCGATGGGCTTCTTCAGTGTGATGATGTTCATGAAACTTTTGTGACACATATTATGAAATAGTGGCTTAAATTACCGATAGGGCCTACACACTGACAAAACCGATGGGCATTGCTTTGCGTCAACAACACACTTTGTCAACTCAGCTAACTTCATGCTGAACTATCAAAAGTGACGTTTTTACAAGATGGCCGCATTAGTTCTGATTTTCATCTTGTTCAGTTTAAGCCGTGTAGATCTCAAGCAAAAACACATATAGGAATGAGAGGGTTCTTTACCTGCTCCTGGATCATTACAGTTTGAGGACATCCACCGTTAGGAGATCCTTCAGGTGGCCAATCATATTCAGCTATGTCGGCAGCAGTCCATTCTTTATGCCTGAAACAAATAATTCAACTTAGATCAGCGGCTTCCAAACTTTTTCTACCATGCCTCCCTTAATTATTTTTTTTTCGCGCCTCCCTCCCTACTTTTTATTTTTTAATATATATACTTACTAATACTGATACAGACACGTTTTAAATAATAATAGCTTTATTTCCAAAAAAACATATTGTAATAATTACATACAATTAACAGAACAGTAACAAGGTTTTGCGTGTTTTAGCAAGACCAAACTTTTTAAAAGTTTTTGGTGCCTCCCTTGGCCATAGCCCACGCCTCCCAGTTTGGAAACCGCTGACTTAGACGGTAATTCACACATTCAAACATAATGCTCAAATATTGAAGTGGTTGGCATAAGACCGGACCCTTTACCTGAAAAAATAAATAGGTCCCAATCGCCACATGCGACCCCTTCCGGAATAGCTTAGTTGCGTTTTAAGAAGCACGAAAAGGCATTGTTAAATAATGAATTATTAACATGATATTAGTGAAGTGCTTACCCTTCATCCAGCATGTCCATTAACCGCGCCCGCTTGTACTTTCCACTTTCTGTAGTCACTCCACTCAGAACCGAGCTCTGAGATTCCTCGTCCAATAAGCCAACATTTCTGGAAAACACAGACAATATACAATCTATGCAGACCACATGCAAATAAATCTTAGCACCATAACTCACCTTTGCGACAGGTATTTTCAACTGTAGTTAACTAAAACTTTCAATAGTTCAATCTTCAATTTTAGTTAACTAATAAACCGAATACATCCAAAAAGACAAGCCCTGCCCATAATCTTAGAAATGATTACCATGCCATCGAAAAGCTTTAAAACAAACAACTGGTCATAAGAATCAATTGTATAATGTCCATAAATCTGATGAAATAAATGTTCGGTTGCAGGTATTTTTTATGTATCCTTACATAAATAATAATTCAATGGTCGAGAGACATCTGCGAAGGTACTGACCACCGGTAGCGGAATGGTGGCTGGATAATACGAGTACAAATACCTTTTTACATCCACCTTGCTCGTAATATTGCGCATTGTTTCGCAGATGTTTTACCTTTGAGGCGTTGTGTTGTCCCCAATCATGCAGGTCTCTTCCTCAAACATTTGTAGCGCCGGCGTGAGGGTCACTTGTAGCTTGCTCTTCCTTCCTTCTCTCTTGATGTCGGACAGAGCAACGGCATCCTGCAAATCATATTTATTCATCAACAAAATGTAAATTAAATAGAGAAGGAGTGGCCGTGGGCAGGGCATGTTGCCAGATTCAATTGTTTCAATTAAAAACTCTCCTATGTACGCTATGGTATCTGTAAAAGCTCAACTGACTCGGCACAAATTCCATACATGAACTATTCATCCTCAATCGTTGTGCGGAAAGGGTGTCTCCTGAAGACGTTGGCTACAATGGCAGTGAAACGTCAAGAATAATGTAAGTTCTCGCATAACCATTTGTCTAATATAACACTTTTAAGAGATAAGATACGTCATTAGGTAATTAATTATAAATGATAATTCATTAAATATAACCTGATGATGTTAATACCTGTTTCTGATCAAGCAATTGTTGGTGGATTACATTCCTCCTCACGATTAAAAATATAAATATCATGGCAACTTAGATCATAGATCTAATTACACGTGTTAGACTTTGGTAAAAGCAATAGTCACAAAAAAGAAAAATAAATCTTAGAAAAACATACCATTTTCAATGCACAGGTGATAAAGTTATTACAGTACATCTTCATTTTTGATATATGCCAGATGAATCCCTACACACACACAAAAACTTAAGAATACAATATTTCTAACTTCTGTTAATCTAACTCAAAAATAATATTGGACTCCCCGTGGAAATCAAGATTCAGTTGAAGAAGGGAAAAATGGACACATTGTCAAATGGCACGGTTACTTTTAAACACACGGGGAAACGTCTAAAATACAGCTTGGAAGTGAAGAGTATATTCTGTATGCCAGTAAACTGAGGTGGGGGAGCCGAAAGCTCTGCCCAACCAACACACTCACACTTTCTACAGTTAAAAATAGACACCCCACACACACACACATATACAACTGAAGACACACATGTTCTCCCACTGACGTATAATATAATGGAATGGAAATGATATAAGTATGCAAGGACCAAAAGAAATGACGGTTGATCTGCAATTTTGGCAGCTAGGGCTTTTAATTAAAATATTTATTTTTTTGTTTTTTTTTTCTGTTGGCGCCTTGTCCATTTTCAGTATATTTTTTTCCTTGAACAATAAGTTGGTATCAGGTTGACCCTCATGCTGTAAAAACTTGGTTCACTTTTGCCAATGCCACCCTGGTTTCAGTTTTTTTGTAAGGCGGCAGGAGTTGCAAGGTTTTTGTTAATTCTTGTGAGTACACATGCAGCGAACTTATATGTGCCTGCTTGTGGGCATACATTTAATATTTTCCATGTCTTCCAATCCTTCCTTATATGAATCCTAAACAGTAATAAATCTTTACAACTTAAATTATAGATCATGGTCTGTGTAATTATTGGCTGTCAGTAAGTGACAATTTGTTATTATTAGGAGTAAGCAAAAAAACATAGAATATTTTTTTTATTTTTGTAAAAAAACACACAGTTTCAATTCACTTAATATTTATTTTTATTTTATATGCTTAAACATTTTCCCCTCAAAAGGCATCATGAGGCGAAAACGTTTAAGCTTATAAAATAAAATAAATATTAAGTGAATTGAAACTGTGTGTTTTTTTTACAAAAATAAATACAATGGACTTTCACAGTGTGAACCACCAAACCCTTACAAATATATAGAATATTTTGTACGTCTAACCACTGTTGTGTTTGACAGGTCTGTCTGATAGTTATGTCTAGTACTTTGCTTCAATGCCATAAGCGTGTTTCTGATCCACTACATTATAAGTGAATGTGTTCTCCCAATACTTATTCAGTCAGTCTAACACTATACACGCAACTGAAATGATGTATGATTGAATATAAATTTTTGCGTTTGTAAAAATACATCAGTTCACACTTTTACATGATCATAATGACTTGCCGAGTGTAATTTTTGATTGACTCGTAAAAACAGTCATTTAAGTATTGTAAGTAACTATAATTAGTTGTTTATAGATCCTATAAACAAACATGAAATAAAAAGGATTCGGTTTCCCTGCTTTTCCAAGTTTATTGTACTTAAATGCGCTTTCAAATTATGTCTAACAATTGGCTCATTTCAAATTATTGCAATATCAATTTTGACTTCATTCCTATCACTTTTCACACATTTGCTCCTAACAATTTAAAAGCAAACAAATCTTCCATTGATTGATGGAACGTTGGTATTCTGTGCTATCCATAGTGTTTTCGATAATGAATCAGCAACACTATTGCAAGTTTTCAATGTGGGCTTAACTGAATATTTAGGGTGTTACTCGCACACAACAAATCCATGGCTCAAACGCCACCTAATGTAAATTTTCCATACAAAAAATGATGATACATGAATCAGCTATGTATTAAGCGGTGACAGTGTCTTTGAGGTCTCATAAAATTTCTCTTCTTCTTGTTCTTTGTGGTGAATTCCCAGGAGAGCAGGGATACCAGTTTCATGTTAACTTAATGTGGGGATTAGGAAAGCTGGGAATAAATTGCATATCGACGGTTAAAGGGAAGTAGGGCACAAGCGACGTTTTGGTCAAAAATGAGTTATGAATGCTATCCTACATAAAATATTTAGCTCTTTCTAATGCGCTAACTCCTATAGCTCTACGATGATTTCTTAGTTGTTTATGCCCATGCAAAAAACTGCGTTTACAAAGTATGGTTTTAGTGTAACCGACAAGATTTTGGCCTTTTTTGTCCTAAAGGCGGTTGTTTCATAAAAAAATTGTAAAACATCATAAAATCACATTATTAGGAATGCAATAAATGTCTTTTTTATTTTTTTAAATTTTAGAGCTGTTTGATTTTAACGATATGATAAAAAATAAAAAAGTTATGCCATTTTTCTGCAATCTAAATGTTTGAATTGCTCTCCTGAACAATTTAGTTTTTGTCGCTGCCTTTTAACCGTCGATATGCATACGCATGCTCTCATCATTCTTTCCATGTGACCTTTGACAGGGTGTTTGCAATGCATTTAACGCAACTACTACGCAGCTAAGCTACACATATAGTGTAACTTCTTGCCGCGTTATCCCCGAAGGGGTCGCATGTGGCGAGTTGAAGCTATTTATTTTTACAGGTAAGGGGGCCGGCCTTACGCCAACCACTTCAGTTGAAGTGGGGGTTTCCCAGCTCCGATGGGGCTGGTACTCATTTCTTGTGAAGGCTGAGTAAACCTCGCCGGTATTTTTATTATGGGGTTTGAAATAAACACCGAAATAGGAAATCATTTCTGACACCCTTCTCGGTGGGATTCGAACCCGAGCTCACGGGGTAGAATGCAAGCACTCTACCAACTGAGCTATCGACCGGACGAATTTCATTTGCATGAATGCATTTCATTACATTTTTCAAACAACATTGAAAAAAAATATAAATTTCAATTATCCATCAATTACATACCTGCAACTGTATTTCTTCAATGCCTCCCTGCATCTTAGCAATGCGTCCGCCCCTGCTTCCACGTCCTCCCCTGCTCCCTCTCCCCCCTCTGCTCCTCCTGGCCCCCCGCACCCCCCTCCCTCTCCCTCGACCCCTCCCAACAACTGAAGAGCTCTCCGAATCAGCCATGGACACATCATTATCATCCACCCCGTCATCACTGTCACTTTCATCTTTAGAATTCTCAATGTTCAGTCTCTGCACGCTGACTAAGCACGGTTTTTCAATTGCTGCTGGACTGCTGATCTCCTCCTGGGAGACCATGTTCAGGAAGAAAGAGTGGGCGTTTTCAACGGGTTTTTGAGCAGAGCTGCGTGTCGTTGTGGTTACGGCTGACGCTCGTCTCATTCCTCTGCCGCGACCCCTACGTGGGGTTTTCAGTATGGCCGGACGATCTCTGTGAAAATTAAACAAATCAAAATTTGATTAATATAATATTTTTAATGGTTTGTGTAAATTAATTATTAATTATACAAAGAACTATAAAGAGGTTTCGTTTTTCCATTTTCAGTCTGTTACCACTCCATCAAACCATCTTATTTGGCCACTGTCTGGGTCCGTCATCACAGCCATCTTTTCCAGGCTCAGATGGTCCATTTGCTGGATGTGACCCAGCCGATGCAGCCTGCCAAATTTTGTTGACCAAACCACATCAACATCTTGGTAGCGGTCCCATAGTTCAGAGTTGTATCTTCTTTGCCATATTATGTTCACATCCTTTACTGGGCATTAATACATTTTTTGCCTGAACAAGAATCGTTTCTTTTTTTGCTAACAATAGGTCTTCAACCACATTACATATCCGAGTATTTTTTTTCTTATAAAAGCCAGATTTTCATTTCTCAAAATAAACTTTTGCATTGTAAAAGAATTTGTCTTGACACCCCATTCATTCTAAACATTATCTCTCTTATTCATCAAAAGGTTTTAATTTCTAATCCAGTTTAAAGTTCGTTTCAGTAGGTTAAAGCATGATTTTTCATTAAAAATCTAAAGAATACAGCTGTATGAATCGAGCTACCAACCTTACATTTAATACTAAAAGTACATACCTTGGAGTCCTGGAAGATCGCACAGGTCTCTCTTCTAAAGCAGGTGTAGGCACCACTGTAACTCTAGGAGAATCATCTCCAGCATTCTTCCTAGGCCGTCCTCTCCTCTTGGGCAAAGACATGAACGGAGAAGTCATGAGCAAGCCCGAAGGCTGCTGAGCCATTATGACAATATTAGAAGAGTTAGACGAGGTATTCGACACAAAGTGAGACTTGGCAATACTCCCAATATCCAACGGGTCTTGCGACAAATCATCCATAATCATGCACTCCTGAGAACTGGACCCTTCATTTAATGCCATCAAGTCATTGTCAACTTTATTGAATACCGGACTTTCAGTTCCTAGCGGGTTCATACTATCACCGGCCATACCATCTGAGCTAGCTGTTGTCGAAGTAGTATTAGAATCGGCTTCAGCAAGAAGGCTCATATTTTTGGAGAATGGAAAATGGGATCCTGGACTTATCGCCAGTGGATTTTTTTCTTTCTTTTCCTGCAACCGTGTCAAAATTCCTTGGAGTTTTGATTCACCATTGTTGGAATACGTAGCATTTGTTTTGGACAGATTTGGAGATTTCTGACTGCTATTAAACACCTTCATATTTGTGATTATTTCCTCTTTAGTACCAAGCGATACAGAAATTGATATATTTGGTTTGGTATCGGGAATCTCAGTAATTTCCACAGTATTTTTATTTTTGTTGATTGAAGTGGTTACAGTGAGACTGGTATTGGATAAGAGGTCTAGTTTTATCCGTTTTGCATCAGCGAGCGCTTGCTCAAGTTCACTATTCACTTTATTAGGCTCTTCCTTTGGGGACGCTCGCTTAACCCCAACTTTGAGCATCTGGCTCACATTATCTTTAGCTATTTCTTGCACATCTTCTACCTCTGTATTAATAATCTTAGTTTGACTTCCTTCCTTGGTCAATTTTAATTTTATCCTTCCAACAGGAGAATTAAAGTTTTCTTCACTTTCTGCAACTTCTTTTGAGTTTTCTTGTTTATTTTCAACGTCATGTTCTGAAGGAATTTTCACAGTAAGCTTCGGTACAACCAGATCAGTTACCAGTTCAGACGTAGATCCGTGATCAGTTTTATTTATTTTCAATATTATTCGAGGTGATTCTTGTCCACTGCTCTGAATAGCTGAACCAGCTTTGGAGCAAGTCGTAACAATCTCTAAAGGTTCCATAAGCCTTTCTGGTACAGGAATTGGTTTAATAGTTAGTTTTGGGATACTTTCTTCTTCGTTGCTCTGCACAGCATTAGCGTTTATTTTAGTATTACCTGTATCGTTGCATACTGAGTTATCAGCAGGCTTTACAACAGGTTTGATATTGAGTTTAGGAACTGCGTGTGGTGTTTCTGTTACAGGTTTTGATTTAAGCCTGGTGGATGTTCTGTTAGTGCTATCCACTGAGTTTTCACCTTCAGTTGTTTCATAGTTGGGTTTCACAACAGGCTTAATATGGAGCTTAGGCAGGGCATTCTCCTCAACTTTATTTTTGGGTTTTGTCGACGTCTTGGGAAGCACACCTGATTCACTGTGGGATACCTCTTCAGGGAGCTTTACAACAGGTTTTATATTAAGTTTAGGCACAGTGGGGTGCTCCTCTGCTTTACTTTTCAATTTCAAAGCCGTTTTATGTGAAGAAACCGATTCTTCAATTTCTGCATCTTCTTCTTCAGTTGGCTTTACAATTGGTTTGATATTAAGTTTAGGAACCGTAGGATGCTCTTCTACAGGTTTGGGTTTATTTTTCAAAGTCATTCTTAGTATAGACGGCATTTCTGACGTCGCACATTCTTCAGAAGTAAGTTCTTCCTGAGGTTTAACAATTGGTTTTATATGAAGTTTGGGTACAGTCAAATGTTCGTCCCCTGTGTGCTTTGTTTTCATTTTTAAAGACACCTTATTTGAAGACGCATTCTCTGGACATGATTCTTCCTCTGCTGCTTTATCATTAGGCTTAACAACAGGTTTGATATTCAACTTTGTAACAATTGGTGTCTCTTCAGGTTTAATAATAGGTTTGATTGTAACCTTTGGTATTGTTGGAGAATCCACCCGATCAGAGTTCTTCAATTCATTTTCTTGAGGAATCTTTATGGTCAGTTTGGGAACTGACTGCTCCCCAGGTTCAATTTTAGAGCCACTCCTTTTCACACCTTTTGTTTGTGAAAGCTCCATTACTTTATACGGAGAATCAGGTCTACTTTGCTCGTGTTTGTTGTCACATGTATTTTCAATGTTTTTACCCAGTTTGATGGTCATCTTGAGAGCCCCATCAGATTTATCTTCTGCACTATCATTTGTCTCACTCTCCACCGCATTCTCTCCATGTTTTCCCATTTTAATAGTCAGTTTTGGAATGCTTTCTAAATGACACACCGTCTCGCTTTCAAATTTGTTTTCTGCGTTGTGCTCATGAGTTTTGTTAAGTTTGATGGTCATCTTTTCTATGGGTGGTTGAAATAAAGGCTTGATGGTCAATTTTGGAATTGTCACAGGAGTTTCTGAAGCTGATTCTGGATCTTGGTGAGTTTTAGCATTTTTTTTGACATTCTTATGCTTCGTATCGCAATCTACAGTTGGATTAGTGGACAGTGACTTAATTGTAAGTTTAGGAATGGATGGACAAGCTCCATCTGACACACTCTCATCTTCTGTTTGGTCTGTGGATGAAGTTGGCACACATTTTGAAGGGGAATCACTTTCTGAGCTATCGGACTCTGATATTTCACTGCTACTAGAAGATTTAGATTGAATGCTTGTTTCTTGTACTGGTTTTTGTATTGGTTTTATATTGAGTTTTATTGGGGTTTGATTCTTAGGAGGCTCGGTTATTTCTGATGAATCCAAGTTCTCCTCAGAGCCTTTCAATGGTTTTATGTGAAGCTTAGGAGTTTTATAAAATTTACTCTCTTCTCCAGCCAACTTGGAACCTAATTTCAGGGTTAGCTTAGGAATGGATCTGCTAGATTCATCATTGGAATTTTCTTGCTGGTTGTCTTCAAATTCTGTTGATTTTGAGTAGTTAGCGTTGATATTATAATTAAGAGATTCTTGAATCACAGAACGGCTCAATTTCAGTGGAGTCACCTTCCGGACATCAAGAACTTCATTTGATTTATCAGGAGAAAAGCTTTTAACACTTTTATCATCAATATCAACAGAATTAATAAAATTGCTATTATCATTGACAACTTTTGGTTCATTATTTTTTACGATGGGTTCTTGGACAGATTCTTTGACCATAGGTTCGTCATTGGAAAGTTGGGTAAACTTTTTGTGATGCTGTTCCACAGAGTGTGATACATCATTGATCTCTGAAACATCCACTTTGGTAGAAGGCGGTTCTTGAAATCCTTGATCTGCATCTTCATACATTTTGTTGGATAAAGATTCAGGTGGTTCCAGCCGGACCACTTCACATTTAGTCGTCGCATTGCCTTCATCAAAATTAGATGGACTGCATCTCCCTGAATCCACTGATACAGAGGAAGTTTCAGGGAGATTGGACGTTGCATTAGATTGGACACCAACCAAAGATGAAACAACTTCAGGTTTGAAATTGGTGTTGCGAATTAGTTTAACTTTCTTGGGCGATACACTGGGAACTGTTTCTTCAGGAGTCTCTTCGGAGTTTACTTTGATCCCACAAACCCGATCATTGACCACAGGTGCCTGTAACCTGACTTCTTCAGCTTTATCAAAGCAATTAAGAGTTTCTAAAGGCTTGATGTCTCCTGTAGAAGTGACGCCGTGTTTGGTCTTGTTTAAGTTTGAGCCGGGTCGGATGAGCTTTCTTCTCGGTGCTGCAGGGGGAGATTCTAAAACATGTGGTTTACTAGCGGGATTACTAACTACGGGGAGCTGTACTGTCCGATCACAACCAACTTCACCCAACTCACCACATTCACTATCCGTTAATAAATTATGTTCTCTAACAATTAAAGTATTACTTTTTACAGGCACTATCACTGCAGTCTTATTCGTACTGCTCACTATGTTCACCATATCCTCGTCCGAGATGCAACTCTTCGATAGATCCGGTCCGGGCAGATCAAGGGTCGGATCTGCTCCGCCTCCTTTATCGACTTGGTGGCTGCTGGACGCTATGCAGTTGACTTTGGGTTCAGATGGATAGTTGAGGATTTGTTCCTCTGAGGGTAGGTGCGCGTGCGTCGGCGGACTGAGGGACTGGGAGTCGTCTTCCAGGAGCCGCAGTTCGTGCTCGTTCACCGGGGAGAGCGGACGCGCGGCGGGGCTGTCCTGGGAGAGCTCTGCCCCACTGACCTCGCCAGACAACAGCCCGCACATATTTTCCCGCGTCGGCGTCTGAAGCGCGGCCTCCCTCCCGGCGCCCGCATCTTCCTCCAGGCTCTCCATTATCTGCTGATTAATACCGCTACGTGCACTAAAAGCAAACAAACGGCAAATTAGAAATCTCCCGTGTCCCGTATTTTGTACAACTAACCTAACATTACACTTGACAAGCCCAATAAAACGCGCTAATTTCGCTCAGATTGTAAGTGCAGGACTGTTTTGGAGTGATATAATCTCAAATACGTACGTGCATTGTATGTTATCATATTCACAAACTCAAAAAACCGCGCCGGGAACTGTTAATTTGCACAAATAAAAATTCAAAACTTAAAACCGGCAAACAAAAAGCTTGTAAACGCCATTTTTCAAGCCAAGGACATGGCCGAGCCAACCAACGAATAACAAACATGGCAGCCGAGGATAGACGAACGTTCATTCACTACAGGGGGGGCAACGTGACAGAACACACATGATATATACCTACCACATTACGTAAATCAATCCAAAGCTTTATTTTTAAATATTTGATATATTGATATTGAATCCTCAATAAAATCACTTATTGATGAAGTTAAGCAACGCTTTTCAAAGAGTTTACATCTGAGCAATGTATTTACGTTTAAAAACCAAAATATCAGTGTTATAAGTCAGTACAAATAAATCGGAAGAAAAAATAATTGTACGCAGCTTGATCACATAATAAAAATTACACTTTTTTTTATTTTGGTTGCTAAGGACCCTTATATTAACTTAACCCCTTCTGTTGGTACGAAGCTGATCACCCATATGTTGTGTAAAAATGGTTAACTTTGCCAATGTCACCCCTGTATCGAAAAAGTTTGGCAAAAGCTGCTTGAAATTGGATAATGCTGCATGTGTAAACGTAAATATGTACGTGGCCGCTTATGGAATGCAAAAATAATCTTAAATGTAATATATTCCTGCAAGTTAGATTATAGATTAAAAACGTTATTCTGCTGAGAGAAATTTACATTTTGAAACGTTGTTCCAAAAATAAAATAAATGGAAATAAGGAGTATTCAGACTATTTAGACAAGGATATTGCTTTCATTTAAGAAAACTTGATTTTCTTGCATAAAATAAATTCTGAAAAACTATTGATAGATGTGAAATATCGATAGATAAGAACATTTGAGAACATCGTGGGAGCTAACAGGCCACATATTTTTTTACTGTTAGCTCGTGATGTGCTCGTGATATAAAACGAAAAAGAAGACTTACAAGAAACTCTCACGTTCGTGTCATTTTTTTGAAAAAAGAAAAACTATTTTTAAAAAAGATTATTGCTTTAGGAAATTGGACGTAGAAAACAGCAAATATGACCACGTTACGACCCTTTACGTGCAATGATATGCTTAAGTTTAATAATGTGTAAGCCGCATCTTTATACACCGCAATGAAAATGAAAAATTTCAAGATTTTGATTAGAATTTTATTTTTTATTTCAGTAATCTGGACCCACTCACTGAGACTTATGGCTTATTATTCTATACTCAGTATTTGGCCCATTGGCCTGAATATTTTCAAGTCGCTGAATCGCCTTCTGGAGAAATTATGGGCTACAGTAAGATAATGACTCTTCTTTTAATGTTACTAAATTATCTTTTTGAATCTAAATTACTTACGTATTACTTAAATGGACTTGCGAAAATTCCATGAACAACAAAATTGTGACGTCAAACGGCCGGGTTGCTAGAGAGCCGGGAGACCAGTCATCGGAATACGTTTTTTGGCACGGATGTTAAAAAATTTGGACACACATTGCACACCCAAGTAGTCCTACCCAACCTAACCAGGACCCTTAACAATCAATAAACAGTATTGCGATCGGTCCGTGGTTTAGCGGTTAATGCTTCCGACTCGTTATCGGAAGATGAAGTGAGTTTGATTTCCGGCAGAGCACAGCAAAATTATCATTTAATTTTCAATAGGGTATTTGCACTTTTTTATTTTATTTCATAAAATGGTAGGCTATATTTTTTAAAATGCATTTGCGTTTTAAAAAAATTATATGTGCCTTAGTTTTTAAATTATAGCGTTTTAAAATTCGCGTATTTTCCATTTCCGCTAAAACAGGTCATTGCTTTATTCGGGCGGATATGACGTCAGATCTTCGGAGTTTAGGTGTCAATAGGCCCAGGTAGTCGGTTTGACAGCGACGTTTGTCGTCAAAATGACGACACACGTCCCTAACCGTTTACATTGCTTTTTTGGCGGGTTGTAAATTCTCCGCATTTTATTTTTCAAAATTATCAATGATATCTTTATTTTTACTACTTAAAAAATATATGGTTGTAATCCTTGAAATGTACCTACTCTACACAACCATATTATTTTCAACCGTTTTCCCTACCACTGCAACTTCCCTATTTATGCCCTTTGCTGTGTTGAAAAATTGATGTGCCTTTACCAAAGACCGGTCCCTATAGGTCAATCCAGCAAGTAACCGAGTGTTGCTTAAGTAATTGTTGCTTTCTATAGCATCAAACAAGCTTCTTCAAGTGTAATCATGGTAGCTATTTAACAACTAAAGTACTCTCCCTGTGTCATATAATGCAAAACATATAGTATAACCATAGACTTTACTAATTCATTACAGAGAGAGAGTTGCTTGCCTGGATTTGTTGCGGTGGTCTGTGGGAGCTGGAGCTATCGGATGTTTTATCCATGTCTATGATGGGCTTCTTCCCACAATTTCATCAGCATCATCTTCTTCACTTCACTTTCACACTGAAGAAGCCCATCGTAGACATGGATGAAACACTTGGATGCTTCAGCTCCCACAGATCACGGGAACAGATTCCGGAAAGCAACTCACCAGAATCATCAACGTGCCGTGTAAGCCTAAACTTCTATTCAATTACAGAGAGATTCACAATTATACCATAAAAGCTAGAAGACAAAGCAATGGGCCACACTCAAAACCAGAAAAATCAATATTGAACATTTATTTTTGTTGTTTTCAGTAATGGGGAAGGCAGAAGGACACGGAGAGAATTGGCATGGTCATGTGACAGCCCTCACAGTTGCCCCAGAATTCAGAAGACTGGGACTGGCTGCAACTTTAATGAACTTTCTAGAAGACGTGTCAGAAAAGTGGGTATTGATTGAATATGTTTTTAAATTTAGCATATAGTCCGGTTGATAGTGCAGTAGGTAGAATGCTTGTGTTCTATGCCAGAGGGCTAAGGTTCGATCCCCACCAAGGGTGTCAGAAATGGTCCCTGTTTCAGTTTTTATTTCAAACCCAAAATAAAAGTACCAGCAAAGTTTGCTCGGCCTTCACAAGAAATGAGAACCGGCCCCCTCAGGAGCTGGGAAACCCCTATTTCAAGTGGAGTGGTTTGCATCATGTTGGCCCCCTTATCTGTAAAATGAAAATGTTCTACATACCACATGCGCAAATAAGCTGCACATATGTGCATTGCATTGTGTATGCAAAAACGTTTGAATAATAATAGTTTTTCCCATGAAAGTAACAGTTTTTAACTTATAAATTATTGCACAATTATTTTTTGTGTTTTCAGGAAAAATACCTACTTTGTGGATTTATTTGTGAGAGTCAGCAATAAAGTCGCTATCAAAATGTACACCAACCTGGGGTACATTGTGTACAGGAAAGTTCTGGAATATTATTCTGGGGATCCAGACGAAGATGCTTACGGTAAAAACAAAGACCATATTTTATTATTATGTTTTAATTTTCTGTCTAGTCAGTAATACATGTCTTTTTTGTAGATATGAGAAAAGCATGTTCGAGAGATGTCAATAAAAAATCTGTAATGCCACTTAGTCATCCCGTTAGACCTGAGGATTTGGATTAATGAATTGAAAAAATCAGCTGGAGTATAAAACATAGTGGAAATTCCCTTTGATCGTGTACTTAAATAGAAAAATGCATGGAAAATACAACAGCCTGACTTTAAACTATTAAAGCGCTCGAGGGGAATTTCATACTTGGGTTACTTGGAATAAAAAACAATGAAAGAAATTATTAACTTATTTTATTTGCATCAATGAATTTGTAATGTCTGAATTATAACTAATTTCTTAATTATATAAGATTTAAGATACAGATGCAGTGGGTTCATTTTCACTCTCAACCACAGTCTCCTTTTGTTTCTTCCAGTTTTTAGCGGCCGCAAGCAACTTCAGATTTGGTTTGACCATTTCGTCTTCGGGGAAGATGTAATCAAACACTTCTTCCCAGCCTTCCTCCACACCATTTTCCGAAACAATCTTCTGCCGTTTTTTAACACGACGTGGCATCTTCTCAACAACTTTCTGAACATACTCTTCATCGCCAATTTCATTTTCGAAATCTCTCCACGCTTCCAACAACAACACTCTAGATTCCTTTTCATTCATGTTTCGTAAACTGTCATTAGCTCGTTCGTAAACTCTTCTCGCCAAGGGGATATTTATGTTTTCGGCGTTTTCTGCGTTTAATTCAAACTTTGCATAAGACATCCACACTTTGACATGTACGGTTCGTTCCAAGAGTCTTTCGTAAAGCTGGCGAGCTCTTTCAGTTTCTCCTTGTGCTACTTCAAAGTCAATGAAACTCTTCCAAAGAAGTTCAGGCATGTCAAGGCGTGATTGATTGACTGCGAGTTCATATATTGCCCTCGCTCGATCAATATCCCCTAAAAGTGTTTCAAGTTCAGCAAATTTCATCCACGTAATACAATTCTCTGGTCCGAATTCTAAAAATTTCTGATACAAGATTCTGCATCTATCAAATTCACGCAATTGAATTTCTAGATCGATATAACCCCTGTACAATTTATCTCTTGGACATATACCCAGAGCTAAACCTAATGTTTTTCTGGCTTGCGATAGATTTTTACACCGTATTTCAAATTGAGCGTACATGAGCCAGATTTTTGAAAACGTGAATACTTTGTGTGGGAGGAGATCGAGACAAGTTCTGTATATCTGTCTTGTTCTTTCTGCATCTTGAGCTTCGAGTTCTTCAAACAGTGCATAGTTAATCCATAGATATATGTATCTCCTCCAAAAATGTTTTTCTTTAGAAGGGGGCACATTAGCGATGGCTCTCTCATAAGTTTCTCTGATCTCCTCCAATGTGCCATCATTTTCTATGAGTCTCAGATAATCAAACCAAGCATCGTAATTGGTTGGATTATCTTTGACTTCTTGTTCGTACTGAAACTTTCTTTTACTAACAATTACATCTTCAATCCCAGACCGATCTCCATACTTCTTCTCATGGATTGTGTATGCTTTATACAATTCATAAGTCTTGTCTTTTGGAATGTGCTGTAGAGCATATTTGTAAATGACTCTCGCACGATCATGCTCCTTTTGATTTTCTTCAAACTTAGCGAAAGCTATAAACAAACGTTCGTCCAGAGTTTCGTCTCCATAGAATTCCACAGCTCTTTCGTAGACTTTTCTCGCTCCATTGATGAAACCGTGCTTCTCTTCAAACCTTGCAAACTTGATCCAATTTTTGACATCGGGGTGTACCATGACAAAGCGCTCGTATATCTCTCGAGCCCGGTCAATTTCCTTGTATCGCAATTCGTAATTGATGTAAGTCTGCCATGCTTGTTCATCTGGTTGCCATTCCATCCATCGTTCAAACACCTAAACAAGAAGGAAAATCAATAAAATATTATCTAATAACAAAACATTTAGAAGAACTCCAATTATTATCCAACTTCGACTATTAGGATCGCTGACAACCTGACACACTTTCAGAATTCAGACAGAAATGTATTACAATGTGAAGAATAATGATTTTGTCTAAGCACGCTATTGTCCTTCCCTCCGCGAAGCCAGTGTACGAGCAGCACGCCCTTCCCTCCGCGAAGCCAGTGTACGAGCAGCACGCCCTTCCCTCCGCGAAGCCAGTGTACGAGCAGCACGCCCTTCCCTCCGCGAAGCCAGTGTACAAGCAGCACGCCCTTCCCTCCGCGAAGCCAGTGTACGAGCAGCACGCCCTTCCCTCCGCGAAGCCAGTGTACGAGCAGCACGCCCTTCCCTCCGCGAAGCCAGTGTACGAGCAGCACGCCCTTCCCTCCGCGAAGCCAGTGTACGAGCAGCACAATCTTTATCTGGTTAATGAGTCATTGTCAGGTTGATAGTTCAGTTAGAAGAATGCTTGAGTTTCATGCCAGAGGGCTAGGGTCGATCTCCACAAAGGGTGTCAGAAATGATTTCCCAGTTCGGTGCTTATTTCAAACTCTAAATAAAATTATTGGCCAGGTTTACTGACCCTTCACAGGAAATAAGAACCAGTCCCCCAGGAGCTGAAAAACCAGCACTTCAAATGAAGTGGTTGGCATAGCCATCCACCTTACCTGTGAAAATAAATAGGTTCCAAATGCCATATGCAACTCTTGCGAGGACAACACAGTAAGAAGTCACAAGAAATGTGTATCTCAGGAGTTCGGATTTACTATTGGCTGTTGTACATCTTATTTTTGATAATCTGATTGGCATCTGGTCTTCCATTGATTCAGATAACAATTAGAGTTCAACTGTACAAACATTTGTTCAATGTTTACCTGTCGCGCTCCTGCCACATTTTCTAGCATTTCTTCCATATAAGTGTACTTGTACCAGAATTGTGACACTCGTGGGAGAATTGTGACGGCTCTATCCCAGAGATTACGCGCATGATTCACTTGGCGGTTTCTCATCTCTAGTTCAGCGTACTTCAGCCTGAAATGGTGGAGACAACATGTCAAAAGTCTATGGTACGATAATAAAGGTACAAAGGTACATGCAAGTAAAAGGAGTACAATCAGTATGAAATAGCTTGAAAATTGAGAATGAAATTATTTATTTTCAAAACTAAAATACTTCCATATAATTAAAGGCTTTTCCTATTTTCGGAAAAGCAGATTTTCATTTTATTGTGAAGCCTAAGTTAAAAAAAAACAGGGGAGCATTCTATCTTGGCAAAAGTAGGCAGTATTTTGTAAAAAAATGTATCTAACCATGAAATAAATATTTGAAACATAAAAGTATGGTTAAAATTGAGTCATTTTTTCATCTCACGTTACATTTCTGATTTGGTTTTTAAAGGAAAAGGACATTTTAAGTTATTCTTGGATTTACATTTTTCTTGGCAGTAAACACAGCAAGCAAAACCAATCTACTTAATAGGACACTCGATTAGACAGCACTTTTCATTGCAATATCTTAGGAAGACGAACAAGAGGTCGCCCAAGAACTTCATACTTCCAAGATTTGAAGCGGCCCATGGATGTCTTCTCCTATTCGCAGCTCAAGAGGAAGGTAACCAGCAGAGACAGATGGCTGGCACAACAAGGCACTGCCTTTGGCATATGATGGTGACACACAGAAAATAGGAATTTATTCTGGGACTGACCACATTCATGTGAGATGTAGATTTATAAGGTAAGTTCAAAGATATTGATCCCTACGCCAAGTATTTTGGTCTTGCAAACTCGGAGAGATTAGAGCCAAGAAAAACCATCAAGTGAACATGTTGAATACCCACCATAAAGTAATATTTCTGTGATCCATATCCAATGCTCGCTCATAGATGGATCTGGCCCGCTGCACTTGCTTCTGAGACTCTTCCCACGATGCATACTTCAGCCAGTTACTGATAACCTGAAAATTATCATGAAAAATTCACTGAGTTACAAAATAAAACATACAAAAAAGGGGCGATGTCACACGGTCAGGTTTTAGGATGAAGGTTAAATATTTTTTTATTATCGGTAGTGTGGGTTTCTGGTTACATAGATGTGTAACATTGATCCACTGAGAAAAATCCAAATATGGAACATTGATGCTTCTTTTGTTGAACTCTTCTCTCCAGTCCATTCTTATTACTTATAATAGTCAAATATTCTTTTCTTCTGTGTATTTTTTATCAAATATGATACTCATAACTTTCTTTGTATGTAATCTGTATATTTTTACATTGCACTCACTGCGTGATGCATTGGAATAATGCTGGAGAGATGTTTTCCGGGATCTGTTGCCGTGGTTTATGGGAACTGAAACAGATCCCGGAATATATTTCTAGCAACATTAGCCGGCCGTGTAAGCCTAAAACTTTTATGCATTGGAATAATTTACTTAAGATTATTATTATTTAAAGAACTAGCTGTTTGGTTAATCGACGTTAACATAATCAAAGCTCTTCTGCACATATTTATATATTTTTATATAGGTATTATCTATAATAATCTATAATCTAAGTTGCAAGGATATATTCATTCAAAGCTCTCAGATGTATGCCCACAAACAAACACGTGTAGTTCGCGCTTACAAATGCTGATTGTGTACTTACAAATAAAATCCAAACCTCAAATGAACATAAGCCCTGCAACTCTTGCCGACATTCCCTGAAACAGGGGTGACATTGGCAAAGTGAACCAATTTTTACAGTATGGGTGGTCAACCTCATACCAACCTATAAGTCAAGGAACTACCAATTACCATTCTGTTTTTGCGAATGTTGTCTTCAAATGCTTTGCGTTTGCGATGCTGATAGTCTTTGAGTTCGTCTGGATCTGAGATCTTTTGTTTTGGAGGCGGCGGCAAAATTTCCAAATCTCTCTCTTTGGCTTCACGTAACAGTTGTTCAGCAGTAATCTGAATTTCAGCTGGAGCTTTGTTTTTGACCTGAAAAATAATAAACATAAATTGTAGCAACATAACCTCAGATTCTTCTGTAGATTTTATTAAGAAAAAGTGTACTTGAACCCAAAAAATCATGATTTTTAAATAGTTACTGAACATAATTTTATATTACCTTTGCCACTTTCGGCATTTTTTGGGATTTTGTATCCATTTTTGATTTTATATTTCAATCACACGAAATATAACGACGGAGCTTGACAAGTAAAGGGTCAGTGGGGTCAGTTGTAAAATAATTAATAAGATTGGGAAAATTTTATACAAATTTTACTTATTGCAATACTTGAAACTAGCTGTTGCAGCTCCCATACAAATTGATTAAAGTCGTATAACAAGTTATATACATGGTATTATTTGTATACAAACCTTTGTTTAAAAATCAATTTAAGAGATAAACAAAACACGAAAATGTATTAAAAAAATTAAAATGTATATATCCATGTATATATTGTTATTTTTATTCTTTGATTTAAAAAATGTAATTTGTCATGTATGTTCCTTGACTTATAGGTTGTTATGCGGCTGACCACCCATAATATAAAAATTGGTTCACTTTGCCAATGTCACCCCTGTTTCAGGGAAGGACGGCAAGAGTTGCAAGGCTTATGTTCATTTGAGATTTGGTTTTTATATTGTAGGTCCACATGCGGCATGTGTTAGCGCGAAATTATACATATCTGCTTGTGGGAATGCATTTAGTATAAATCTTAAATGATATATATCTTTGCAGCTTAGATTAGATTAGATTAGAAAACGTTTTTTTTTTATAATTTTATTATAGATTGCGCAGTGGACTCGGCGTCAATGTGACGAATAAATAAAACTATTACTGGGATTGATATACGTCGATTCTAACGACTGTCGACCTACTTAACTTGTTTGCGAGCTGTGATACTCAACTGACATTTGCCGAAAGATAACCTAAAAATATTAGAAAAAATGTTTGTTTTCAGTAAGAAATGTTTCCTTATCTCGGCAAATAATTTCTCCACTTTGAAAAATACTATTTTCTCAAATTCTTATCCGATTGTACTTCGCGATATCCAAGCATGGAACCACAAATTGAGTGAGTTTTGACACATATTTTTTTTTATTAAATTTGATTTATATTGTTATTTTTTAAATGTAATTATTCATTTTTTATAGGTTCTGCTTATACTGCAAGATATTTTACACATGTTGCTGAACGACCAATACGTCCAAAGACCAGAATTATGGTGTTATCAGAGCTAATAAATCCAAATGAAATTTCAACAATAGATTGGTCCAAAATTAAATCCTGTACCATAAAAGAATGTAGAGATGTAGATAAAGTAAATATTGATGCTGTTATCATAGATTATTTACTCAGCCACTTAGATTTGAGTGTTGCTAGATTATACATTAACTTTTTATTTGATTCTGGTGCAAATATAAACAGAGGAGCTACGGGAAAGATCCTGAGGTTTTATTACCTTTGTGGGACGCAAGGCAATCTCACAGAAGAAAACAAAAAACACATCATAAAAATTTACGATGAATTATTAGAAAAATCTTCTATTTTGGATCCTACGATGTGTGAACATTGTATTCACGCTCTTTATTTAACTAAACAATGGAAAGAAGGATTGAAATTGTTGGGTGATATAAAACTGTTGACAGTTCCGACTAAGTCTGCTTATTGTGCTCTGATTTCTGCCGCGTTTGCTAACAGTGAAGAAGAAATTGGTTGGCAGTTGCTCCATGAAATGGTCGGGTACAATTTGGCTCCTTCGAGCCTTCCATACACTTCCTGGATAGACTATTGTACAAAAAGATATAAAGGCAATGATTTACTGGAGGGACTAGAGAAACTGTTTAATTATTGCCGTGATAATGATTTTAATATTGAAGTCAACACTGCTAGACATCTTGAAGATGCTTTTGCGTCTTCTTTGAAGTGGAAAGTGACCCATGTATCATTTCCTAAAAGGTATGTATTTCAAACTATTTTCAATTATTTTTTTATGGATGGAGTCTTTCAGTCCAGTCGATACTCAGTTGGTAGAATACTTGCATCAATGCCAGAGGGCTAGGTTTTGATCCCCAGCAAAGGTGTCAGAAATGATATCCCAGTTTGGTGCTTATTTCAAAAAACCAAAATAAAATACTGGCAAGGTTTACTCAGCCTTCACAGGGTACGTAACCTATTATATTTATTATATAGTAACCTAAGAAATGGAGATCAATTTTTTGGCAACCCTTTCTTTTGAAGTGAGGGATTTTCCTGCACTCGAGGAGGCAGGTTCTTATTCTATTTCTTGTGAAGGCTGAGTACAAATTACTTGTATATTTATTTTAATTTTGAAATAAAGACCAAAGCAGGAAATTGTTTCTCACACCCTTGGTGCACATTGAACCCTAGTCTCTGGTTTGAAACGCAAACACTCCACCATTTGAGCTTATCAAATGGAATTTGTTTTCGATACTAAATATTATGTATTTGATAGATAAAAAGTAAAAACAAGTTTGTTTACGATTACTTTGAGTATATTTAATTTAATTCCACAACCGGTTTCGCAAACATCCGTTCGCATCATCAGGTGGTTAAATTATTGTTTGCGAAACCGGTTGTGGAATGAAATAAAATATACTCAAAGTAATCGTAAACTAAGTTGTTTTTACTTTCTATCTTTTAAGATGAATGATTACAAAGTTAATGCCTCTACAATCAATAAAATATGTATTTGATTTAAATTTTTAGTGGGGTGTGTCCAAATTGCCATGAAACTCTAGAAAAAATCCATATATCCCCTGATGAACAAAAAGAACTTCGAAATGTTTTACATCAAAACATTTTTATTGGAAGGAACGAGTTTGCCAAAACATCGCCTGAAGAAATTGACAAGTTCCTGAAATTTCTGGATACCGTCGGTCCACTTGATTACATTATTGATGGATTGAATGTCGCGTATTCTATACCCAATTCATCCAAGGATAGCCGAGGAAATGTACTGGCTCAGATGATCAGCAGTTTACGAAAGGGCAAGAAGAAGATTCTGGTCATTGGCAGAAAGCACATGATGGATTGGAATTCTACCAATATTAATTATATAAAATCACATGCGAGCTTGTTCTTAACAACTGACGTGTAAGTAAAGCAAAATGTAAAAACTTTTATTAAGCAAAACGACAGGTAGTGCTTTTTGTACAAAAAATCTCCATCTTACTTGTGTGGCCTATGCATAGTCGATTAAATAGATGGCAAACAACATACTCTTTGTTCTGCATAGGGTGACGTTATAAATAAGCTCCAATTAACGCTACCAGGGAACACCTTCTGTGTTGAATAAGTTGAAATCAGTCTGACAGAGGTTCTAATTTGGCTGGTCCATCTTGCTGAAATAGTCTACTTCTGAAGTTTTGTTGTGAAAGTTTTTTTTTAAATAAAATTATTTTTTCTTTAACGTAGTTTAATTTTCACAATAATATTTTATATCTCGAGCACTTTCGACCATCAATATTCTGGTCATTAATATATATATAAAATATTATTGTGAAAATTAAACTACGTTAAAGAAAAAATAATTTTATTTAAAAAAAATGAATTTTCACTGTGTGAATACACAAACCCTACAAAAGTTTATTTATTCATTGTCCCAAGCATTTAATGGTTTTTAACACAGGTCCGTACTGTACACAAATGTATTAAAAGAGCCATTTTCGATAATCAGATGTTTTTGGTAATCTGACACCACCTTGGTCACGTACCTGTCCATTATCGTTTATCGAAGGACAGCTGCATTATTGATATATAGAGTAATCTTGTAATAACTTTGATATTTCAGGTCTCACGATGATCCGTTTCTACTGTACGCTGCATTGAGTTTTCCAGGAGCAAAATTCATTTCACGGGATTTAATGAGAGGCCACAGATTTCTATTGAAGGATTGTAAACTCCGTAACACTTTCAGAAGATGGCAGCAAGGTCATCAGCTGTCTTTAAAGTATGCCGATTCAGGAAAAATGCTGTTTCGTGTAAGCATGTTGCTATGTTTTTGGTTCTTTCTTTAGAATAAAATTACAGATAAATTTGTTAAGGACTTGGATTTTTTTGCAAAATATGGTCACTTCAAGCTCCAACAAACTGATTCTTGGCTCACTGGCATCTGATTTCTGTCTGTCACGCAACACATGGCTCGTATACGGGTGCATTTGAATTGCTAGAAAGATTGATTTGTGTATTCTAGTTTATTCATGTACATTCACACCATCTTTTAATTCACCCTTATGAAACTAGGGGATAAAAGCACATTTACAAACCAGTGCAGATGTGAGAGTGGCACCTTGTTTTTAGCCACCTTTATGAGACTCGAGGTACATGAATATTTATGCAAGTACTATGTATTTGTGCGCATTATATTCATACCTTAAAGGTAAAACTGAATAAGTGGCATATTATGCTAACATGGGTTTCTCAGGTAAATGCACCTTTTTTTCCTATTTTCTACGAGAGAAAGCACTAAAAAAGTGTGAAAATCCTGTAGTGTAGACGTTTATCATGAGCACTTACTTATAATTAATACACTTACTATGAGAAGTTACTCAAATCATTGAATCATCACTTATTTAGTTTTAATTGATTTATGTTTTTAAAAAAAAATTTTTTTTGATTAAAACATTGTTTTATTTTCACACACAATATTGATTTTATTTGAATTATAATTTACAAACGTTTTCGATCTATATGGTCATCTTCAGGTAGGATTACAATAAAACAAAAAATAAAATAATAAAAAATATATTCAGTTTTACTTTGAATGCGGCCTTATAATGAGAAACATGCTATCTTTCAACCACTTTGACGGAACTAGGCTAAAAATAGTGTCCCGATATTGTTGTTATCTTTACTCTTTTTGCAGACGCCAGTCATCTATCTATCCATCCCACAGAAGAATGGCAAGTCTTGGCATATTCCTTATAATTCAAAAGAAGTTATGCCAGAGTCTTTCGATCTTATGGAAAATTGGTTATGCCTAAGACCTCCTACCTGAATTTTAGTTAACTAAGCCTCATATAAGTAATTACTATTAAAATACTTTTATATTTAAATATACTTTTAAATCCAACTTTGTTTTATTTTAAAAATCCTATCGTATGACAGTCCGCCACAACTTCTAGCAGCCACGTTAATCTGGGTCTATTCACTACCCTGTGCATCTTTAGGGTCCATCGCCACAACCATCTTTTTAAAGTTTTGCTGATCCATTCGCTGGATGCGATGCAGCCAATGCGGTCTGCTGACTTTTATAGACCGGGCCACATCAACGTCTTGGTACAAATTGTATAGTTCAGAGTAGTTTAATCTTCTTCCCCTTATGTAAGGCATTATAAAACCAAAGTTTTTATTATATAATATTTTTATTGTAAGTCTGTCCCAGAAAATAAAAGTTAGATTGAAGAGTAGAAGCATGTTGGTAGGTAAATAAAAAATTACACCTGTGCTGATTCAAAATATGATTTCTTTTTCAAACAAATGAATTTCCAGTCTTATTTTTTTGAGTTACACAGTTCTCTAATATTTTAATTTATGTTTTTTACTTTTTTTGCCAAATTATTTTATTCTCATGATATTTGAAAAAGTAAAGCCTTCAAATTGTTTTTAAACACATAATGGCTTCATTACTGGAATCTGATACAAATTTAGAAAAGAAGAAATGTGTTCATAAAAAAACCAGCAGAAGAAAAGGTAAGAAGCATGTAAGAAGTTATCTTTAAAAAATAGATGGAGCTCCGGAGCTATATGGTGTGTGAGGTGTATCAAAACAACGCATGGTTTTTGTAAGGAGAGGGCTTATTGTAATCAGTTTCCAGGCAAATGCCAATGAGAACTGTCAAACAAAAATTGTTGTTGTCTTTTGTCACTCTTTAATGTACAACATTTATCTTTTTATTTTCATTACAAACCTATTATGTTCCATGGCATGTGTAGTACTATGGAAAGAAACTGACATACGACATCTACATTATTTACATCGGTGCATCCGGACCATCGGCTTGCCAAATTGCTGATGTCTGGTTAAAATCTGTTCCAAGGCAAACATCAATGAGGACTGCCAAACAAAAATAACTGTTACAATACATGGAAAAACACATAAGTAGGTACACCATCTACCTATATCTTCGGCATCGAGCGACACTTTTATTAAAATACAAATTTTCTTTATTTGCACAGCTTCATTTGAGGTTTGTGTTTTTTGTCCTTACACATGTCGCATGTGTAAGCCCAAGCTCACATGTGCTTGTTTTTACACACGCATGAAGTGTAAATCTTAAATGTTGATATATCTTCACAACTTAGATTATACGTAGATATTACTGTATAAAAATTATATTGCATTTCAACTTTTTTGGTATAATTTCACATAGGCAAAGGGAAATCCCGTGTAGATCTGTTGGCCCGCCCTTCAGTCCGACGTCTGCATAACTTATGGGATGAGAAAGCTCACCTCCTCCAGCCTAAGCATGGAAACCATGTGAAGAGCATGCTGGAAGAGGAACACTTTGTAAACCCTGAGTGCGTATCAATTGAACTTTCTTTACCTAATTTCCCAACCACGAGGTTGATATTTTTGTAGCATGCGCTAGACTTTTCTACACACCTATACTTATAGGCTTGTTTGTATATTACTTAGCACTGGCTTGAAGATTTCAGATACTCACACGCTGATTTTAATTGATAAAATTATCTACATTTCATAATATAGATAATTTCAATCGGGGTTATGGCCGTGGGAGTCAAGTGGCTGATCTGAATAATGTTGGTTCGATCCCCGCTTGGGTCATTTGACCATAACTTAGATCCTGGTTCAACAGATGTCATTGGGTAATTATTAATTAATAATTCATTAACATATATAATGTCTAATGAATTATTAATTGATTATATTAATACCTGTTTCTGGCTAGGATGAATAGTTTGGTGAATTTCATTCCTCTTCACAAATCTATAAAAAATCTATAAAAAAAAACTTTCAAAATTATATTAGACGAACCATTATAAGAGAGCTTATAAATATTATTTTTAACATTTTGCTGGCAACATAGCCAGCTTTGTTAGGAGGCACCCTTTCTGCACGATGATTGAGGATGAACAAAATGATATAATTACCATCATTAAGCATTACAACTCCTTGATATCTAAGTTGGTATGAGTGTCACCTATACTGTAAAAACTGAGACACTTGCTAATGTCTCCCCTGTTTCAGGGAGAATCTGTAAGTGCAGCAGGGATTATATTTATTTGAAAGTTGCATCTTATTTTGTGAGTAGGTGTACTATTTATTAAAACATATTTTACTTTCAAGGAACACCAACGAGTACTTCAAGAAGAACGCTGCAAGACTTCGTGAGAGACACTCCCTGACTTCCCAGGCACATCCTGAACACGGAGAATGGCTGCAGAGGTTCTCCAGCCAGGTGGCGCGGCAGATCAGCTCCTGGATGATGGAGCTGAAGGAGGAACAGCAGGACATTCAGGAGCGTTATACTGTGGATAAGATTGCTGGGAAAGTGTTAAAGAAAGTGGCAGATATTCTAGGTGGGAAAAGTTGAATGCTAGATTAGAATTTGGTACATTTTTGAAAATTGCAAAAGCAACTAAACTGCAAAATACTGAAACTTTACCTAATAAATTTACCAGTCTGTAGTTTTGTGGTTAACGCTTCGGACTTGTTATCTGAAGGTCGTGGATTTGATTCCCAGCACAGCGCAAAAGTTATCATTTAATTTTCAAAATCTCTCTGCTCTTTGCTGTGTTTAAAAATTTCCATGCCTTTACCAAAGATTAGTCACTAAAGGTCCATTTAAAGTTCACATTAAATTATCAAAAGTAACAAGATGGAGAGGTTAGTTGGAAGATTTTAGTTGTTTCTGTGTTTATTACAGACAAGAAGAAGCCGCGGAGGTCAGATAGGAGGAGGTTGTCCAGGTTTATGTTGGCCGTGGCAGACAGGATAGCTGTATGGATAGATGGCGCCATCAACAAGCCAAACACTTGCAGCGAATCCAGCTCCAATTAACTAATTGTCAATGTCAAATAAATTCATAGGATATTTTACTTGTCAAATGTCAAATTGTATAAGTTGTAAATAAATATTTCAAGAATAATCACTTGTTTCCTATTTTTCATAAACATCCAACTGATTTTTGGAGAGTTGCTTTCTGGGGTCTGTTGCCGTGGTGTACCGAAGCTAGAGTCTCCTGACGTTTCACCCATGCCTGCAATGCGCTTGCTCAGCGTGACGATGATTCGTCTAATATCCGAGAAGTGTAATTAAGCTTGAAAGTTAATTGTAATAATATGTAAATCGATCCTAACTCCAGTTAAAATTTGGCAAAATGAAAAATATACCTATTAATTTTTACAAGGATATAACAATAATTAGTTCCTATAATTTACTTGGCAACGTATGATATCAGTAACTGTAACTCTGTTGCCATTCCGCTATGGGTGGCCAGAGCCTCTACAGAGCTGCCTCCATTTCTATCAGTGATAATGAATAAGTACCCCCGTAGGCTATTCATTTGAACTCAACCATAGCGTTCTATGAAAAATACGTGGGAACTTAATAGTTTTTTTGGTAAACGCAATGGTACCCCGAGTATAAAACATTCTGTGAACTCACCTCGGTTGGGTAATCCACATAAACGTATCAAAACTAAATCCCTCACTAAGGGTGTCGTCGTATGTTCCATACATTTTCGATTTTCGCAATGTTTTATACTCGGGGTAGGTACAGTATTAAGAATATGGAGTAGAATGCAGTTGGTTGCATTGAAGATGACCTCGCATAGTGCACACTGTTCAGTGTGCAGTCTCAAACATGCTGTTAAACAATGACATCAGAATAACATTTACCGCACTTTATATAAATTTCACTGATGATTTTTTAAAGCTTTTACCGCTGATTTCAGTACCCGGACCTCGATTGTGTAAATCTATAAAATGTATGACATAAATATCACTCTCTAGGAGTGCTGTCGTATATTTTCCTTACATTTTAGATTTACGTAATGGAGGTTTTTTTTGTATAGATTTCTTTTTAAGGTTTTGTTGTTTTTTTTATACTTAAATGTTATTTATTGCTCGTATTCCTTGACTTATAGGTTGGTATGAGGCTGACCACCCATACTGTAAAAAATGGTTCACTTTGCCAATGTCACCCCTGTTTCAGGGAATGTCGGCAAGAGTTGCAAGGCTTATGTTCATTTGAGGTTTGGATTTTATTTGTACACAGTCAGCATTTGTAAGCGCGAACTACACGTGTTGGTTTGTGGGCATACATCTGAGAGCTTTAAATGAATATATCCTTGCAACTTAGATTAAAGATTATAGAGGTGATATTTACGCAATGTTGTATTTTCGGGGTAGGTACCTATACGTTGCGATATATATTTTTTTGATTTGCGAGATTTTTTGAGTTTTTATTTCACTCTGTTGTACGTATTAAAAAAAGGGTGTCAGAGGGTAGATAGGGGAATGCTCGTCAGGATTTCCTGGTGAGTAGGGATGAAATAAAGTATTCCCTGTGGACCAACCCGCCTGGACACGTGGTGGCTGATTGACAAGTCTCTTCAACTAAATATGTCGAATTGAAAAAAGCTGAACTAGTAGCTGATTGAAAAGCATGAAGAAGATCGGAGGAGGACAACTTCAGGAGTGGACTGAGAAAGCATGGAAGGAAAAATAAGAAGTTTTTACTTATTGTGATTACAGCGAGACCTCTTCTGTCGAAACCTATACTCTACTCTTAGTTACTTAATTTAAAGTTAAATGATTTAAATGTAAGCTTTCCAAACGCTATCTTGCTATTTAAGCATTGTCGTTTAATAAATGAGATTAATGTAGAGATGTCGTATAAACTTACTTATAAAAGAAATGTATCGAGATCGTCAACCCTTAACTGACGTACTCGGTACTACGAGTATGTTCGTTCTTTGATTTCAAAATAATTCATAACTTAAATGACTGCTTTCACAGAAGTGTAAGCAATCTAAGGTCAAGCATCTATGTTGCAAATGCAAATTCTAGAAGGTCTCGTATTCGCTAAAATGAAACTTATTTTTACAGGTATGGGGCTCAGTCGTGAAAGTTGAGTTAACTTGAATTATTTAAAAATTCAAATGGATAAAACATAGTTGTAATTCACTTATATTTTTTTTGTTTGTATGCTCGAACATTTTCGCCTAATGAGGCATCTTCAGGAGCAGAATGATTACAAAATGAGTAAATTTTGTTTGTACTATGATCTGAGCTAAACAAAAACATGAAAAATTATAAAACGTCTGACACCTTCAATGGGAATCGAACTGTAACCCTCTGGCTTTGAATGCAAGCTTGAAAATCAGATCTAAAATTTAGAGAGAGCGAATATTAGTCCTTACTTTGGACATATCGTTTGTAAAGGCCTGATTTGATTGAAAAGAGTATATTAACAAATAATATTCCTTGTCTTGTAGGTTGGTAAAAGGCTGACCACTCATACTGTGAATATGGTTCACTTTGCCAATATTACCCCTGTTTCAGGGATGGCCGGCAAAAGTTGTAGGGTTTATGTTAAAAAAAATTAAAATATTAATAAAAACACTGTTTAAGTCTACTTATTTTTTTATTTCTTGATTAAACAAATAGTGAGTTTGACCGGCCTCATGGCCATCTTTAAACAAACATCTTAAAATAGTGAGAGGCTATATACTTAAAGCAAAATGTATAATTATGTAGAAGTGTGCGAAATGTGCGAAATTTAGTCGAACTCAATATTGGTTTTATCAAAAAAAAAAAAAATTAATTGAACTGTGGTTTTTTTCATATTTTTTAAATGGAGTTGTCCAAAGTGTCCGCTGAAACATTTCATAAAAAGGGTTTATGTTCATTTGAGGTTTGGATTTAAATTTGTAAGTACACATGCAGCATTTATAAACGCGAACATACCCTTGTCTGCTTATGGTCATGCATTTAATGTGCATCTTAGATGTTAATTTATCTTTGAAAGTTGGAGTAAATAAATTGTTTTAAGTATTTTTAGACTTTCGATGGTTAAGGTTGAAGACATGTTTGATGTCCTCCTGTTCAGGTACCTACCAGTTATTTTTCTCGAAGGGAACCTGCTCTAGCGATGTCCTTGCACTGGTTCTTACTTCCACTCTTCCTTTTTCTCGACGCTTACCAGTGGCGAAGCGTCATTATTTAATGGAGAGAAACAGTTCAAAAATTAAATAAAACATAACATAGGTACTTTAATACAAACGCAACCGAAATAACAAACGTTTCCGGGTTCTTCACTGTCTCACAAGTAGAAAACAGTGTGGTTTACAAATTTATTTCACATATAACTAAGCTGAACGTGAACAGTGAACGATAGCGAAATGAGTAAAGTATGTACGGTGGAAATGAAGCATTTGAGAAGTATGACAGGAAAAACTCTGAGGGATAGAGTTAGGAATGAATGGGTAAAAAAAATAATGTAATTTGAAAGAGGATGTGAAAGTTAAGGTACAAAAGAATGTGATGAGATGGTTTGGGCATGTGGAAAGAATAAATGATGATAGACTGACAAAGTATGTATACAAAGAAAGTGTTAAAGGAAAAAGAGGGAAGGGACGACCGAGAAAAGTATGGAGTGATCAGATTGAGGAGATTGTGAAAGAATGGGATATACAAAGTGAGGGTAAAAGAAGAAAATGCATGAAAAAGGTGATGGATATGAATGAATTGAAAGAGGTATGTAAGGATAGGAAAAAATGGAGGCAACTCTGCAGAGGCTCTGGCCATCCCTAGCGGAATGGCGACAGATTTACAGTTACAGTTACAGTATACTATAGACTTGTCAACTCTAATCTAATCTAAGTTGCAAAGATATGTAACATTGGAGACTCACATTATATGCATTTTTACAAGCAAACACGTATAAGTTCGCGCTTGTACATGCCGCATGTGAATCTGCAACATAAGAACCCAACCTCAAATGAACATACACCCAGCAACTCTTGCCGACCTTCCCTGAAACAGGAGGGACATTGGAAAAGTGAACCATTTTCTAAAGCATGGGTGGTCAGCCACAAACCAATCTATAAGTCATGTCAACTACTGCTTGTAAATCTTTCTATCTGCTTCAGGCAAAACTCACCTTATATGCTAGTGCTAGAGAACCTGTACCCTTAATACGAGTTGCAAAACTTGAGTAATTTAAAGTTTACGGCAATTATTCAAGAGTGATTTCCCCCAAAATCTGCAGTTTTTTGTTTGTTTGAACTTGATTTTCTTCATTACTGTAACTCTTTTGCTAAGACCATAAAGTGTAAGAAACAAAAACGGCCGATTTTGGGAGAAATCACTCTTTAATATTTTCCGTAAACTTTACTTTTCTGTTTTGCAACTGGTACTAAGGGTAGATTAGAATCCAATTTGGCTTCTCTAGAACTTTTACGCACACTCTTGAAAATTTGGATCCTGTGCTTCAGAATTCTAGTCACCTGTGTAGGTGTACCAGGTAAGTGTAGTGTGTACTCTCAACAAATATAATTATGCCTTGCCAACATTCGCCAATTCATAACTAAAAAAATAACGAAAATGGCTTCTCTACAAACACTGAATTTTTATTTACGATATGAAGGAATACCATGCTATTTTCAAAGTTTTCCTCAGACCAATATCAGGTTTACTTGTTTTTGATTGTATAATCCCTGTCAATTTTTTTGGGGAACACTAAACCAAAGATCTAAATCGAGAAAAATTAGATGAATTGGAAAGGGAAGCCGATGGGAGCCGTGTTTTTCGACCCTACGTCACTGGCTTTAACTGGTTCACCATTAATTAGCTGCCTATATGGTGCAGCAGTTTTGCATGGACGCCAGGACATACTCCCTGACCTTCCTCCGTGTCCTATAAATTGGTGATTTCCTCTTGGGGCTTCAGTATCGATTCAGAAGGCTCAGTGAAGCAGTTCTAGAAATCACAGCATCCACAATGAACTTCTTGGTAAGAAAACATAATTTGATTTATAAAAAGTGTAAATTTGAAACGTAAAATATGCATTAATAAAAAAATACGGCTTGATCATATTGTAACAAAATGAATATACAGAGTGAAAGTATAAAAAAGGTGATGGGTATAAATGGATTGAAAGGGGTGTGTAAGGATAAGAAGAGATCATAACAATGCTGTCATCATATGACGATGGCTGCATTTAGACGTACACAAGTGTACATGGCTTTTCAAGAGTTTGATCTTCTTAAATGCTAGGGTTGATTTTGAACTATCAAACTTTTGTTGACATTATTGACAAGTTATGTGTACGGCCATCTTTTCCGCAGGTTGTAATCTTGTCCCTGGCATGCCTTGCCGTCGCCTCTGCCGCCCCGTCAGGCTGGGGCGCCCCCCTCGCCTCCCCCTGGGCGGCTCCAGGATGGGCGGCTCCCCTGTCCCCAGGATGGGCAGCGCCCTTGTCTCCAGCATGGGCCGCACCCGCCAAGTCAGAGTGGGCGGCGCCCGCCAAGTCCCAGTGGGCGGCGGAATGGGCGGCGCCGGCAGTGTCTGCTTGGGCAGCGCCTCAACCAATCGTCCTGCATAAGCCAATCGCCTTGGCTCCAGCTCCTGTCTATACCAAGGTACAAAATGTTGTCACTTATAATGTTCTAGATGCCCAAAATTTACTCACATAACTCCATTCAAAAACTCAGTCACAAAAAGGCGCTATACAAATGCTTATCTTATTATTATTATTATTCCATTGCTAAAGGAACCGCATTGGCTTTGTTTTCCGGAAAGGCAAGTAAAAAGAAAAGTAAATGTAAGCTTTGTGTGAATGTTCAAGTAGTACCGATTGACTGGAGGAAAGCAGTCATTGTTTCCGAATACAAAGGGAAAGGGGTTAAAAAAGGAAAGTCAAAATTTCAGACCAATCAGTCTACACCAGTGGTTCCTAAGGGCGTCGCCCCTTTGGGGGGAATTTGGGTAAGAACCCAAATTACGCAGCGAGCGATAAGGAGAAAAAATTAATAAATATTTCTAACCTTCTCATCTTCGTTCTCCTCTTTTTATCAGTGTAGTGATGCTATGGTAGGCGTGCCGTTATTTAATCAACTCGTCAAGTGTTTCTTTATTTTTGTTCTAGATCATCCATACCAAACCAGTTCTGGCCAGCCACAGCATTTGGGCTCCCAAGATAGTCGCTCCATCCACCTGGTCGGCGCCACAGATCTTGGCGGCTCCCAAATACGTTTCTGCTCATCCATGGTGAAGACCCACAGGAGACACCACTGCATCAACAGCGTCTGGAGAAAGGAAAACACATGGATACTATGTTGGTCATCGACAAAATTAAACAGAAAAATGGAATTTGAAATACATACATACCAAATGATAATGACTGTTTTATTTATTTATTTTGAACTAGCCTATTTCGTGTAGCGAACGATACTATCCGCACCACAAGGACTCTCTGTCGGGTGCTGCTTCACTCCCGTACTCTGAGAAATTCTGTCATGAGCCCCAAAATTGTCTACTCACCACTTATCTTTAGGTAGCGCTGTTTGTAATCCGATCGATTTCAAAGTTCACACGACCCATTTGGAGGGTAATCTATACGTTTCATGAAAACAAATTCGAAATCTGATGAGCGGCTTAGCCAGGCATGGGGAGCAACTTTTCCAACTATAATCTAAGTCGCGAAAACTCTAATATGCCTTGGCTAAGACCATTTCTTCACAAAATAAAAACCATCGCGCTGAGCATTTATGCAGATAGTTATACATATTCTTGCAGCTCTCTACTCTATATTTTAAGGATGTATCCGGTTACGAGAGTTTCATAACCGGCCACCTGTTGGGCGACTTGTTTTTGGACCACAAGGAGTAAAAGTGCGCACCTCCGCACACGCATTTACCGAGAACCCAATAACTATATGCGGGTACTTTTTCCTTTAGAAAGTGAAACCGCTCAGCCTACGGAGCCGGTGGATCGATGAAAACAATCGATGTTGGAAATGTGCCCATGTGAAGGCTAATCTACAATAATCTATAATCTAAGTTGCACAAATATATTGACATTTAAGGCTCATATTTAATGCATGCCCACAAGATGGCACATGTAAGTTCGTGCTTATTGGAGGGGCAAGGTGTAACTTTTGCCCCTCAGGGAGTATATAAATACAAAAAAACAACAAATGGAGAAACTGCACTGTATTCTCCAAATGAGAGATATAAAAAGATTTAGATCTACTGCCTAGATATTTTCTCTCTCAAACAAAAACCAACCTTCACTAGGTGGCTTTCAATGTTGGACGACTTTCCCGTACCAAAAGAAGCGAAAATCAAAGGACCGCCACTCACCTCAATTGTGCTGCTGGTCCAAGATGACGCTCGTTTTCTCAGGATCCTGTGGTGCTGAGCTCTGTTCACAAACTGCCACACTTGGAAGTTATATGGAAAACAATCACACTCACTCACAGATTTTTACGGTTAAATTTCAAATCGGTCGAGAGACATAAAAACGTGTCTGCATGCAACAACGACGGAAACGGAAGTCACCAATTCATTGCTAGTTTCACGTCGCTCAGTCAAAAAAAGTTGATACTGCCATCTTGCGATTTATTTGCACTTTTATTTCAGTTTGTGACAGACCAGCATGACAATTCGCTTCTTAGACTAATTAATTAAAAATAAAACAGATGACGCTCAATTGTGCGTCACCACTTATACATACTGCATGTGTACGTATAAAATAAACCAAACCTCACATGAAAATAAACTTTGCAACTCCTACCTATCGTTTTTCTCTGAAACCGAGGTGGCATTTGCCAAAGTGAACAAAAGTTTTTAAATCAAGGGGAGTCATTGTCATACTAACCTATTAGGACATGTGCTGCGTGTGTACAAAATACACCAAACCTCACATGAAAATAAACTTTGCAACTCCTACCTATTGTTTTTCTCTGAAACCGAGGTGGCATTTGCCAAAGTAAACAAAAGTTTTTAAATCAAGGGGAGTCAGTGTCATACTAACCTATTAGAACATGTGCTGTGTGTGAACAAAATACACCAAACCTCACATGAAAATAAACTTTGCAACTGCTGCCACCTTTCCTTGAAACCGAGGGGGTATTGAAAAAAGTGAACCAAAGTTTTTAAAGCATGGGGAGTCAGCATCATACCAACTCTTAGTCAAGGAACACGTGCTGCATGTGTACAAAATAAACCAAACCTCAGATGAAAATAAACTTTGCAACTCCTGCCACCTTTCCCTGAAACCGTGGAGGAATTGGCTAAAGTGAACCATTTAATGTATCAGAATTGTTAACACTCCCGTTCGTCAAATAAAAGCAGAGAAATATGAAGAACCAATGAACAGAAGAAACAATGGCCCTTAGTGCCTTTTTTTAATCAAAAGTTAATTTTTTTAAGACGTAGATTCACTTTTTACGATCAGCCTTGGAAATTTAACGAGTTGACAAGAAATCATAACTTTTTACTAAAGCACTTTGAACTCTCAACCTCTATTGAGAAATATGTCAAATCATATTATTATCCAGCTTGAAGCAGCCGAAATATTTTTTTTCTACAATTGTGTCACATCACGTAATGGGTAGAAACAAAGAGATTCCTCTACGATTTTTTCACACGTTTAGGCAGTTTCTCAAGTAATGAGTATGAAAAGATGATGAAAATATACAATAATGATAAGAGACGACTGTGACAATAATGTCAAATTATTTTAAAATGTGCCTGATTTTTTTTTTTAGGCCAGACGTTTATTTCTACATAGTATGATGCCATTGGAAAGTGGATCCATTTTCTTGAAATATTTTTTTGCACAAAAAATGTGAGTACAATTCACGAAAAAAAAAATGATTTTTTTTTTCGTACTCAACAGGTTTCCTTCAATACAATGCACAGTCAAGTAGGTACTACTATTAAAAATGTGTATTTTAAATTCATTAACGGGCTTAACCTAATAAGTCAAATTTTAGGTTGAAAGAAAACAACGAAAAAATAATTATAGTGAATGAAAAACATAAAATGAAAATCAAACTCTAACCCTTTGACTTAAAATCAAGCAGTTTGACATTTGAACTATTATTTTATTTTAAATATTGTCTTCTTTTATTCCGACTTACAGAATTTTAGGCATTAATTCTCAACATAGCAAGAATTAGTCTAGAGATTTACTTAATCTTTCAATTAATTCGATGACGAATTAAGAAAATGATGGTCTAAGGACCAAAAAACAAGGTCTTGTTCTGTAACTTTTAATTATTAAAAAATGAAGGATTACAAAGTAGACGCCTCATCAATAATTAATATTGAATGTTTATACATTTTGCAACTTAAATTAAAGATAGGTAGATAGATTCTAGATAGGTGCATTATGGACAGATAGATTATATATATTTATAATAATAATAACTACACAGTTAAAATTTATCATTCTATTAGACGAAATGTTATAAGAGAACTTACATAAATTATTCTCGACGTTTCGTTAGTGAAGTAGTTAACGTCTTCAGGAGACACCCTCTCTGCACGACGGCTGAGAATGAACTCAGTCGTTGTGCAGAACGAAACGTCGGAATAATGTAAGTTCTCTTATAACGGTTCATCTAATATCCGATTAATAAATTTTAACTGCTTAGCTATTATTATTATAAATATGTCAAACGACCGTAATTCTAACCATTTTATATAGATAGATTCTAGATAGAATCATTATAAAAGTAAAGATTATAGATAGATTGTAGATGGACAGATTAAAGATAGACTACGTATGAGTATAATTACATTAAAATGAGTTAAAATTCATAATCAACTTCTCCATGTTAATTTCCAGAAAGTAACCAAGTTACATAAAAAATGAAGATGTAATTTTTTCATAACGCGTTCGATAAATCATATAATTGTTACTTATTTAATTATACACGTTTTTATCAGCGCCAATGCATCATTAATAGCCATTTACGGCAGTTTGATAGCCCCTTATAAACTTTATGGCTAGTTAGTGTGAAGTTGCGTAAAAAATAGTTCAGTCTTTATCTATAATCTTAGTTGCAAAGATAGTTTAACATTTAAAATTTTAATTAAATGCACGTGACACGTGTTAGTTCACGCTTAAACTTGCAGCATGTCTACTTAAAAAAATAAAAACTGAAATCTCAAAATGAACCTAAAACCTTATTTCTTAGAACTTTTGCCGACCTTCTCTGAAACAAGGGTGACAAGGCAAAAGTGAACCAGTTTTTTTAGTAACCCATCAGTCAAGGAACTAAAAAAAAAATTAACTGCATACAAATTGAAAAAAAGGAACAAAAAATTAATTTAACTGAACAAAAATTTAAAAAATAAGTGAAGATTTAAATGCTTTAGCCGTCAACATTGCAGATCAACCCTATTATTTTAGTTCTTGCAAAGTTCTTTCATTACATTCAGAACTTCTAATAAAAATATTCGCTACCTTCTTATTCTTCTTGTTTTTTTTTTAAGAAATCCTGTACGTGAGACTCCTTAGATTTCAGAGACTCTAGAGGTCTATGACACTTTTTGTAGTGCCGCAGAGGTGTTGGTGATGTGGCAGGTGATGCCCTAATCCTTTGTGGCAGGGCTGTTAGCTTCGTGGTGTTGAGGTATGCAACGCAACGCAATTGCGTAGTATGTAGTACTAAAATAATTTTATTCCGGACTCCCCTCCTGTGATGCAGAAGACCAGCTGTTCTTCCATCTTTTAAGTGGTCAGCCTGGTAGACGCTGGTCGTCTTGTATTTCGTTTGCAACGATTCGAGTTATCCTATTTTCACCTATGCGATCTACTTGGTCCAACCAATACCGTCTCCTCTTCCAACTCCATCTGACGATGTTTTCAGTGTGGTACATGTTTCTGATTTCCGAATTCCTTAATCGGTCTTTCAGTGTTTTTGTAGCAATTGCACGACACCTTTTTTTTAAAGATGTTCTGAGTAGGCTCTTGGCTCGTGAAGTGTCTGCTCTTGTCTTCACTCTGTATTTATATCTGGATAATTTATTTTTAAAAGCACCATTTTCATGTATAGCACACCTCTAGGGCCCTTCGATAAATTTATTTGTATTTATCTTCACTCACTCACTGAACAAAACTGTTAGTCCCTACACGACTCACTGAACATAAATATCTTAAATTTTTTCTTGAACAATGTTTCTCAGTTCGCAGTTCTGACATCCAAAGGCAGACTGATTGCTATCTACCTACACATTATAATACTATTGATTCAGAGTGATTACTGAGCGCGAGCAATGTATTAGTTATTGAATCACATTTGGAAAGGCTGGGCGGGGCAATGATTTGAAAAGTCAACTTTGAATTGAAGCACGGGTTTTTTTTATCGTGCCTATACGAATATTATTATTTTAATTTGCTGCTATTATTCTGTATTGTATCTACAAATTGAACCATGTAATCGTGGCCGAGAGCAAATGAAACGCAAAGGAAATTATGCGGCATCAGAAAACGATTAGTAATTTTGATGTTATGGATGTAACAAACGATGGGACATAAAAAATGCTTGTTACATTGTTTTATTCTTTGGAATTAATTTATTTTATGTATTCATTGCAAGATAAATAAAATAATGGTTGAATAAAAAAAAACTGCGCTAAGTACCATTGTGGTTTAACAGAGAAAAAGATGGGAATCGTTTATGAGAAGGTAGATTTTCGTACAAAGTAACATCTTTAAATCGTATGTGTGACCAAGGTGGATCAAATTCAAGTGAAACATATGAAACGAAATGTGCCCATCTGTAATCAAAATTAACCTTCAATTAACGTAGTATTTGACTACAAAATAGTTTCATTGCAACGATATCACTGAAGCAGTCTGTCGAAGACATGGGACAAACGTTATAAACAACCAGCTCCGATGGTTCACGGCCACAGATCTCGGAAAATTAGTGTCACATGAAAATCGCCAACTGATCATCATCACGCTGATGAAATCTACCGCAGACATGAGCGAAACGTTTGAAAGCTCCACCTCTGATAAGCCATGGAGACAGGTCCCGGAAAGCAAATCTCCAGTGTAAACCGCCGGCCGTGAAAGGCTAAAACATAGGGATATTTTATGTTTATTATTAATCTTAACAAAGTATTTCGGCGGGTATAATTATGTCAGTCACAATTTTTCCCGTCTTTTATGTCACGACTCCGTTTACAAAAATACGATCTGTAGTAGGTACTCAGAAACATAGTACTACTATGATCGCATCTCATAATAAAAAGGCATTCTCGCTTGCAAGCTGTAAGAACTTTGTAATTTCCACTGCGAACAAAAGTAATGGCGAAAATAAGACCAATCCAAATATAATTCAAGTTCACTTTCTTCAGCCTTGCAGATTCGCCGCACCAGTACCCCGAGTATGAAATTTCATGCTAAAACCCAATCATAGCGCTGTACCAAAAATATATGGGAACTGATTCGCTCACTGGAGGCGCTGTGTTTGTTTCCACTTGTCTTCTTCTTCATTTTATTCTTCGTTGCTGAGTGTTGTAACCTTTGTCGAAGTAATCACACTTCTTCAGTTCTCTCTTGATTTCCCTGCCCTATTACAGCCTTCAGTAAGCTACCAATCACAAACACGGACAACGTGTCCGAAGAACTGAAGAATCCGTTATGTACATACACTGGCTAGAGTCAAGCCATCCAAGCGTAGTTCCTGACTAAATATGGACTCGTTGGTATGTCTAGCTGTCCATAGGCCTCGGAGCATGCCCCTCCAGCACCAAATTTCCAACGAGTCAAATTTTCTCCTTTCTGCTGCTTTTATGGCCTATGTTTCATCACCAAGGAGAAAAATAGAGTGGACCAGATTCCTGACAAACTTTATCTTGGTGCTGTTACTCACACTCCAGTCTTTCCAGAATTTGTATTTTTTTAAGGAATCCTGTGCGGGAGACTCCCGGATTCTTGAAAGCCTTGGGTGTCTAAAAGACACTGTCTACTGTTTATGACGTTACCCTGGAAGGGTGTCGCAGAGGTGTTGCTTGAATTGTTGCTTCTGTTGTGAGGCGCCGCGGCCGCAAGGATGTGGCGATTGATGTTGGTTTGGTTTGCTTTATGTTAGTTGTCTAACTTAGACACTTTTGGAAATGGCAAATGGCATAAGATGCCTTATCTTCCATGTGTTTCTTTTGGTCAAACGCATTGTAGATATAATATTAGTGAACCCGAAACCATTTCAATCCAAATATATGCTATATCCGTTTAAGCCTATTGAAACACAAATCGTTATTAGTAAGAAAGAGAATAAATATGCTCTAAGTGGGACCAAACTGTTAACAGAGAAGTTTAAGAGAAGCTAGAAAAAATCTCCAGCATATTGGCTAAACGTCATCTCTGCGCGAAAATTGTGCGCAAGCGTTTTAATTATTTTTGTCGGTAAATTTGTCAATTTTGAAACTTTTATAAGCCATCATGGCATATGTAATTATTGCTTGTCGAAAAACAAAATGAAGAAAGCAAAGAAACAGGATTTCACATGATTATTAAGTATTCTATAGTGTTTTGATTTTGACAGGTCTGACTGACATTTGTGCGCCATAGTATGCTTCAAAGCTAGTTTTGGGTCCGCTCTTGTCAATGGTAAAACGCCATGGTTGAGTCTAAACGTATATTTTTATATCGGAGTAGAGATATCCTTTCTAAATGACTTGCTGCGTTTTTTCTCGTTTGGCTCCAAAAAACATGGCGGGTGACAGTGGTCGGAGGCAATGGCCTCCAACTATGTACTTGCTTGCTTTTTGGATTATTTGCGCAAAATGTAAAGCAAGTAATATAAATAATATGTATATTATGTGGAGACGCGGCGTTGCAAAATGCAGCTTGGAAAGTTGCTGTGACTGTTGGTTTGTCGTCTTTTCACTAGGGGTGGAAATTCTACTGAGTGTCGACGGCTAGGGCTCTTAATTTTAATTAATGTAAATACATTTTTGTCTTTCTGTATTATCTCCTAGTCCACTTTTTATTATTTTTATATTCCTTGACCAATAGGTTGGTATGAGGCTAAAAAAAGGGTTATAAAAACTCAGTTCACTTTTACTGATACCAGCCCGGTTTCAGGGAAAAGCGGCAAAAGGTACAAGATTTATGTTCATGTGAGATTTGGTTTATTTTGTAAGTACACATGCGGCACGTGTAGGCGAAATTTTTGTCTGCTAATGGGTGAGCACTATATGCCCGGTCCGTAGTCCAGTGATCAACGCTACGGATTTGTAATCCAAAGGTCGTGAGTTCGTTTCCAAGTGAGTAAAAATATTTTTATTTTTTTTAAATAAATAAAGTTGTTTTTTACTTTAAATGAACCCGAAAAATAAAACAGTACTTTTTTGATTTGTTAGTATGTAAGCTTACACTGGTTTGGACAATGAAGAGTGAAGGTTGTTTAATATACGTACTCTATATTTAATAATTAATTAGCTACGTATGTAGGTGGCAACTATCTATCTAATACTGTCGATGGGCGAATCAACTTTTCTCGATCGGAATAATGTGACGGACATTCTTCGGAGAGAATGCATGAAGTGTAAAAAATCGATACGAGTACATTAAACCGTAATAAATAAGGTAGTAGGTAGTAACAAAATAGACCCCTCTTACTTTCAATACACCTTACATTCTCTTCTATCATCTATATTTTGTTTGTCACCTACAAAATAAACATTTGATAAAAACGTTCGCACAAACATTTTTATTTTTACTTTGTCTAACGTTTTCGCCTACAAGGCATCATCAGGACAATGACAAATCAAATTAACAATTAAATTCTCTTCTTCCTCATCTTCCTTCACATATCATAGACAATATTTAGGTATAAATTAAAAGTCAAATTAAATAAAAACAAATATAAATGTTAAACTAAAATTGTAAAATGTATAATAAAATTGTAAATTGTAAAATTCATAATATAAATTTTTCTTTTTCTTCTTCCATTCGCAAATAAGCTATACATGCAGTTTAACTTCTTGTCGCGTTCTCCTCGAAGTGATCGCATTTGTCGAGTGGAAACTATTTATTTTCATAAATAAGGGGCTACGCCAACCACTTCAGTTGAAGTGGGGGCTGTCCAGCTCTTGACTGGTACTCATTTCATGTGAAGGTTGAGTAAACCTCGCCGTATTTCATTTTGGATTTGAAATAAACACCGAAATGGAAGAATCATTCCTGACATCCTCGTAGGGAATCGAACTCTCGGCATGGAATGCAAGCACCAACACTGAGATATTGAGGTCCATTATTGTGTCGAAATTTATTATATTTTAGTTGCTAACACTTTGGACTCGTTATTTGAATTTAGTCAATTTGATTTCCAATGGAGAAAAAAATATTATGCTCTTGCTCCTTGACTGATAGATTGGTACGAGGTTGACCCCCCATGCTGTAAAAATTGGTTCACTTTTGCCAATGCCACCCGAGTTTCAGGGCAACGCGGCAGGAGCTGCAGGGTTTATTTTCATGTGGGGCTTTGTATATTTATATCCACACAGGCAGAATGTGTAGGTGAGAACCTATATGTGACTGTCTGTGGGCATGCATTTAATGTGAGTCTTAGATGTTAACATGTCTTTGCAGCTTAGATTATAAATGCTCTGTACTGGGTTGAAAGAATAATTTGCTTTCACTAAAGGTGCTCAAACCCTCCTCGTACTCGTCCTGTATGTATGTGTCAGAAGGACCCACAGCACATGGACGCTCAGCATCATCTAACACTCTCATCACCACAAGGCTGAAGGAGACCAGGATGGCTGAAAATACGATGGATGGACGGTGTCAAAGCAGACGCTGGCAAGGCAGATATACCTGGCTGGAAAGCAAAGGGGATGGACAGGCAAGAGTTGAAGAGAATCTTGGATTCAGCCAAGGTTCACCCCGGGCTGTGGAGCTCACGATGATGACAATAAAAGGCGCTCCCTCCAGTGTTAGACCAATTGTATATGGTGGGCAGACAATGTCGAGGCCGACGCGCCTATGAGTGAGGGAACCATGGAGAGAAGCAGCACAAGACAGTGAGTCCTGGAGGATTGTGGTGCAGAATACTTATTAAGTTTTTTTCACGTGCAACATATTTTTTCGAACCTTACATACTATTAATTTATTCGCTCATGTTACGTAGATTTGACAGATGATGAAGTCATATTTGTTTTCGAACAGTCCACCATCAATTTTAGTTCGTCTCAAAGGCGTCTTCATTTTTCATTGTCAACATGTGAAACCATAGACCTAAGCCATAGAAATTTTACCAAAAATGTATGGAAATTATAACGCTCACTGGAGGCTCTGTTTTAGTTTCCATATACATATATTTTTCATAGACGCTACGGTTGAGTTTGGAGTACAGAAAAGCATCTCAGAACAAGATGTCAATGGTCAGGCTCGACTTTTGGATGTAGTTTTAAGAAAAAGAAAGTGACTTTATTGTTTGCATCAGTTTACGTGATCTCCTCATAATGATTATTGTGCAATTTAAAAAAAAAAATAAAACTCATAAATCATAAGAAGTACGTCATGTACATAACAGACAGAAAACTGTAAACAATTTGCACAACGTATTCTACGTAGAATAATATTTAGAAAAAGTTAAAATAGAACTGAAGCCTTTTTCGCTGTTTCGATGTCACGAGAAACAGGGACGGATGCTTTAAAAATGAAACGAGAACTGTAACGAAAGGTAATTGTTTGGATGCGTACACAGTTTGCTGAAACGAAGAACAATGGAGCGACTAAGACTCTCGATTGATCTGGGTTTTCCCACAGGCTTATAAGCTCCTTGAGTCTGTAAACAGAAAGATCTTTTCGTGGTTCTCATGGCCCATTAGTTGGATGTAACTCAGCCAATGCTCTCTGCTGATTTACTTTTATTGACTAAGTGATTTATTAAAGGTAATAATGGACTCGCCATTTTTTTTCTTTGTTGACGGGTAAACGTCGCAGGTCTATGTGACAAAAGCCTTTAGCAACCGATGACAAATTATTTGATTGCCTTTCCCACATCAGCCCGGCAGTGTGACGTCATTTTTTTGTTTGTTTTTATATTTTGCGCCAAGTCCAACAAGTATGCTACTTTTCATTTATTTACGAGCGCCTTGTCCAGGAGAGATTCAAAAGAGACTGTTGAAGAAAACTCTTTCTCTTCTAGTTATGAACATTTGTGTGGAATGCACCAAGCTCTCAAGCATAACCTACGTCAATTAACAAGTATTAATGTTTCTTTCGCAGAACACATTAAGTTGAAAAATAAATGAAATCATTTTTTGTTTGTTACGCCAGAACAAAAATATATTTTAGAGTTCCATAATTAAGTCGTCGTTGTTTTCTTTATTCTAGCATTTCATAATTCAAGCAGACTTGAATTAAAGCACTAAAATTCATCAGGCATGCTAAACTCGCGGTCCGCCAAGGCATTGTTTGTGGTCCGCCAAGACTTTAATGTATATTTTTAAATCTTTTTAAGATATCTGAAATATTTATTTTTACCCTATTGTCTTACGTGTCATCCTTGCAAGGGTAGTACTAGTCTTTTTTGTGTTGTTGTAATTGTGGTAAAACTGAATAGGTGCATATTCACTGATTTGAGAAATCGTTATTAAAACATTTTATTGGGGGTAACTTCTGATAGTAAGTGATCTTATACTCATGAAAAACTTCTAAACTACAGGATTTTCACACTTTTGTAGTGTTTTCTTTCGTAGAAAATAGTAAAAAGGTGTATTTATCTGATAAACCCATGTTAGCTAAATATGTCACTATTCAGAACTTTAAATTTAAGTTATTATTTAAAAAACACACTGTTTCAATTCACTTATTATTTATTTTAAATATGCCAAACGTTTTCGCCTAAAAAGGCATCCTCAGGACAATGACAATTAATTGTCTTGAAACAGTGTGTTTTTTAATTAATATACAATAGACTTTCACTGTGCAAACCACCAAACCCTAAAAAATATTAAATTTAAGTTATCGTTATCCACTGTTAAAGCAACGATGCAATTTTGAACATAATAGTCTGTTAAGGCCGGAAAATGCATTTCTTTAGGAATTTCATAGAGCTTGCAGCTCCGAGGACAGGATATTTTTGCCACTTATTAGGGCGCCCGAGTTCTTGAATAACTGTCAGTTTTTCAATTTGAAGGTCACCTTTACGGCTCCAAACTTTGTACTAAACAGATCATTTGGCCCGCCATACATTTGAGTTTGACTTGGCTGCACTAATGTATGGATTATTTTTGTATGTGATTTGGCGCGGCTTATTTCCTCAAGACATTGCGGTGAATGGGACTTTCATTCAGGGAAAACTAATACATGGTTACGATGCAAATGATGATATAATGTATTCAATTTACAATTCAGTTTAATGTGTGGTTTGTTGACAGTGACATTCGAATTTTAAGTTCAGGGGTAAATTATATGCACTTATTAGGAATATACATATGTATATTATAAACCCCTTGTACTACTAAACGCACACTACAGGTTCATCCAGCCGTACGCAACTGGGTCTTGCTTGAGAATTGGTGCTTTGTAGCGACGATCAAGCTCAATTGGTAATAAAATAAAAAATGTTTTTCGCTACATTGAAAAATTTATTGCCTGCACCAAAGATCGGTCACAAAAGATCCATCCAGCCATACAGAAACTGGGTCTTGCTTGAGACTTGGCACTTTATAGCGACAACTAAGCTCGTACAAAGTCCGGTCGATAGCTCAGTTGGTAGAATGCTTGTACTCCATGCCAAGAGCAAAGGTTCGATCCCACCAAGGGTGTCAGAAATGATCTCCCGTTTCCGAGTCTATTTTAAACCAAAAATAAATACCGGCAAGGTTTACTCAGCCTTCACAAGAAATAAGAACCAGCCCCCCCGAGAGCTGGGAAACCCCCACTTCAACTGAAGTGGTTGGTGTGAGGGCAGCCTTCTTCTTATCCGTAAAAATAAATCATCACATCACATCTCCAAATCATCACATCAGCCCGGCAGTGTGACGTCATTTTTTGTTTGTTTTTATATTTTGCGCCAAGTCCTACAAGTATGTAACTCTTCATTTATTTACGAGCGCCTTGTCCAGGAGAGATTTAAGAGAGTTCGGGGATAACGAAGGCAAGAAGTTACACAATATGTGAAGCTTAGTTGCGTACAAACACAATACGGAATATTTAATTAATGAAGTATACAAAACGCTTTTTATGACACATTGTACGACGAACAAATCTTCCTGAGATACAGAGAAAAAGAGAAAGAGGAAAGGCGAGGAAGTGAAAGAGAGTTTGATTTATGGCGTTTATCAAAATACAATCGAGCTCCAAATTAAAGTAACAACGTTCGATGCAAATTCGCGCCGCTTGTCTTGTCATCTCTACAAAATATCATTTAAATATTTTAGCATTCATTAAAAAAATGCACGCGGGGAAAACCGTTTATCCGGTATTTATTAAAAAGTAATAAAAATATCATTCTAAAATTCTTTTATGCAATACAATCAGAATATTTGAAAAATGGGTCACTTTGGCCTGGCTAAAGACAGTACAGAGCGTCATAATATTATACAAGTAGTTTGAAAATAAGTGCATCGTTTTGTATTTACAATGAGGTCTGCATGTGAATTGACATAGACAAAATTGTGTCGTCATCCAGCCAGGTTGCTAGGGAAAATGCATAAACTACTTTTTTCATGGTTATTAAGGACAAAAGTCCAATATAAGAGTGACATTTGCTTGTCGAGAAAAAAGTTCCAAATTCAAAAATGTTCAGACTTCATTTCCGCCAAGAGTAGGTATGGAATGACAGTGCTGTGAACTAGAAAATTTCCCTGATTATTGGGAATCCATTTTTTATTTACAATGGTCGACGTCACATAGTCGAGGAATATTTTGAATGTTCGGAATCCATTAATTAATTATTCAATAAAAGGATGGTAAGGAGACTGAGAGATTAATTATTCATCAAATATGTGAGTAAGCTGGAAAGAAAAATTCAATATACAGGCAAGCTTGAAACCTGATTTCATTTTGCAAAATATGAATTCAGTACGCTATAAAACGTTGCGTAAATTCTCCTCTATTGCGTTAATAGAAAAATGTATGGCATATACAACAGCACCCCTAAAGAGTGATTTGTTTTTCGTGCATTTTTTTGGAAGACAAAACCAACAAAACCTCTGTCGCCTTATATGTCAGCAATTTAGCGCCTACCAAGCAAAATAAATCAAAAGATGAAAGAACAGCTGGTATTCTGCATCACAAGATAGAGGTCCGCAATAATCAGTTCTTTGATCTAATTCAAGAAAAAGAAGAAGAAAAAATGATGCCAACAGTGAAGAGTGTAGACCCTTATAAAATCCTGTTTTTTTATCTGACATAATATGCAAGAGTGGCCAGTATTCTACTTTGCAATTATGAGTGGAGTGCTTTGGTTGGGGAGCGGCTTTCTCGCTTAAATTGTATAATAATAAAGTAACAGGAATGTGACTGGGTACCTTGGCGGACACTAAAATCAGTCACTCCACTTGCACTTTCATCTCGAGTATTCGCTCTCCACATTGACCGACTTTATTTATCTTAAAATGAGCTATCTTGATATCGTAACAACGCCCAAAGATACTTAAATACGTGGATATTACTAAGGTCCGGTCGATAGCACAGTTGGTAGAATATTTGCATACCATGCTGAGGGCTGGGGTTCGATTCCCACCAATGATTATTTGTGTGCTTTTCCTTGACTCATAGGTTGGTATGAGGGTAACCACTGTAACTGTAACTGAAACTCTGTCACCATTCCGCTAGGGGTGGCTAGAGCCTCTGTAGATGTGACTCCATTTTTTCCTATCCTTGCATATCTCTTTTAATTCATTCATATTCATCACTTTTTTAAACATTTCCTTCTTTTACATTCGAACCGCCAAATTGTAAAAAATGTTTCACTTTGACAATATCCCTCCTGTTCCAGGGAAGGTCAGCAAGAGTTGCAGGTCTTTTGTTAATTTAAGATTCGGATTTTTATGTTGTAAGGTTACAAGCGGCATGTGTAAGCGCGAACTTAAACGTGTCTGCTTATAGGAATGCATTTAAAATGAATTTTAATAGAGTGGAGTCGTCAAGGATTTCCTATTTCTGTACTAATTTCAAATTCAAAATAAAATATCGCCAAGGTTTATTTAGCCTATTCAAGAAATGAAAACCAGCCCCCTCGAGAGATCAAAACCTCTCAACCCCCAATTCAACTTTGATTGAAAAGTGATAGAATAATTGATTAAATATTACAATGTTTCAGTTAAAAAGTTGTCTGTACCTACCTGTACGCATATTACACATTATTTTAACCTCATGGAATAGAACATAACATGCAGACATCAACTTTGTTATGTTACGTTAATTTCAAAACGAAATGGTGAATATATTTTTTTAGAGAATGTAAAAATGGAGACATTAATTGCTCAGGTGAAATAACAAGAAAGTAGCGCTTACACATGTTTGTAAAATATATATTATAGAGACTGAACATTATTTTCATACATCTCTGTATGAAATATAGAAGTAAGTATATAAGGACCGAAAAAAATGGCAGTTGTATTACAATATAAACGTCTAGGACATGTAATTTAAATTAAATCAAGTTTACTTTTAATTTGATTATAAATTTGTTAGATATTTAACTTTCCGATTTTTTATGTTCCTTGACTAATAGGTTGGTGTGACGCTGACCCCCATGCTCTGAAAACTAGGTTCACTTTTGCCAATGCCACCTCGTTTCAGAGAAAGACGGTAGGAGTTGCAAAGATTTTTTTTCTTTTTTAAAATAGATTTGTGAAGAGGAATGCAATTCACCAACCTATTGTCCTGGCCAGAAGCAGGTATAAATATCATCAAATAATAATTCATTACTGTTTATTTTAATGATTTATTAATTAATAATTACCCAATTACATCTGTTGAACCATGGTCAAAGTTATGGTCAAATCGAACCAACGTTATTCTATTCTAAATACGCTAGAAAGATCAGCCCACTTGACTCCTCGGCCATAACACCGACAAAGTTTATCTTCATGTGAGGTTTTTAATTTTTTTTTATGTAGGTACACATACATAATTTAGTCAACGACGTTACCATGTTGAAAGCACCGGTTCCCATAGATCACCGAAGTTAAGCAACATTGGGCGTGGTCAGTACTTGGATGGGTAACCGCTCAGGTACACCGCGTGTCGTTGGCATCTTGGACCGGTCCGTAGTCCGTAGTTGCAACACTTCGGACTCGTAAATGGAAGGTTGTGGATTCGGATCCCGGCGGAGCACAAAAATATACCATTTATATTTCGAATGGTTAGTTTAGAAAAACCAGACTGCTGAGCTTAGAAGAAGGGTTGGATTAAGCTGGGCTGCATTCGGAAAAATGGGATATATTTTAAAAAACCGGAAAATACCCATAAACCTGAAAAAGAAGGTGTATGAACTATGTGTGTTGCCAGTAGCTACATATGGCCTAGAAACAGTAACTCTCACAAAACAAAGTGCCGAGAAGTTAAGAACGACCCAAAGAGCCATGGAAAGAGCCATGTTAGGACTCTTCCTTAGAGATAGAGTCAGAAATGAAACGGTGAGAGAAAATACAAAGGTCACTGACATAATCCACCGTGTAATGACTCAGAAATGGCAGTGGGCGGGACATGTAGCCAGAAGTCCGGATGACAAGTGGATAAAAAAAATGCTGACTTGGAGACCTCGAACGACGAAGAGAAGTGTAGGGCGACCACAGTTGAGATGGAAGGATGACCTGGACCGGCATGCTGGCGCGACCTGGACGCAGATTGCACAAGACAGGTCGATATGGAAACAGATGGAGGAGGCCTTCGTCCAGGAGTGGACGGAAATGGGCTAAAGAAGAAGATATTTCGAATGTGCTCTTCGCTGGGTTGAAAAATTCATAAACCTTTACCAATGACCGGTCACCAAAGGTCCATCCAGCCTTACAGCAACTGGGTCTTGCTTGGGTATTGGCGCTTTGTAGCGACGACCAAGCTCGTACACCTCTGCGGCACTACAACAAGTGTCATAGACCCCTAGAGTCTTTAGAATCTAGGGAGTCTCCCGCACAGGATTTCTTAAAATAATAAAATAATAATAATGTGTAAGCGCGAACTAACGTGTACCAGCTTGTGGGTATAAATATATCTTTGCAACTTAGATTACAGATTATAGATGCCACAAAACTTTTGCACCCAAGACCCTATGGACCAACCCTTTCCGGGTTAGAGATAATTTACATAAACAAAAGTAAAAATTCAGCCACTACTTTGAGGTTTCCCAGCTCCCGAGAGTGCTGGTACTCATTTCTTGTGAAGGCTGAGTAAACCTTGCCGGTATTTTATTTTGGGGTTTGAATTAAACACTGAAACGGGAAATCATTTCTGACACCCTCGGTGGGATTCGAACCCGAGCTTTCGGCATGGAATGCAAGCACTCTACCACCTGAGCTATCGACCGGACTATTATTTATTCAATAGTCATCTTTAAAATATATAATGATTTTTCATAGACTTCTTGAATGTTATTAAAAACGAATATGACCAAGAGACTGATTTTAGTATTTTAAAAAATGCGAGGAAAAGGGACGGAAGCATTGCATGGATGCAAGTGCGAGAGAGACAGATAACAAAACGAGATGCGTTCACGAAAAGTTTACTGTTTGCGTGCGTACACAGTTTTTATAAATAAAACACAATGAAGCGTCGCAGACTCTTGACAGTGCGGGTCGAAAAATGTGTATGTGTCCTCACTCGCTTAAAAAGTTCGGCTAGAGGTGATATTAAAAGAACACACCAGTTTTTAGAAATTTTTTTTTTTGAGTTTTGATCTTTAGTTGCCGACGCTTGAAGAGATATCACTTGGTTTCCGGTGGCAAAGAAAAATGAGATGTTACTAATAGAGTAGAGATTCTGTGGAATGTCACTATTCGAGAATTAACCTCCTTGTCTATTGACACACTAATTTATTATATGATAAATAGATTACTACAATATGTAAAAGTAAATATATACTATTGGCGTGATTTCGGATTTATATCAATGATTGAGTTCACGTAGAAAGTGATTTTCCCTTCGAGAGATTCTCTGACATTTGTATTATAATTTGTTTGTATACATACTGCATGTGTAAGCGCGAACTTACACTTGTCTTGATTAAACTTTGCAACTTAAACGATTAGATAAAATGTGAGAGAGTTAATATTAAAATAATTTTATTTAAAACCAGGTCACTGTCCGAAAGGTATGCAAGAGGGATAGGACAAACAATTCATCAGGAATGTCTCTTGCATACCATAATTGAGGGAATGATCGAGGGGATAAACACCCAAGGACGACCACTGAGAGTTCCCACAGGATATATTGGCAGACAATATATTGGAACGACAGATCTGGGAGGGTTTGACTTCCTTGATCAACCGCAGCCACCGCTGCATGTTCTACGTCCTCTTCTCCAGTCTCATACTCCTACCGCAAAGCAGTCTGTCACCACTCCGTCCAGCCACCTTAATCTGGGTCTTTCCAATGCCCTGCGTCCCTTTGGGTCCGTCATCACAATTACCTTTTCCAGGCTCTGATGGTCCATTCGCTGAATGCGACTCAGCAAATGCAGTCTGCTGACTTTTATTGACCATTCCTTGACTTATAGGTTAGTATGAGGCTGACCACCTATACTGTAAGAAATGGTACACTTTGCCAATGTCACCCCTGTGTCAGGGAAGGTCGGCAAAGGTTTTAGGGTCATGTTGATTTGAGGTTTGGATTTTATTTGTAAGTACACATTCATCATTTGTAAGCGCAAACTTTACGTTTTTGTTTGTGGGCATGCTTTTGATATGAGCTTTAAATGTTAATATATCCTTGCAACTTAGATTATAGATACCATATGAATGTCTTTGTATGTACAGCTTGTATAGTTCAGAGTTATATTTTCTCGTTATTGGTAAAATACAAAAGGTTTCATATGGGTAATATACGAAAGGTAATATTAATAGTTTGGTAGCATTGCGTACAGGAAAGTCGAGTATGGGAATAGTATGGCATTTCACTAATTGGAGCCCAATTAAATTGCCGCCAGATTTTTGAAGATATCAATTTTCGCAGAGTTTTTTTTCATTTATGTAATCTCAGTAATGAGAAGAAATCTTAAGTCATGGAATGTCTAAAACTTATCCGGGGACGCAATGATGAATTTCCAAATATATAAATTACCTAGAGGTTCTTGTTTTTTCGTGCCATTGCTTTTAACCTCACGGGAAGGTCTTTCTTCACTCGAAAAAGTATATGGGTTTGCATAAGCGCACATGTGCTGTGGTTCCTTCTAACACATACATACAGGACGGGTGTGAGAAGGGTTTGAGCATGCCCCTATCTTTTGTCGCCAATTTTCATTTGATAGAAAAGTAGACCGATTGATAGCTCAGTTGGTATCATGTCGAGAGCTCGGGTTCGAATCCCCCCGAGGGTGCCAGAAATGATTTCCCCTTTCAGTGTTTATTTCAAACCCCAAAATATAAAACCGGCAAGTTGTACTCAGTCTCCACAAGAAATGAGTACGAGTCCCCTCGGAAGCTGGGGAACCTCCATTTCAACGAAGTGGTTGGCCTCCTTACCTGTGAAAATAAATAGGTTCCACTCGCCAAATGCGATGACGATCGGGTATAACGCGGCAAGAGGTTATACTATATGTGTAGCTAGGTTATGTTTTTTTACAACAACAAAAAATACATCATGTGGCCCGCGATATTATATTAGTTTGACATGCCTTATGTTATAGAAGATGAAATCATGCAAAGAAATGGGGAAAACCGGGCTTTCCCAAATAGGGGTGGCATGAAATTAAAATATTCGGTGCACCAAATTTTTTTGTAGCGTCTCTTATGACGTCATAGAGACTCACCCTTCACCGCTCACCGCGCCCGTTATAAATTTGGTGAAATGTCCGCAAAGTGCATCATTCATTTTCGGTCTTCCGCCGCGCACTGTCGCTCCGTACATCTGGTCCACAAAACACACACAATAGTAGACAACGACACATCTCGTCTACAGCCAAACACAACAAGTAGACAATAGACATTTTGTCTACAAGTGAATTTTGAAGTGGTGAAACGTAAACAGACTCTGAATCAGTGAAGGTTTAACTGTGTGAAACTGTATTGAATTTAGACACAATGAAAATCTTGGTGAGTTGATAAAAGTGATGTTTTTTTAAAGGGACGATGGGTATGTTTTTTCTGTGAAGTGAGAATACTTTTTGAACATTGAATTAGACATTAAAATCGATGATATCTCAAAAATGTTTATATTTTTTGAATCGTATGTAAACAGAGACGGCAATCTAGTATTTTTTCGAAAATGTAAAATAACTTAAAAATGAAATTTTCTGTTTCTTCTACATGTTTACTTCATTTTCGAAAAGAAAGCAAGATTGCCATCTTTGGTTTAATATGGATGATTTGATTGTTTGGTAGAAAAAACTGCGTATCATGTTGTTAAATTTGAATATCAATAATTTCGAGAAAATAATCTAAAAAATTTCACTAATTTTCACTCAAATTTAAAGTTACACAAAAAATATAATATTTGGTTTGATAAAATGATAATTAAAACGGAATGATTCAACATGTTTTACGCGTTGATTGTCGAGTTTAATTGTTGGTAATGAATATTTTATATATTTCTGTTTCAGAGTCTGATAGTTTTGGCCGCATTGTGCATCGCAGTGACGGCAGGAAAGAAAGAGGGCAAGAAGTCACACCCGGAGCACTTCAAGAAAGACTTCTTGGATCCCAAAGGAAAGCGAGAGGCGGCCATTCCATATGCACCAGCTGGACCTCCTCATGGTCATCTCTTATCATCAGGGGGCTCCTTGAACATTGGAGCAGGATACTCTCTGGGAAGCCACAAACTTCAAGGGAATTCATTTGCCGGTGGTAGCTCATACTTTCCTTCGCTATCTCAAGGTCATGTGCCAAGCTTTAGCGGCCTTGCATATTCTGGACCATCTTCAACATATTCAGGGCATGGAATTTACGCTTCGACTGGTACGTCACCCAGATATACTTCGATAGGCAGCTCTTTCAAGAACTTGAATACTGGAGGATTTGGTGGACATGGTTCTGGTAGTTTCGGAGGATTAAGTTCCGGTGGTTTTGGAGGACACAGTTCTGGAAGCTTTGGAGGACTAAGCTCCGCAGGTTTTGGAGGACATGGTTCAAACAACTTTGGTGGACTTAGCTCAGGAGGATTTGGAGGTCATAGCTTAGGAAGTTTCGGAGGGTTGAGTTCTGGTGGGTTCGGAGGTCAAGGTTCAGGAAGTTTCGGAAGCCTTAGTTCTGCAAGCTTTGGAGGACACAATTCTGGAGGATTCGGAGGCCACAGCTTAGGAGGATTTCCTGGACTTGTCCTAGGAAGCTCTCATTCATCTGGTGCATCTCTTGGTAGCACCGCTCCACAGACTTTCGGACATTCATTCTCTGCTCCTCAGCTTTCATACGGCACTCCCCAAATATCCGTTTTGTCAAAACCAGAAATCAGTTATGGCAAGCCATCTCACTCGTTTGGACCAACTGCCCCGGTTCATGAAACATCATCTTCATCTCTGCCATCCTATGCTGCAGGTACTCAAGGTCTGGGAGCATTTGCAACATCTGATAGCCACCCTGCATTCTCAGGTCCATTGTTCACACCAGCAAACCAACACAGTTCCCCTTCAGTGGCTTATGGAGCACCTTCCGGATCTTACGGTACCCCTAGCATTGGTGGAACTCATGGTAGTATTTTATCCGGTAGTTCATTCGGAAACTCTTTTGGACACGGATCTTTCGGTGGATCTGATTTCTCATCTTCGATCAAAAACTCCTTCCCGGGATTGTTCAGTGGTAGTCATGGAAAGCCATCTCTGAGTAGCTATCACGGTGGGTCTGGAATCAGTTCAACTTACGGAGCACCATCAACTGCACCTTTCAAACCGTCTCTTTTCTTGGGTTCTTCAGTTCAATCAGGATCATCCGGTTCACATAGTTATGCAGCTTCCTCACCTTCTCTGAATATCCCAGCTTCAGTCCATTCTGCTTTACTTTCTGGCAACACTGTTTACCTTGCCCCCAAAGATTTAGCTCAAGTTGCTCAAGCTGCTCAGTCTGGTGGATTTGATTTGTCCAGTTCCCATTCTCAAGGATCATTCTCAGATGGCTCTCACGGTAGTCCTTCTCTGACTGGATCTTATCAAATTCCATCCGCTGGCCATTCAGCTCCATCGTCTAGTTTTGCATCCATCTCTGGTGGCTATAGCACACCTTCTGGAAGCTATGGAACACCATCATTCAGCCAAGGTTCTTCTATCTCAGGGTATCTGAGCGCTTTAGGTCATGACTCCCCTTCTTCAAGTTACGGAACACCTGAAATTGGCCACCAATCTCTGTCATCCACTTACGGAACTCCTTCAATTGGGCATGGATCATATCTTGGTTCAGGAGACCATTCTTCTAGCTACTCTTCCCCTTCTTCTTCTTACGGAGTACCAGAGAGTGTTGGTGCTTCAAGTAACGCGTACTCGTCAAGTTCTGGATTGACTTACGAAGGAATTGGATCTGGAAAATTAGAACTGCCTTCAACAAAGAGTGCTCACAACTTTGCTGGCTCTAGTTCTTCATACGATGGTTCCGGCCATAGTTACAGAAGTCCTAAGAACCTCTTTGAAAAGCCCCAAGATACCTATGGGTCTCCGAAGGGATCTTACTCTTCCCCAATTGCTGTTTATGATTCTCCGTCCGAAGAATCTTACGAGTCTCAGGCTGAAACTAAATACGACACGATCAAGTACAGCAGGAGTCTAGACACAAAGAAAGATTCAAAGAATTAAGGACGGTTTCAAATGATTACTTCAAAGGCAGAGTGATACAAGGAACAAAAAGATGAATTATAGAAAAGTTTGATGTGCTTTGTCAAATATGCAATTCATTTGTTCATACGCAGACGCACTTTTTTCATTGTTTAGAAATGTTTACAACGTATGCTACAAATCATTTGAAAAACTCGGATAATAGTCGAAACGTTACTTGAGAATACAATGTATTTTTGACGTTTTGTTGGTATCATAACCAATGTCTTTAGGAAAAAACTTTGTTGCGCAGTGATATTTGAGTTTATCAGTTCATTTTTTACCGCAGAACAACGGTATCTACTGAGGATGTCAGCTACGATACCAACAAAACGTCGAGAAGAAATTTCGTCTAATATTCGTTTATTTTCTTTTTAATTTGTAAACATATCCAATGATCGTATTTTCAGTTAAAATTCAAAGTTTTTGCATTGTTTAGGAACATTTTTCATTTCGAATGACACTTGTATCAGTTTGGCTTTGAGATAATGTGATTATGTTAGTTGTACTTATATGTACAATGAGAGGACTGTGAATGCATTTACTTGTTAATAATTAAGCTGTTCCATAAAAATAAGGAAAAAAAAGATCGCTCGCTTTCATCACTTATACCATTCCACGTCTTACCATCACTAGCACCCGTATTCACGATCAAAACAAGATGTGCCCATTGACTTATAATATAAAGAACCCGAAACTATTTCAACGTTAATATATGCTATATCTTCGACGGAACAGAACTGGTTTCGGAGACAGGGCTTTTAGTTCGGCTGGTCCATCCTGCTGGAATAGTCTACCTCTGGAGTTGAGAACAGAGACCAGTGTTGGCAGTTTCAGGAAGTTGCTTAAGACACATTTGTTTAACAGAAGCTTCAACACATAAAAGCGCCCTTGGGGTGGCTAGTGCCACTAAACGGCGCTGTATACAAATTGTCCAATTATTATTATTATTATCCGTTTCAACCTATCTTAACACAAATCTTCTTTAGTCAGACAGAAAACAAAGATGCCCCGAGTGTGACCTCACTGTTAACAGGCAAGTGTAAGAGATGCTAGAAAATATATCTGCAATGTTGGACTAAGTAAAATGTCATCTCTTCGCGGAAACTGTGCGCACGCGTGTTATTTGTTCTGTCATTCTTGAAAGAAAAAAGGCATTTTTACAAAACATCATGGCCTGTGTAATTAATACGTGCCAAAATACAAAATACGAAATGCAAGAAAATAAAGGATTTCTCACGACTATTAAGTATTCTGTTGTGTTTGACAAATTAAGCTGACAGTTTTGTGTCATGGCAATCTTACATTCCGTAAGCTAGTTTCGGATCCTTTTTTATTACAAGTCGATGCATGTGCCTTTATGGGATGCTCGCCGCTGACAGTGAGTTCTCATAGCGTCGTCTATGAATGCCGGTGTACAAGTCACTAGCTTAAACAAATTAGCATAGAGAATTATCGTTCGTAATTTTATAAGTGTAATTATGTATGTATGAAAGTCAAAGCCTAGCGTTGGAGTGCCAGATAGTATGTATATGCTAATCAATTTAGAAATGACACTCTCTTTCTCTTTGAGCCTTTCTTTCTCTCAATCAATACCTCAAATCATTTTTGCACCCATTTTGTGTGTCAGAAGGACCCACAGCATAAAGGTATATATTTTTTAGAGGACCTTCTCATGAAGAAAAGCAACGGTACAAAAAACAAGTACCTCTAGGTGAGGGGTGTGCCGAGACTTCAAAAGTAAGCACTTCGATGTTACTGAAGCTAATAGCATACCTCGGGTGGCACTCCTTGTGGGATTGTTGCTAGATCAGGAATTAAAAAAAATAAAAATAAAAAGAGCAGGCTTACTGGAAATCCGTTGCGGATGCAGCACGGTAAAAGGAAAAGAAAAGTTGGATTCAGAAATTCAATTCAACTATAACCCAGGATTTCATGAAAAAAACACAAAAGTACATGCTCTAAGCTCTGTGTTTTTTGCATTGTCGGCCCTCTTTTGTAAAATATCTTACCGCACGAGCTATGAGCTGTTGAGGGTGTAGTGACATGTTTTTATAAATGCAAGAAAAACTATGGACGTCGACTTTTCTTGACAAGTATGTATAGATTATTTATTCTACTGTAAATCGTAACACTAATAATGTAAGTTGCACGCATTTTATGATGTATTAAAGTTGTTTTTGTTTTCTAACCGTTTGTTTCATTTATATCCATCCTTTGTGTAATTCATTTTGATCATACACGACTCTGCTTATCCAAAATTTCCCTTGGTTATGTGACTTCATTATTGAAAATAAAAAATGAAGTCCCGATAATCAGCGACTTTTTTTAATATTTTACAGCATTGTGAAACGTATGCTGTTGCTATATTTATTTATTTTCAAAACATTCAAACAAAAACTAGATATGTCTAGACTGCATTAAAACTATTTTTGGTCTACAAAAAAGCATGTTCTTTACCTGTACAATAAGCCGATTACAAATCTCTACACGACATTTTATTGATGGATGTGGCACTTGTAAAAAATAACAAGAAATTGAATCTGCCTTGTGATAGTATTTCTTGTATTTGGAGCAAAGTGATGCTCGGAAATCCAGTGAAACTTTGTTTTATTCACTTCCTCTTCAATGAACAACCTATATCCGGAGAATAATAGTAATGCAAGTATATAACTTTACGTTAGAACTCATCCTACAGAGTATTTAACAAAAAAATGTATAAAAAATCAAGACGCTCTTTAGATGCGCTGTTTCAGTTTCCATACAATTTTTAGTATAGTTTTGTATGTGTTGTACAGGAAACAGAAGGTGAGAATAAAGATAAAAAAGTTTAACCTAGATGGAAGAAAGTCACGCAAAAGTGGAAGATTGGAGATGGTAAAAAATATGTCATGAGATGCGGTGATAGTAGATGGATGAAGAAAGTTATAAAGTGGCAGGTGAGAACAGGAAGAAGAATACGTGGGAATAAGTTAAGGAAGTTAGCTGCACATGTTGTGCAATTTTCTTGAACCGTTGTCCCCGAATGCTAGTACAAGAATGCAATGCTTAAACCAGAGGATGTTGACTAGCGGAGACAAATGTATAGCACAAAAAACACCGCCTTTACAAGAGAATGGCGAACAGAAGAAACCAATGGATACCATGACAAAGCACTGACTTTACAAGAGAATTGCGATCAGTAGTAGTTCTTTGACTTATAGGTTGACCACACATACTGTATGCGGCTGACCACACATACTGTAAAAAATGGTTCACTTTGCCAATGTCACCCCTGTTTCAGGGAAGGACGGCAAGAGTTGCAGGGCTTATTTTCATTTGAGATTGGGTTTTTATAATGTAGGTCGGCGGTACGCAGTGGCATCCTTTTACCCACCTTGATGTATGGAAGCGAGGCCTGGACGGTGAATGAAAGTGAAATTAGTAAAGTCCATACTGTTGAAATGGACTTTCTAAGAAGTATGATTGGGAAAAAACGGAGTGACAGGGTGAGGAATGATTTTGTAAGAAAAGAATGTGGTGCAAAAGAAAGTGTGAAAGTGAAGATTAAAAGAAGTTTGTTAAGATGGTTTGGGCATATGGAGAGAATGAATGAGGAAAGACTGACGAAGAAAGTATATGTTGGTAGAATAGATGGATGTCGTGGTAGAGGAAGACCGAGAAAGGTATGGATGGACCAAATATCCGAAATTGCGAATGAATGGAATATCCAGAGTCATAATAAAAGAAGAGCTTGTATGAAGAAGGTTATGACTCTGGAGGAAATGAAAGAAGTATGCAAGGATAGAAAGAAATGGCGGTTGATCTGTGATGTTGGCGGCTAGGGTTTGTTAAAGTGAAATTGGTTTTATGATTTAGTTTTTTATGTCCATGTATATATTGTTATTTTTATTCTTTGATTTCAAAAAAATGTAATTTGTCATGTATGTTCCTTGACTTATAGGTTGTTATGCGGCTGACCACCCATAATATAAAAATTGGTTCACTTTGCCAATGTCACCCCTGTTTCAGGGAAGGATGGCAAGAGTTGCAAGGCTTATGTTCATTTGAGATTGGGTTTTTATATTGTAGGTCCACATGCGGCATGTGTTAGCGCGAAATTATACATATATGCTTGTGGGAATGCATTTATTATAAATCTTAAATGATATATATCCTTGCAGCTTAGATTAGATTAGATTAGATTAGACACAATTTACTAGCTCAACAAGGCACTGCCACTATGAAAAGATGGTGCCCAACAGAGACAAATCGCTAGCAACAAAAAGGCACTGCCTTTACAAGAGGTTGGCGATCAGCAGGCACAAATAGCTAGCACAAAAAGGCACTCCATTTACAGAGGATGATAACCAGTAGAGACAAATGGTTAGTACAACAAGGAACTGTCTTTACAAAAGGATGGTGACCAGCACAGACAAATGGTTGGAACAACAAAGCACTGCTTTTAGAAGAATAAATTTATATACCAAAGATAAATCCAAAGAGTTGAAAGGCTTAAAATTGAATAACAATCAGTTTTTATTGTTGTTAACACAGTTTATCACATTATTTTTAAGTAAAAAAATCTACGCACGTAAGAACTTGCTTGTATTTTGGCAATGATTCTGAAGTCTGAGTCATTTCATATGATTTTGTATTCACCCACCCATGTACATTGTACAGTGTACACCCAAGCTTGGGCTAATGGCAGTTTCCACCCAGTAGAGCGAAAACATAGAAAATTCTGCCACTTAAACGTGACACGTCTTGCCATTATATAAAATTTATAACAATTTTAGATTACATTGTTATTTTTGAGAAGTATTTTTGATAAAATAATACGTACATAATTATTTTGTTTTCTAATATACTTACTATGAGTGTGTCAAAATAAATCTACGAACATGGTATTACATTTCAATTCGAAAACAAACCATTTTTTTAAACTAAAAATATAAATTCACAAAAACAAACAATGCTACAAAAAGTAATATATTTTTTTACATTGTAAGGTAGGGTGAACATTGTTGGGCTAAAGCTGGGATAACAAGCTACAAAACATGGCTACGCGTGAACAGCTGATCAGGCGGTCAAATGTTCTCCGTTTAAATAGGATGAAAAACATATTATGACATACGCAAGATCAGCTGTTCACTGGCAGCCATGTTTTGTAGCTTGTTATCTACCTATATGATCGGCAGAAATGTCGAGACTTCTCACCTTGATGAAAAATATCCATCAAGAAAAAACAGTTGAATAATTTTCCCGCTCAATTTTTTGTTCTTCCGTTTTTTATCTATGTTTGTTTTAAAAAAAAAAATCTAATCAAATCATAGAAAAAAAAACAAATAGAATAAAATGTAGGTACACTCTCAGATTCGAACTTGATTTTTGAAATGCCGTATCGTTTGATTTTAATTAGTTTATTGTTGTTAACTAATAAATCATAATCGAGCGACATAACCAATACCCAAAGTAAAACTTATGTTTTAACTCAACATATCGTTTTACCAAAAAAATCGTATGGAAACTAAAACGCTCACTAGAGGCGCTAATTTAGTTCCCATATGTTTTTTGAACGTCAAGTTGTCCTATACTTGTTTGTGGTATTGTATGGATAAGAAAATAGATTAAAAAGGACGCGGACAACTTTTACTTCGGCACAATGAGTCAGTCAGTCAGTGAGTCAGTCAATTAGCGAGTGAGAGGTGGTCTTGCTTGAAGATGCAGGTGTTCCGTGTAAAGTATAAAGTTTGATACACTCAACCATTGCGTTATGCAAAAATTGTATGGAGACTGAAACAGCGAATCTAGTGAGCGTTTTACCTTGCGTAGATTTTTTGTGTATGTTGGTTGAGTTTAATGGTAATGTTTTATACTTGGGGTATTGAGTTTTGTAGAAGGGATAAAGGAATGGTGAATGTAGAAATTAAAGAAACATAATGATTTTTATGCTGTACGCAACTAAGCTGCACACAAAGTGCAATTTCTTACTGCGAAAAAGTCTCATGTGGAACCTATTTACTTCAAGATACGTCAAATATTTCCTGGATTGGAAGCCGCTCATGGATGTCTCGTACCGTTTTCCGGTCAAGAGGATATATTTTTTTGTGCACAACAGATTTCCCTTATTACAGTGCACCCTCACACAGTCATAGACAAGCTGGGAGGAACTCTTTAACTAGATCTTTGAAAGATTCTAAATTAATGTAAAATATGTCTATGTCAGCGGAGTTAATCAGAGTAACACTCCGAGTTAAGGCATGTTGCGCCATGACGTCGGTACGGGACAGCGGTACATGAAAAAGTTCATGCCGTCTTCCCCGGCCTTCAGTAGACGATGATGGTGGAATGCGGTAGAAGTATGGGACCGGTGGAAAACGGCGTTGGACAGACAGCATTGGCGGTGGTTAATGAAAGAAACCAAAAACGAGAGCACCTACGTATGATGTTTATATGTAATTGAGAAATTTCTTTTCAAGTGGCCGAAAACTCAAGAATTAAGCAACTGGAGAGTTGCAAATAACTGGTGATGGGGGCAATGAACTCTTGAAATTCAACTGACCGAAAAAATACGCATATTTTCGAGTAAAAGAAAAATATTTGGTGAAATTACATATTGCACACGTTTATTTAAGTGGCTTTACTTTCATACATTTTTCCGATTACTTTAGTTATGAAACAATGTACATGAGTGAACGCTTCAACAAAGAGTTGTTGGTTGGATTCCCCAAGATGACTCAACGATAAATAATGCAATCGAACACCGTTCCGTTGGACTTCTTTCTACCCTGATATCTTGGTCATCTTCCTGCAAGCCCACATCTCAAATGCGTCAAAGTGGTCTCTTTTGTATTTCTGGATGGTCTAGGTTTAAAAGGAATGCAACAAAATGCTGCAGACAATAGCTTTCATGAAACCCTTTGTGGGGTTGAAGCCTCGACGACCGTCGTATCTATTTGAAGAAAGGGCGGAGTAAAACATGGCGGCAAAACAGGTGTAGTAAACAGGTGATCCATTTTATAAGGAACAGCAATCAGCTATTCAGGCACTGTCACATCTACAATTTACAAATAGGTGCTGTAAGATCTACCGATGGCCGTCGAGTATTCCAATCCTGGCTTCAGTTCTTAAATTGTGTATATTTTCATTAATGGGGTCAAATGCAGACAAGGTAAAACTTGTCTAAGATTCGACCGCAATTTCTTTGGACGGCATAAGTGAAAAAGTGCAATTTTAATCACAAACCTCATTAGCATCCCACTATTACACATTCCATCGCTAAATACATTATTCCGAAGGCTGGGCACACATTATAATAACGAAGCGGGTGAAATTTGCAGAAAATTAGAGGAAGCGAATGCGATAAACACTCGGAGAAAAGCAATGAGATTTGCTAATTTCTACAACTGGAGATTCGCACTTGCCAATTGTGAGCGCTGTGTCCGAACGACAATTTTAAATTAGGCTTTCTGCAAACGGTTACTTGTGTGTGTCATTTTTGCATGCACTTCGTGAATAGCCACACAATGACCGTTTGATCGAGTTGTTAGGTAGATTTATCCTTGGCTCACAGGCTATTAGATCCTGTGAACCTTTTTCCTTGATTAGCCTTATCCCACCTTATGCCCTACGAACAATAATGCAACAAAACCTGCAAAGGACTTCAGTTCATCTGTGGCAGTGATAGCGGACAGACGCAAATTCTCTCGAAGACTGTCATTGCTTGATTGGCGGGAAACACAAAAATAAATTAAAAGCGATCACTACTGGAATTTGGTGAGTCCTTTCTAATAACCCTTGACTCCTATATTTATTATTGTTTGGTCTGCGAATCTGGTAGATCTAGAAGATTTTTAAAATTTATAATTGTTTTTAGTTGAAGTGTTTAATTTGCCTGGGTTCATATAGCCGGCGTGCTTGTCATGCAATCATGAAATAAATGCATGACCGTGTGTAGTATGAATCGGAAATGCCGGCGGTAAAAGACTTTCCTTTGTAGAACTCAATTATAAACGCGAAGTTATGAATATGACAGATGTTTAGTTTTAATGGAAGGCTGTTTAATTTTGTAACTATATTAGGTAATATGTACAAGTTTTATTAAACTTTATTTGTTCTCTACATACGCTTATATTTTAGAATACAATGTTTTGGTACATGTTGTAGATTTAATTCAGATTTTACCTTTTTCGCCATGTTTTCCCGTCATTTATGTAACCGTAAATTCGCCAGAGTATTTTACTGTCAAAGATGTTGGTCATGCTTCGACAGTATCCAGGTTTCGGAAGCATGTGTAAGGAAAACCACTGTAGATATAAGTAACTTGAAATAAGAATAATGTTTCTGATTTTGTAGAGATCTAAATATTATTTACTTACTTGGTCAGCCATACTTGCCCACTGCTGAACATAGGCCTCCCCCATATCTCTCCAGGCATCTTTATCCTGGGCCTTCTGCATCCAGTCACCAGCAATTCTCTCTATGTCGTCTGACCATCGTGTTAGAGGCCTACCTCTATTTATTTTGTCCTCACGAGGTCTCTACTCCACTATCCTCTTGGTCCATCTTTGGTCATTGAATCTGGCAACATACGCTGCCTACGACTACTTCTGCTTTGCCACTATTTTTATAACGTCAGTAATTCCCGATCTTCTACGTATATTGGTATTTCGTATCCGATCTAATAGTCGCAGATCTATTCACAAACATAATATCCATGGCTTATCCGCAGCCTACAGTGAATTTTCAATGCAAAAAAACGATGATCCGTAGACCAGTCATAGATAAAATGTTTTGTGAATAGGACTGTATGAGTATATATCTGCAAAAGTAATCACAATGTTTCAATTGGGTCGCAGAACATTTTTTCCGTCGATTTTTCAATTGCTTAACCTTCCTAGTAATCCGACAAATAGGTGAGTCCTTTTTTAGAGCTGCATCACGATCTGTCATCTCGTTGTTCTGCCCCGTTTGCGAAACACATGAAATATTTGTGCCTTTAGTATAAAAACAAAGAAAATGACGTGACAATAAGTCAAAAGTTTCGTCACGCCAATAAAATTTTGACTGGATTTTATTTACAGTACCCAAGTATAAAAGTTTACGTTGGCGTTTCCAAAAATGCAAGAAAACTAAAAGCGTCTCTACGCTGTTTTACTTTTTGTATATTTTATACTGAACGCTATGTTTGAGTTTTAACGTAGAGTTACAGTTCGTGACCGAGTACAAAATCGTGGCAATTCTTAAATAATTATGTTTGATAATTTCTTACAATATAATCAATCAGTCTAACCAGATGACTTTTAAAGTAATAGTTTAACATTGTTAATTTATCTAGAATGAAAGTTTAATAAAACTTTGATGGGTCATATTTTATTTATAATCTGAAGTTTGTATACATTTTATTATTTAATGAGTATCTATAATTTATTAACGTTGAAGAATCATATTTTATGTATGCCCACAAGAAGACAACTGCAAGTTCACACGTGCCGTTTATATACTCGCAAAATAACAATCCAAATCTCAAATGAAACATTAACATAAACTCTTAACCAAATTGTACAGTATCTATGGGTGGCCAGCCTCATACGAACCTACTAATAAATTAATCTTTATTTTAATATTTCAATTTGATCCGTTACTAAAATTTTAAAGAAAAAGTAATGATTGAAAAACAATATACCTGTATGTATAATATTTGACTCTTTACGGAGAAATTGAAAATAAAAAGTCAAATGGCTATTTTATTAAGAAATCAAACACCAATAAATTTGTGTGAAATGAAAATGAAATCATAATAAATCAACCACCAAGTAGAAATGGGAAGATGAAGTGAAAATTGATTGATGAAACGTGTGAAAATAAAAGAGGTTGTCAAATTTCACGTCTGATGCTTGTTTTCCATAATAAAATGGCAGGTACTGGCATCTATTATGTGTTCTGAGAGATGTCTGGAGTCCATATTATGAGAGAAACAATCACTTTTTCCCTTTTATGTGGTTTTTTAGTCTATTCCTGGGTCTTTGATTTGCACTTTTTTACACTTTAGGCACTTTCCTACTCTATGGTCGCTTTTTCCCCATTTCCTGTTTCCTTATTTCCAGTTCCCCCATAACCCGGTCGCCATTTGTCATAAAGCGTCATTTTTCCCTTGTGGTCACATGTCAGTTGAATTCACCTTCGAAAATTTGAGTGAATTGACAATATTCCTGGGCAAAAACATTTAAAAGAGTGTTATTTTACCATCTTGTGTCCTTGTGAACAATTAAAAACTAAAACAGGTGATATTGTGGTGGTTAAAAGTTCGCATACGTATTTTTCTTGGTTATGCCACGCTGTCATATTTACGAAAAACGTTTTTCGTTATTTTAACGGAGTTTTTACTTTAGATAACATCAAAATCAGTGTTATGAGTTGTGATAACAAAAAAGGGCCACCTCCCGCCGAAATCTCACAGGATTCAGGTGATGTGGATGCATTGAGGTATATATACTAGAGACGTAACGTTGCTCGAAACACGTAGCACCCTGTAGTAAGTCAAAAGTCGTACTCGAGAAAAACCCGATTTTGAGGCTCGTCAGTCTCACGCAGACTTACACAGCGAACGGACGTGACAGGTGGTAATACATATTGCCATAAATGTCTAAATATTGTGATTGGAGTTTTCAAACACCATTGTTTGTGAACTTGATCAATTATACAACATGCACAAATGAAAAAAAACACAACATACTAGCACAGATTAATTATTAAAACAATTTATTTTTGAAAAAAATAAGTTTTTCTTAAATATATTTTAATTAATGTTACACATTTGACACCGACAATAAGGTTGTAAACTGCCGGGTTGCTGGTTGAAGACTTGCTCATATAATTTTTAAAAGTAAAGGACTAAAGTTACATTTCATTTTAATCTGACATTCATTTTTAATAGTATTACTGTAGGGGAATTTTATATCAGAGAATTATGACATCCAGCCCTTTTTGTCGTGTTTGAAGTCTGCCATGTGTTTGCTAAAATTATTGCTATCTCGTTTTAACCTGAGAGTACAGTGCGCGTTATTCGATGCAGAAGCTGGATAAAAACTGATTGTCTCCTTGCATCTGCATTAAAACGTTTCCAACGGACTTCGGCTTGACATTTTTTTCCTGATTGTATGATGGTTGCGACTCTATAGTATATATCTCAATGTGTGGATGTAAAAATGCGGATATGACACTTCGGAATCAGGTTCACCGCCGCGGCGTCAGAAACGGCTTAGGGTTGTCTTGGACCCAAGGATAGATTATCTGGTTTCCCAGAGGGAGCCACTTAATGCTATACCAGACGAGTCTTTCGCCCGAAATGGACTCTCAAATAAAGGAAATGACCGAATCCGGAGTTATAGAGGCAGCGGAGTCATCTCCCAGCTTCTTATCAAAAATGTTCCTAACACTCAAATCGGACGATTCCCCGAGAATGATTTTCAACCAAAATCGTTAAAACTTCTTCCTAGACCCGGCTCCGTTCGAACTCATAAGCCACTACAAAGTGTCAGAGTTTCTTATCAAAAATGTTCCTAACACTCAAATCGGACGATTCCCCGAGAATGATTTTCAACCAAAATCGTTAAAACTTCTTCCTAGACCCGGCTCCGTTCAAACTCATAAGCCACTACAAAGTGTCAGAGTTTCTTATCAAAAATGTTCCTAACACTCAAATCGGACGATTCCCCGAGAATAATTTTCAACCTGAAATCGTTAAAACTTCTTCCTAGACCCGGCTCCGTTCAAACTCATAAGCCACTACAAAGTGTCAGAGGTTCTGCAGCCAAACGATTGGTTGTCGAAAATAGACCTATCGCAAGCTTACTTTCATCTCCCAATAGCACATCGGAGATTTTTGCGACTGGTCTATCGAGGAGAATTACTTCAGATGACAAGTCTGCCCTTTGGCCTTTCATCTGCCCCCAGAATGTTTGCAACCCTCACAAATTGGGTAGCCCAACTACTTTCTGCTGCGACGAGATATCCGGACAATCGTTTATCTCGACGACTTCCTCCTTGCGAACCAATCCAAGGACGATCTTTGTCGACAATCGCATCTTTGGCCTTTCATCTGCCCCCAGAATGTTTTCAACCCTCACAAATTGGGTAGCCCAACTACTTACTGCTGCAACGAGATATCCGGACAATCGTTTATCTCGACGACTTCCTCCTTGCGAACAAATCCAAGGACGATCTTTGTCGGCAATCGCATCTTTGGCCTTTCATCTGCCCCCAGAGTGTTTTCAACCCTCACAAATTGGGTAGCCCAACTACTTACTGCTGCGACGAGATATCCGGACAATCGTTTATCTCGACAACTTCCTCCTTGCGAACCAATCCAAGGACGATCTTTGTCGGCAATCGCATCTTTGGCCTTTCATCTGCCCCCAGAATGGTTGCAACCCTCACAAATTGGGTAGCCCAACTACTCACTGCTGCGACGAGATATCCGGACAATCGTTTATCTCGACGACTTCCTCCTTGCGAACCAATCCAAGGACGATCTTCGTCGGCAATCGCATCTAGCAGTAGATATCCTACAATCTCTGGGGTGGTATGTAAATCTCCAGAAGTCAGTGCTCTTCCCCACTCAACAATTAGAGTACTTGGGAATCGTTTGGGACACGCATAACAATTGCAAATTCCTTTCTTACCGGAAGCAAGAGGCATTGTGCCACTCACTTCGAGCAATACTGACTTCTCGAAAATGGTCCTTAAAACTGGCGGAAAGTCTCCTAGGAAGACTAAACTTTGCCAGCTTCATGGTCGCCTCCACTGCAGACAATTGCAGATAGCGAGCAGGCCACTGAAGCACCTGTCACCAAGAAGGTCTTTCTTGCCGGAAGCAAGAGGCATTGTGCCACTCACTTCGAGCAATACTGACTTCTCGAAAAAGGTCCTTAAAACCGGCGGAAAGTCTCCTAGGAAGACTAAACTTTGCCAGCTTCATGGTCGCCTCCACTGCAGACAATTGCAGATAGCGAGCAGGTCACTGAAGCACCTGTCACCAAGAAGGTCTTTCTTACCGGAAGAAAGAGGCATTGTGCCACTCACTTCGAGCAATACTGACTTCTCGAAAATGGTCCTTAAAACTGGCGGAAAGTCTCCTAGGAAGACTAAACTTTGCCAGCTTCATGGTCGCCTCCACTGCAGACAATTGCAGATAGCGAGCAGGCCACTGAAGCATCTGTCACCAAGAAGGTCATGACAAATGACCGAGGACAGCTTACAAGTAATAGAGTGGGGGATAGGGAATGCGAACGAATCAAGTTCCATCCACAGGGAAACCTGCGAACGTTTCTTGACAACAGATGCGTCAGACTAAGCTTGGGGAGCAACTCTGGACGACTTGATGCTGTCAGGACAGTGGACCGTTCAAACAAAAGAATCGGCACTCCAAACGAAAAGAGTTGTTCGCTGTTTTCACAACCCTGCAACGCACAGCGCACGACCTTTCTGGCTCCGAAATTCTGGTACAATCAGACAACAAGACAGTAGTCGCCTACATCCGCAAGGAAGGGGGCACCAGATCCAAAACACTCCTAAATCTTACCCAAGATCTGTTGACTCTGGCAGGCCAATGGGAGATCTCGCTAACAGCGCAGTACCTACCGGGAAGATACAACGGAGACGCGGATCACCTATCAAGAGGAAGATCCCCTCCAGAGTGGCATCTTTTATCAACAGCAACGAAGGCCATTTTCAATCATTTCGGAGTACCAGATATAGACCTGTTCGCATCCACGACGGCACACATGAGTTCAACTTACGTATCCAGAGACTCCACAGACTCATGCGCAATCTTTCAAAACGCGGAAGAGAAAAGACTGCTCCTGTCAGGATGGAGAGCTTCCACACTCAACACATATAAACCTGCTTGGCAAAGATGGTGCCGCTGGATACTGGCGGAAAATACCCATCCCAACACATCATCTCCTAATCAATTGGCAAGGTATCTAGCGCAACTGTTCATAAACAAAAAACTGTCATACAGGACTATACTGGTACACAAGTCAGCCATCGTAACCTTCTGCAACCCAATGATGGAAAAGAATCTCAGCTCAGATTTCCTAGTGAAACATACATTAAAAGCCATAGCAATGGTAAGGATTAACCCTCCTAAGTCCCCTGTGTGGAATTCGCAGATAGTGAAAGACTGGCTAGTCAGGAACACTCCTCGTTCAGATTTTCTCTATGAAGTTGCGTGTAGAACAGCAATCTTACTTCTGTTATCCTCAGGAAGAAGAGTACAATAATGCTAAATATCACAGAAGGAAACATTCTAGACGAAGGCACATCAATTGTGTTAATTCCATTTGTTGGATCAAAAACAGATACACTTCTGGAATCCAAGGAACACAACGTCAACCCAGTCTTCTGGATAAGGAAGCTGATTGAACTATCACGCGAAAGGAGATCAGGACAAAATATTTATAACCTGTTCATCAGCACCCGAGGACAAGTGAAGGCAGCTACAAGAACAATCATAGGAGGATGGGTAAAGAACACGCTAAAATCAGCAGGAGTAGAGGCCACTCCCGGCAGCACACGTTCAGCGGTCGCATCACTTAATTGGCTGGAGAACTACCCAATAGAAAACACTTTCAGAAAATGCTATCAGAAAGAGATGTTGAAACATACAGCTCCAGAAGATCCCTCCCTATTTCAACCAGTTAATATCAAATAAAGACGTCCCCGGTCACCAGGAGATAATAGACAGATCTCTCATAATATGGACTCCAGACATCTCTCAGAACACATAATGGGGGAGTTTTACCTACCATTAAAACTCTTATTATGTTTCTATAGATGTCTGGAGTCCAGGTAACCCCTACCTGGTGTATTATGAGCTTTATGACAAATGGCGACCGGGTTATGGGGGAACTGGAAATAAGGAAACAGGAAATGGGGAAAAAGCGACCATAGAGTAGGAAAGTGCCTAAAGTGTAAAAAAGTGCAAATCAAAGACCCAGGAATAGACTAAAAAACCACATAAAAGGGAAAAAGTGATTGTTTCTCTCATAATATGGACTCCAGACATCTATAGAAACATAATAAGAGTTTTAATGGTAGGTAAAACTCCCCCATTATTTGTATATTTTACCACCATAAAGTAAGAGGAATATCGTTCAGTTGCATATTGTCAGAGCCGCGAGAGAAAGCTGCTTGTTTATTTTTTGGCAAAAAACACTCAACTGACAGATTAATAGTGTTATAGTTAGAACGCGGAAAATATGCATTTTGAATATTATGTATATTTTGGGTTCCTTGATTTATAGGCTAGTATAAGGTTGATCTATCATACTGTTCACTTTGCCAATTTAACCCCTGTTTCAGAGAAAGGCGACAGGAGTTGCAAAGTTTATGTTCTTGTCAGTTTATTTGATTTATTTTGTATGTAAACATGCAGCATGTGTAAGCGCGAACTTATCCTGCATCCTGTGATTAAGAGTTGCTGGGCTTTATTATGCTCCTATTTGAAAATACGAGTATATATATATATATATATGTATTTTGTGTTTCCCAGCATTTCTTTCCAATAAAAATTGACTGTTAAAATTGAATATAAATGATTCACTTTTCAACACCATCTCAAATTTACCAAAAAAGTAAAATACCACCCAGATGAAATCCTTACCAAATTGTAAAGTGAAAATGATGTCGCCATGTGAGCTGAATAAATTTCTGATGACAATATTTTCAATATTCTCTAAAACGTTTCCTTTGTTTTCTGATTATAACCACGACCGTAATTTTGTTGAATCAACCCTTGGAATATTCAAACTCAACATATTGTTGTGAATGTGTTTTGTTTGTCTGTGAAGTCTAGATGTAGGTTCTTACATGATTGTATTTGAATTTTTTTCGAGAGCGTTTACTCGAATATTTTAAGTCGAAGGTCCCAGTTCTCAATGTTTTGAGAATAACTCTTATTCTTACCTATAAATAGAGACCAAGACGCTCTGTAGCCAGACTAGGATCTTGGCCTTCGAGCTATACAATTCAAAAGCAACCTTGTGTACGAATCGTATCTTAAAATAAATTGTGTAAAATAAACAACCGCATTTTTTTATTAAATTGAACCCTGTAAAATCCTTACAATATTTAGGTAGAATCTTTACTTTTGCATATTTTTACATTGCGTATATTTTTAATGATTTACCCATGCATGCATATTTTCCAGACTCTACTTATCACACATTTCGGTGATGTGTTTTCAATAGCACCGTAGACGTATTGTCCGTAATGGATGGGTGCACTAATGTTTCTAGAAGTGTCTGTGTTACGTTTACACTCAATCATAGCGGTTTCCAAAAAATGTATGGAAGCCACTGATGTATACCTACTATAAGTGGAGTCGCAACTAGCTTACGGCTTTGAAGCATACTGTGAGACACAACTGTCAGCCGGACTTGTCACAATAGAAAAAAACACAACAGAATCATTCATCTAATCAACTAACGACGCCATCTTGTAAAACGCCACTTTTGATCATTCAATGTGAAATAAGCTGAGTTGCTACAATTTATGAAGTATATTGTTAAAGAAAAAAACATTAATTTAAGCAGTTTGTAGGCACCTCAATTCATTTAAAGTTGTGTAGATCCATTTTCTTGCATTCTTCATCATACATTTCGATACTCAATAATTAAATATGCCATGATCGTTTACAATTTTTCTTTTTTTCTTTAAAAACTGAACTGAAAACTGAAAAATTTACCGAAATTATACGATTAAAACGTTTGAGCAAAGTTTCCGCGCAGATATGACATTTTAGTACCTAATGCCAACATTGCAGAAAAAAAAATCAGCATCTCCCACACTTGCCTGATGACAGTGAAGTCACAATCGGAGCGTCTTTGTTCTTTTTCTAGTTATGGAAGACTTATGTTGAGGTAGGTTGAAACGGGTATAGCATGTTTTGCGTTTAAATAGTTTCGTGTCTTTTTTTATTATAATTCAATAGTGAGAACTAAATTGCTTGTTAGAGAAGCTGTTTTTGTTTCCATACATTTTTGGTAAAACGCGGTGGTTGAGTTTAAACGTGAGGTTTTATACATTGGTTTGCTGGAAGGATAAGAGAACAAAACGTCTGCTGTTTATCAGAGATCTTTGTGTAACAATGAGAGAGAATAAGACGTTCCGGTCTTGGAGTTCTTTATCATGTTTTTTGAGTTGTGAATGTAGATCAATGTACTGTACGTTTACCAAAAACTGTATGAAAACTAAAACAGTGCCTCTAGTGAGAGTTTTAGTCTCCATGTATTTTTTGATAAAACGTAGAGATTATGCAGGTTTAGTGTAAAAGAGTTGTGTCTAGAAAATTATAGCGAAGAAATGTGATGGGATGGTAACGGTCAAATTTGGTAGCAGGGTTGTCCGAAGACTTTTTTTAAAGAAATCTATTCGGGAGACTCCAGATTTATTAAATTTGGAAATCTATGAAGCTTATTGAAGTGTCGCAGAGGTGTGAGTATAGGTGATATGGCGTTTGATGTCTTGTACCTCGAGTACAAAATCGAGCTTAAACTCTCCTCGATTTCGTAAATGAAATCTAAATCACGCTCTAGGAGTGCCTAGGAATATTCAAAACATTATGAATTTACGCAATGAAAGTGAGATTAACGCCATGTTTTATACTCGGGGTAATCATACTTTGTAGCAGGGTTGCTATCTGCGTAGTGTTATGTATTGTGCTGCCTTTGTTTTGAGACACTGAAAAGAAGGAGCGATTGATATTGGTTTTGAATAGGACAGAATTAAATTGGGTGGGGAACAGACACTGGTAACTCGTTCCATAAGCGGGCAGTTTTGCAAAGTCATGAAAACACCAAGTTATCATAGTGTTGATATCATCTGCAAAGGGATAAATGTGAGCTGTTCTACGAGTTGTCCTTGTTTTGACGAGGAGAGGAGGGATCAGTGATGACATTTCATCAGAACAGACACCGTTACAGTTCCTATCAAAGAAACTGAGCATTCTAACTTTCCTTCTGTGCTCGAGGGAATGTAGGTAGAAGCACGCAATATTTATACCTGCTGAGAGTACACACTACACCTACACAGGTGACTAGAGATTTCTTAAACAGTATCCAAATTTCCGAGAGTGTGCGTGAAAGATCTAGACAAGAAAAATTTGATTCTAGTCTATTCTCTAGCACTGATCTGATCTGAGTCAAATTCAGAAATATTGACCAACAGTGACTGAAAAAATTGCATTCAAGTCTATAGTGTAAGTAAGTTAGTTGTATGTGCAATATTTTTTTGGCCAAATAAATAAAATCACGGCTTTAGTACCGATAGAAGAGGCTGAACATTCCAAAATAAATGGTTAATAATTTTTCGATCTGAAAACTCCATGTGTCAGCCATAACAATGCTATACCTGCCCAATATGTCAGTCACTCCATATGATAGTGGGAGGGGCAAGGCTGTACATATAAGAACCGTTACTCAGCGTTTCTTCTATTTGCCTTTTAAGTTTTAAACGAGAGTGAGAGTTGAAGTAATGACTTACTCTAGAGAAAATCTTGGACTTGTGCCAAGGAAGTTAGTTAGCTTTAGAAGGCACATATTATTCTATCTACTCGTATTTTGTTAGTAAAGACATTAGAATCACATGCATTATTTGATTTTTTTCATAACAATGGATATTATTTCATAAACATTTAAAGAATAACAAGTTTTTCTCACTGAAAAATCATTTTCATGACAATATTTTTTGTAAAACACACTGTTTTATTTTCATAAATTCAGCATTTAATTCACCTCAAGTACTTTTGACTTGCTTGAGTAATTTTTAGAGAACACTATTACAAAATTGACTTTTTCTTTACTAGTATGTTCCTTGACTTATAGGTTGGTATGCGGCTGACCACTCATACTATAAAAAATGGTTCACTTTTCCAATGTCACCCCTGTTTCAGGGAAGGACGGCCAGAGTTGCAGGGATTATGTTCATTTGAGATTAGGTTTTTATAATGTAGGTCCACATGCGGCATGTGTTAGCGCGAAATTATACATGTCTGCTTGTGGGAATGCATTTAATATAATTCTCAATGATATATATCCTTGCAGCTTAGATTAGATTAGATTAGATTAGATTAGTAACCATCCATCAAAATATAAGAGATAGACGGAGCATCAGAGCCCTTCAGTGTGCCAAAAAGAGTGCGCCCTAGGGCGTCCTGATTATAAAAACAAAGTCTTGTAATAATGAGTTTCCAAGCGACAACCATTTTAATGTCACCTTTGGACGTATGAAATTAATATCTTATATCTGATAGCTTTCGTTGTTTACCTGTCATTGTTTTTATGGTATGTTTCTTACTATAGGAAGAAACATACGTACGTCATCTATGTCTTTTGATCGATGCTCGTAACTATATTTGTTTTCACTATTTTTTATGTAAAAAAACACACAGAAACCATCACCATGGAAAATGTGAAAAATTATGTCATAGAATTGTATCATATAGCGTCTATCACAGTTAAGTATAAAAAATAAAAAATGTTATAATTGAAGAAACAATCCATAGCCAAAATAAGTCGCAACTAAGCTACACATGTGTGTAACTTCTTGCCTGCGTTATCCCCGAAGGGATCGCATGTGGCGATTCGGGACCTATTTATTTTTACAGGTAAGGGGGCCGGCCTCACACCAACCACTTTCATTTGAAGTGGGGGTTTTCCAGCTCCCGGGGGGGCTGGCTCTCATTTCTTGTGAAGGCTGAGTAAACCTTTGAGATCGAACCCTTGCTCTCGGCATGGAATGCAAGTATTCTACCAATTGAGCTTTCGACCTTTTTACGAGCTTGATCGTCGTCGCTACAAAGCGCCAATTCTCAAGCAAGACCCAGTTGCTGTAAGGCTGGATGGACCTTTGGTGACCGGTCATTGGTAAAGGTTTTATGAATTTTTCAACCCAGCGAAGAGCAAATTTGAAAATATAAATGGGATATTTTTTGTGCTCCGCCGGGAATCGAACCCACAACCTTCCCATTCAGAGTCCGCAGTGTTACCACTGAGCTACGGACCGGTCGAAAGGCTTAAATACACAAATAAAGTAGAAAATTACAAATCTTAAATTCATCCTGGAAAAAAACATATTTGGAAAGTAAAATATGATATTCTTATTATGTTCACCAGAAAATCAAACTCACTACCTTGCAATTTCAAGTCTAAAGTCTCAACCACTAAACGACGATCGGCCATGTGGTTTCGAAATAAAGTATACACAACCTTTTACGTAATTTGTTCGTTTTCTTTGTAGAGCGTTTTTCCTATGATTTTTCGTGGTTTGAAAAACATTCAATAAAAAGTGTGAAGAAGTTTTGGGTTTTGTGAAAGAAAAACAGAAATGGAACAAAAAAGTTAACAGATTATAGAATTCTTATTTCTTAGTACAGAAAAATAAAAGTATGGCATTGACTTTCTACAATGTTACGTATTTATGGCTTTTAATAAAACAAAAATAAACCAGATTTGTTACATTATTTTTCCAACACCAGCGTAACATTTCTATGTTGGTTTTTACTTGCACTTTCATACAACAGAGAAATTGTTACTATTGAGTTTTTGCATCACTTAATCATTTAGTCCCTTGGATAAAAGGTTGGTATGAGGCTGACCTCTCATGCTATACAAAAATGTTTACGTTTTATGTAAAATGTGTACTTTTCCCACCCTTCTGTCTCACCTCACCTTTCCTGTTTCAGAGGAAGGCAGCAAGAAATGCAAGGTTTAGTCCATTCGAGTTTTGCTCCATTTCGTAAGTAGGTACACATGCAGCATGTGTAAGCACCAACTTATAAATGTCACCAGTTGGCATGCGTTGAGTCTGAGTATTAAATTTTAATTCATCTTTTCAACTCAGAGCAAGTAAAGATTATGTACATAGTATGCTTTCTATCAACCTCTTAACCAAATTTTATAATTTTTTCAGGAAACATGTAAAGTATTCTTGGAAAAGTTCCCGTTAAGTTTGATGTCAATCTAATCTAATCTAATCTAATCTAAGCTGCAAAGATATATATCATTTAAGATTTATATTAAATGCATTCTCACAAGCAGATATGTATGCTTTCGCGCTAACACATGCCGCATGTGGACCTACAATATAAAAACCCAATCTCAAATGAACATAAGCCTTGCAACTCTTGCCGTCCTTCCCTGAAACAGGGGTGACATTGGCAAAGTGAACCAATTTTTTATATTATGGGTGGTCAGCCGCATAACAACATGACAAATGACATTAATTATAAATTATATTAATAACAAATTAATTAATTTGTCATAATGTCAATCAGATTAAAAACAATCAGTTCTATTATTGAGTAAGGCTACTTCTCTTTGTTTTGAAATAAAATGATTCCACATGATGAAATGACGCAGTGCAACAAGATTATTTATTTCAATCATTCTGAGCAAAATGTATTAGTAATTAATTCTAAGCTATTTTCCTTTAACAGATCTTTACTTCTAAGATGATAAATCAATAATTAATTGCAAAGTACTTCCTAGAAAGCTGCTTCACTTTTACTTGCCTGTAGAATTACAGCAATAATAAATTATAGAAACCCACTAGTAGGAAAGGTATGCAGAGATTCCTTTTTCTAACATAGTGGCGAAAATAAATTTATTTTCCAACCAATCTGAACACGTTCGAACAAATTATGTGTTAGAAGGAGTCGAAAATTATAGCTTTCAAATCAGGAGTTATACTCGTCTACAGTGGTTCCTAACTTGAGGGCGAAAATTATGTAAGAGAGGAGAGTTTCCTGAAACCTGTGCCTCTTCCCCTTTGAAATCCGTAAGTTAAATATAGATTTATAGATCTTTTACTTTCTTTAAAACACACTTTGATTAACATGGCGATTTTACTTTTTATGCTGCAATTCTAAATAGGGTTTTGCTTGGAACATTGCCGTTGAAGTTGAATTTAAAACTGGCTACGAAGGCGCACAAGTGTGGAGTTGCGAATAGAACTTCAATCATATGATGAGGTGTTAATTTATTTTTGTGGTTTAGATAATTCAAAGACTAATCTACTTAAAGAAAATCTACTTATCTATATTATAATCATGTAGACATTAGTGGTTTAAAGCAGTGTTTGCTAAACTTTGTTAGTTTTTCAAAGTGATATGTTTTTATTATTTTTGATCTGTTTATTCGGGACTTCCATCTTGTGATGCAAATACCAGCTGCTCTTCCATATTTTGTGTGGTCAGCCTGGTAGACGCTGGCCGTCTGGTGTTTCACGTAGAGCATTTCAAGATATCCTAATTCCGCTCATGCAGTCTACATGATCCCTCCAGAACCATCTCCTCTTCCTACTCCATCTGATGATGTAGGTACTCAGTGTGGCACATGCTTCTGATTTCCGAGATCTCAATTGGCCCAAAACCACGGTTTTGAGTAGCCCGGTCAACGCCTCGACGCTCTTGCCAACTTTAACGGGACTAAAACGGGAGTGTCATTTGAAAAATTGAACCAGTTTTTACGGTATAAATATTCAGCCTATCAATTTAAAAGCTAACTCGAGGTCTGCTAGAATCAAACTGTTCCTGAAGTATAAAGCATAGCGTTAAGCCACCTCGATCGTGTAAATCTAAAAGTTAATCACTCATTAATAGGCCCGGTAGTTTCATCGTTAGCATATGCGCCTAATAGCATAAAAATGACTTACTATAGCTTAAAATCTTAAAAACGGTATTTTGAAATATGCTTTAGCAAGAAAATAGTCTAATAGCAACGATATTTTTGCTAGCCAATCTTGGGGAGCATACGTTTTATCTATAGCTAATTCCAATATGGCATCTTTTCTCATCTGTTATTTACAGCGGCTATGTAGTTTTGAGTCGAATTTTAGCAATTATTCCCTTAGAAAACAACACTATATTTACTTCAATTTTGTCATGGAAAGCAACGGGTCAGATGTCGAAAGAATTACTGATTATGTTTGCAGGTGCAAATCGAAAATATTTCGTCTCCCTCAATGTCTCCGAGTATTTGGTAGGAACGCGGAAGAATTCACTCGGCACATTTGAAATTATTGGCAAGCAAATCACAACGGATTTATGAACTTATCTACAACACAGTTTGTAAAATCCGTTTTTAAATGCCTCACTAAATGTTTTACGCACTTATAATTAAAAATCATATCATATTATCACAGAGCGCCATCTTTGTTGGTGCATTGCAGGCGGATGTCAAGTGGATGTCAATATCACGTCAATATGGCATCTGAAAGTTATAAAAAAACTACCATAGACAAAAAAAATCTTGAATTCGTGGCTGTTGACCATATATTTATGTGGCCAAATGCAGTATTTGAGGTTTTTTTTACATTTTTCAAGTTTTGTCACGATGGTAGCCATGATGGTAGCAATGCAATTACTTCGGGTATCTTCGGTATACACTACAGATAGCCTATAGGCAAAATGCGAATGAAAATACTGTTTTGGTGTTACTATAGCATATCTCGGGCGTAAAATATGCTATATAAACTACTTTAGCTTAAAATGTGAAAATACCGGCCCTAAAAGAGTGCCATCGTACATTCCGCACGTTTATTTACGAGATCGAGGGTAGTTTATGAAAATGTTTTATACTCGGGGTACCTACTTATCTTTCTTTGAATTCTCGTTCAGAGAGAAGAAATCCTACTAAAAGACTCAAATGCGAACAATTTTGATTTTTTTTCTCGACGGGCAAACGTGACACATCTATGGGACCTTTGTCTTTTGCATTTTCTTTTGTTCTTTACCTTTTCTCCATCAACCTGGCCGTGTGACATCACAATTTTGTTACTTGTTAAGTCCATTGGTTGATAGCAGACACACAGTTTTGTTTTTTAACTTTTTCAAGAGCAAAACAACTCTTATAACGGATATACATTCAAACTTAAGCTTTGCGTTTTATCAAAAAATGTACGGAAATTAAAACGCTCACTGAATGTGCTGTTTTAATTTATAAACATTTTTGGTGGTTCAGTTTAAGCGCAGAGCATTGTACTTGAGGGACTGGTCTTCTGTTTTGATACAGATTCACTTTCCCCTCTGAGAACCAGTTTACGGGATGAGGAAGGTGTGGAGAAATGGCGGGAGAGGGGCATGGTCGGTGGACAAACAAGACTGACATAATTATGTGTATTGATTCAACTGTTAAGCCATAAAAATATCATATTATCTTCTTTAGTTCTGTTATATCCAAGTGAAAACTAGGGTTCAGTCGTAGTAGTTTTTATTTATTATTCTTCTCCATTTTGTGGATCTAATCGACGTGTCGATCATGATCAGACGTCGAATCGCCATTGCAAAAAGTGTCACGTCTAAACTGGACAAAATATGGAAAGACCTGAGTGTGAGTAACAGCACCAAGATAAAGCTTGTCAGGAGTCTGGTCCACTCTATTTTTCTCTATGCTGCTGAAACATGGACCACAAAAGCAGTAGAAAGGAGAAGAATTGATGCTTTCGAAATGTGGTGCTAGACGTACCAACGAATCCATTCGTCAGGAGCTCCATTTGAATGTCTTAACTCTGGCCAGTAAATGTACACACGGTATTCTTCAGTTCTTCGGACAGGTTAAGGTTGGCGTCCTTGGGATGGTCTTGGACCATTAAATGGCGCCATAGGAAAGAAATCATCCATCATCATCATCATCAGGTTGTTCGTGGCAAGGAGGATGGCCTGGAATGATTGGTTATGATCAGTAACTTGGAGAGGAAGAGAAGAGGAGAGGAAGAGGAAGATCCTCCACACGATGGACCAAACAAGTGAAGACAGCAGTAGGCACCTCAGTCGTTGGAGCGCTGCGGGCAGCTCAGTCAAGAGAGAACTGGAAAAGATTGATCACAACCCTCAGCAATGTGGAACAAGATTAAGGAGAGAAGAGAAGATGGATATATATATCTTCATAATGGTTTGTTTATTAACCCTGTGAAAAATCATTTTCAATTTTATAAATCACCCCTAAAACATTTTTTACTTAAAACATTGTTCGATTTTTACTATTTTTGTAAATTCAGTAAGTAATATGTACAGTAATAGTGAATAAAAACAGGGTTTCAAGTAAAGAAAAAATGTTAACTTTAGAGTTATCTGTAAAATTCCTGTGGATATGTTTGTGCTCCTACTTCCCCTAAAAGTGTATAGATAGCCTTCATAACCTTTGCCTTAGCCCTTAAGCAAGTTTCTGTGCTCCGATCTCGTTAAAGTCTTTTAATATCAACAATCAATAATAATCAAGTACACTATAGATTCAATCCGTCTAAATACATATTATAAATAACATCACACCATCTTAACTTTAATTTAAGTCTTGAATTTCTAATCAAATTCAAAATTCATACAACAAACTTTTTTTTTCTGAAAATTATGATACTACTCAAATTTTCAGTATTCTTTTTGTCAAAAAAAAACAAACTTTCTTTAACGTAATAATTAAAATGATGTATGAAGCTAAAACTTAGTCGCGGTTACATACACAATTTTACATTTATTTTCAAGTCGAGAAACACAGAGCCCACCTTTCATTTGAGAGGTAATGACATTCGAAAATTCGCAACATGCTTTTTGCGAAGAAATTGTGGGTAATTAGCAGCAGTACATGGTGAGCAGTTCTCCAAGAAAATATATTGCAGATGTTGCTGTGGACAAATGAAGAACACAAGTAGACGAATAAATCAAATTGAGTTTATTTCAGAACAAGGTAAATCCATTCACAAATTAAAATTACACTTTTCGGATATAAGAAGAGCAGTTGTCAGAAAACTTACGCAATTCTCGACGTTTCGTTGGCGTTGTAACTAACGTCTTTGGGAGGCATCATTTCAGCAAGACGATTGAGGATGAACAATGCTTATTCTGCATTTGTAAATATGTCAAACATATTGTAGCTTCAGTTTAGATATTACCTTAAGGCTTAAGGTATCCATTTGACGATATATATTTAGATAATTGTAAATTTATTATTTGTCAGTAGAAAGTACAAAAAAAATCCAGTGAAAACAGTATAGGTCAACAGTTTTGTTCTAAATACCAAGGCAGAAAACTTAAATACAATCCAAGTTCATTAAAAATCTGTGCATAACACTAGTTCAAGTACTGCAGGCAATATTTGGAAATTTGCAAAGTCAGTAAATACTACATACAGTAAACAACAGTTAGTAACAAACATTATAATGCATTATTTCTTGTTTGATGGCCGTATAAAAAATGTATGCAACTGCACGTAATTAGTCATTGTAACACTCGTGATGCCTATTGTGTCATACGGCTGCGCCTAGTAGCTCAAACTAGTACTCGTGTTACAATGACCCTCATCCCTTTGGCGGTGGCATAAATAACTAATCCAAATAAAAAGCTGCGCGGATTGAAATCTTTGACAATATTTTTACACATTAGAAAAAAATGTAATTTAATGCAGATAACGCTGAAACATATAAATTTAAACATGAACATGTTTTTTAAAAAAAAAAAAATAGATTTGTGGAAAGGAATGCAATCCACCAACCTATTTTGCCTGGCCAGTTGTCTTCACGCTAAAGCAGAAGCTTGTGTGCATTCAACGGCATCAGATTCTGTTGAACCAGGGTCGAAGTTATCGTCGCGGGATTCGAACCAGCGTTATCCGGTTCCAAATAACCTGTCTTGATCCCCGCGGCCATAACACCGACATCTTTTAATGTTATCTACATACTTGAACGGTAGAAGTATTTTTTGTTACAGCCGTAAGTGGATACGCCTGGTTTTGCTTGGCGCCTTGTGCAGATGGCCTTGAAGTGAACTTAGCCGGTGAACGTGACCGCATCGTGTATAACATTATTATTACCAGACAGCAAACGTTATGCTGTTATTTCTATATGCACTTTCAAATTAGTCAAAGAAAAAAGTTCAGACTTCATTCCCAGACTAAAAATATACAAGCTCTTTATACGTATAATCTAATCTAATCCAATCTAAGTTGCAAAAAGATATTAAAATGCATGTCCACAAGCACGTCTATGCGTAAGTTCTCGCTTACACATGCTGCATGTGTACTCACAAGAAAATACAAACATCACATGAACGTAAACCTTGCAACTCCGGTCAACCTTCCCTTAAACCGGGGCAAAAATTAACTAAGATTTTAATGCATGGCGATCAACCTCATACCAAGCTTTTAGTTATTTACAAGCTTTTACTTATTATAAATATTTATTTTATGTCATTTATATTTTTGATTAAATATGCTATCATGTAGTATGTATATTTTTTATACGGCTGGTCACGTATTGCACCCTCCGCGTGACAATCGGACTTTTTCGTTTAATACCTTCAATTGCCGCTCACTTAGTGAAAATGATTTGCCCATTATCATCATTCTATCATCAGTATAAATAAACGATAATAGTAGAGAGATTTTTTATGTATGCTTATATCAGGAGCTCCCAAAGTACGGCCTGTGGATCAAATCTTGCTCACAATAAATACATTTTACATTATTTTCCTTAACTTGTAAGATGGTATTAGGCTGAACACCATTCCGTAAAAATTGGTACACTATGACAATGTCACCCCTATTTACAATAATAATAACTAGACAGTTAAAGTTCATTACTCGAATATAAGACGAACCGTTATAAGAGAACATACATTATCCTCGACGTTTCGTTATCGATGTAGCTAACGTCTTCAGGAGACACCCTCCCTGCACGACAACCGAGGATGAAAAAAACTTACTAACTGTGTAGTTATTATTGTAAATATGTCGAACCACCGTAATTCCAACCTAAACCTAACAATGTCACCCCTGTTAATAGGATGGTGGCAAGCTTCATTTGAGATTTTGGTTTTTATATTTTAAGTTCACATGCAGCACGTGTAAGCGTGAAATTATACGTGCCCATTTGTATGAACGCATTTATATTAATTGAACTATTTTTGCAACTTAGATGATAAATTATAGCTAATAGGTCGAGATAAGGCTGAACAGCCATTCTGTAAAAATTGGTACTCTGTAACAATGCCCCCCCTGTTTCAGCGAAGGGCGGCAAGAGTTCCAAGGTTTTATTTTCATTTGATTTTTGGGCTTTTATTTTGTCAGAACACATGCAATATGAGTAAATGCGAACCTGCACGTGTTTGCTTGTGGGATTGCATTTAATACGCAACTAAGCTACACATATAGTGTATCTTCTTACCTGCGTTATCCCCAAAGGGGTCGCATGTGGCGATTCAGGACCTATTTATTTTTACGGGTAAGGGGGCCGGCTTTACACCAACCACTTCAGTTGAAGTGGGGGTTTCCCAGCTCCCGAGGGGGCTGGCCCTCTTTTCTTGTGATTGATGAGTAAACCTTGCCGGTATTTTGGGCTTGAAATAAACACCGAAACGGGAAATCATTTCTGACACCCTCGGTGGGGATCGAACCCTTGCTCTCAGTATAGAATGCAAGCATTTTACTAACTGAACTATCGACCGGACTTTTTACGAGCTTGGTCATCGCTAAAAAGCGCCAATTCTCAAGCAAGACCCAGTTGCTGTAAGGCTGGATGGACCTTTGGTGACCGGTAATTGGTAAAGGTTTATGAATTTTTCAACCCAGCGAAGAGCCAATTTGAAAATATAAATGGTATATTTTTTGTGCTCCGCCGGGATTCGAACCCACAACCTTCCATTCAAAGTCCGAGGTGTTACCACTGGACCACGGACCGGTCTTAATAAGAATTCTACATATAACAAAACCTTTGCAGCTTAGATGAATCGTTGATACATTGTGAAATTGGTAGACCGCTGATTTAAGTGATTCTCAGTCATAATCAAACAATGCAGAAACCCTTTCTAAGCTCCATCGCAAAAATGTATTCGTCATGATAATGTGCATAAAATTTGCAAGTTGAATGTAAATCGTGCAAATTGTGAGCGGGACCAGAAATAGCACTTGCCATTGCATTTAGTGGAAAAGAGTCAAGTTGAATGCCACTACGGGTTTAGTAATATCTCTCAGAGTTGTAAAAATATATCACGATTTGTTTTCTACAAAAAATCCGTTTAAATGGTTTTATAATCGTCTAAAACAGGGGACCCCAACAGTTTGAGGCAAAGGGCCGGAGCAGAATCTTTTCGATAATTCTGTAAACAAACCCCACATTGCATACCATCCCATCTCTAGGGAGCTCATATTTACAACTTCCGTTCCTACTCCAAAAAAAAAAACGGAATTAACAAATACTGTGAATGTAAATATAGTATTTTTCTCAGTTGTTGGCGTTGTCGGTATAACAAGAGAGCCCGATAAGATCAGTTCCATTAACAGGGGTGGTCACATATTTAGAATGGAAGAAATCAACCCTACTAAGCCCCTATCACTCTCAGAACAATAAATATCCCAGGAAGTCCTAAAATGCGATGCATGGACGGTGTCAACGCAGATGCAGCCAAGGTGAACGCACGTAGCTGGAGAGCAAAGGCGATGGACAAGCGAGAGTGGAGGAGAATCCTGGATTCAGCCAAGGCCTTCCCAGGACTGTCGATAAACAGGGATATCAATAAATCCAATGGTTGATTTAAATGAGGTAAAATTAATGAAAATAAATATTGTGTCGATTTATTAGTTAAGCGCTTTACGATGTGAATGGACGGTGAACCTAATTTAAGTTGCAAAGATTTATTACATTTAAGATTCATATTAAATGCACTCTCATAAGCAGACACATATAAGTTCACACTTACACATGCCGCAACATAAAACCCAATCTCAAATGAACATAAGCCCTACAACTCTTTCCGACCTTCCCTAAAACAATGACGTTGAAAAAGGGAATATTTTTTTACATTATGGGTGGCCAGCCTCATACCGACCTATAAATCAAGGAAGATTGAGAAATGTTTTGAATACAAAATCTTTACTGTCTGTAGAAATTTTCGACAATTCATGAAGTGAAGTTCAAATTAAATGTCCGTAGGCCGGATTGTAGGATTCTTGGAAAGGTGCCTGCGGGCCGTATGTTGGAGACCCCTCATCGAAAGAATGAAAGAATACTAAGATCTTATTCAACGTTTGGTAGCTGCGTCAATAATCAATTAAATTGTGTTTTTTTAGAGTTTTAAAAATACTTCTTAAAAGTCATCGAATAATAATTGTCATTGTGATACGTGAAGCCTTTTTATCTGTTTTATTTGAACGGTGAAAATTTGTGAACAAATACAATGGACGAAATTTGATACGCAAAGCTTTCTTTATGTGCTAGTACATTCACTTGGAAAAGTTGAACATTCTTTTACTTATTTTTATGAAACAGTAAATATATTTTTTTCATACACATAAACGAAATATTCAATGTTACACGAGTTATACAGTTTGGTTCAAATAACTGAAATAACGGCTTCAAAACTGGTTCACTATGTCAATGTCACCCCTGTTTCAGGGAAGAGACTCAAAAAGGAAGAACCAAGGAAGAGTCTCAATTTTTTTTACGTCTTCAAAACTGGTTCCCTTTGCCAATCTCACCCCTGCTTCACTGCAATCTGTGCCAAAATGTATGACGTTGATGAGGGCATCAAGGGAGCTGCAAAAAAAAACTTTTTTTTTAGTTTAACCACTTTGATACCTACTTAATATATTTTTTAATCAACCTTTTTAAATTTTTAAGGGTTGTGTATTAAAATTGTGAAGATTCATTTTAAATTAATAATTAAAAAAAAAAAAAAGTTTTTCTTCACAAGGTGGTTTATTTCCTCGAGCGCTTTCGATGTTATCACACCGTTATCGGTTGTTCTCTTGATAATGGTGTGATAACATCGAAAACGTTTGAGGAAATAAATCAACTTTAAGAAGATCGACATTAAGAAATTGATTAAATAAGATATCTAGTTAATAATCTATGCAAACATACACAAACAGATTTTTGTCTTTTTCTTTTAATATGTTTCAATGTTTTCTTGTATTTTGTCGGGATTTGAACTCATCACCGTCCGATAACAAGTCTGAAGCGATCATACGAACTATGTTTGATTAATTTATAAATTATTATGCTCATTTGTTTACACTATTCATATCTTGCAAGATTCGACGTCTTTACACGGTTAAACGAGATCGAATCTTGAACCAGATTATCCGGACGGGTTTTCACTTTTAACGTTAGGTGGTTACTCTCACGCACTGGCGAAGTACAAAGAACTCAGGGCGGGCCTAACACAACATGTAACGTCACTAAGCTGCACATATAGAGCATCTTCTTATTCTGTTGTCCACGAAGATGTCACATAATATGATTGTGAGCTGATAGATAGATAATAATAATAATAATCTAAGTTGCAAGGATATATTCATTCAAAGCTCTCAGATGTATGCCCACAAACAAACACGTGTAGTTCGCGCTTACAAATGCTGATTGTGTACTTACAAATAAAATCCAAACCTCAAATGAACATAAGCCCTGCAACTCTTGCCGACATTCCCTGAAACAGGGGTGACATTGGCAAAGTGAACCATTTTTTACAGTATGGGTGGTCAGCCTCCGATAAGACAACCATTATATAGCGCCTTTTTTGACAGTGTGTCACTACAAAGGCGCTTGTCCGTATGACTGGACGAAGAGGTGAGTCTTCAGACCTCTTTTAAATGGTCTCTCCATATCCAGTTCCCTCAGTGATGGTCTCTTTATAGCGCCGTTTCGTGATGTAGTCACTCACTGCAAGGGTGAAACGGAGTATGGAAAGTGCTTATTTGTAATGAGAAGGGAGCAGATATTCCGTCAACTACTTCAGTCGAAGGGATTACCCAGCTCCCAAAGGAGCAGGTTCTTATTTCTTACGAAGGCTGAATACCTAAACCTTACCACCGTGATTTTTTATTTGACTTCAACATCATTTCTGAAACTCTTGGTGGGGATTGAACCCTAGCTCTCTGGCATTGAAAGCAAGCGCCCAATCAATTGAGTTTTTAATTGATTTTAATTAATTTAAAGAAGAATTCATCATACGTATTTTTTTTCTTAAATCGTGAAGGCATTTTATTTTACAATTGCGGAACAAACAATTGCCCGGAGTCGGTAGTGTAGTGGTTAACACTTCGTACTTGTAATAGTTTAGTATCGGGTTTGATTCCAAAAGAAGCATACAAAAATATTTATTTGATTTTCAAGTACGTTATTCGCTGAGTTAAAAAAATCATCTGCCTTTAGCAAGGATTTGTCACAAATAGTCCTTACAACAACTAGGTTTTGCTTGTGAAAGTGGCGCTTGCAATCACCAAGCTTGCAGAGAGCTTTTGAGAATTTTCATTCACACAAAAACAGCGCTCACCAAATATATACTTTTTAAAAAAATCCCTGTGATAGAAAAAATGAAGAAGCATTATTTTATTGAGAAAATTCAATATTATTACATATAATTGTAATGCTTATAATCATCAACAATAGAGTCTTTATAGATCTTTATGAGATACCATTTTATATTACGTTCTCGTCCACTCCATCTTTTTGTACCGAAACAAACTTTTCCCACAGTATTGTACATTATTGTACTTTGTAAGAGACTGGAGCTGCAATTACGTATTGAAGTGAAAAGTACTGGATCGTTTAAAATAAAAGGAAAAGCCGTCCCTTCTCTTTGCTTTTAAGATTATGATGATGATGAGTGTTATTCACAATAAAATTACTGTTCTGATAAATAAATGTTTTCTTTATGGTTTTTCGTGTATTGACAAAAATTGAGTCTAATTGAAACGGAAAATATTTTATAAAATAAACATTCTTACCATATAGTAACTTTCTTCGAAACTTCTTTGAAAGAAAACTCTTGGGAATACGATCAAGAGATTGCCTAAGAACTTCATACTTTCTGGATTTGAAGCGGCTCATGGATGTATTTCGTCCCATTCGCAGCTGAAGAGGTTGGCAACCGACAGAGATAGATGGGGTGCACAACAAGGCACTGCCTTTTGAAGATGATGATGATTCTTACCACTTATGTACCTATTTCCGGGACGGTATTATTATAGATTATTATAGTTCCTTGACTTATAGGTTGGTATGCGGCTGACCACCCATACTGTAAAAAATGGTTCACTTTGCCAATATCACCCCTGTTTCAGGGAAGGACGGCAAGAGTTGCAGGGCTTATGTTCATTTGAGATTGGGTTTTTATATTGTAGGTCCACATGCGGCATGTGTTAGCGCGAAATTATACATGTCTGCTTGTGGGAATGCATTTAATATAAATCTTAAATAATATATTTTATCTTTGCAGCTTAGATTAGATTAGATTAGATAGTATTATTTTTGTAATGTTTTATTTTACTTTATTTTAACAGAAAAATGTAATAACTTTTTGTTCTTCAATATTTGTTTACTGAAAATTGTTCCTTGACTGGTATTAGGCTTGTCGTCTATACCTACCTACTGGAAAAAAATGTTTAGCTTTGCCAATATCACGTCTCTATTTAACTGAATTGTGGTGAGAGTTGCAGGGTTTATGCTCAGTTGAGATTTGTGTTATTTTATTATTTTGTAAGTACACAGGATGCGTGTGTAAGATCGAATTTACACGTGTCTGCTTTTGGGCATAGGTTTTCTATGAATCGTAAATTTTATAATAATTCTGCAACTAAGATTATTGAAAAATTAATTACATAGTTAGATTTTTTATCTGTATACTTCGAATAATATATGTAAGTTTTCTTTGCGACAGTCTTTAAATGAAACTTTAAGATGACCCTAGCTATTTAATGAAATATACAAGTGTATGAAATGAAAAAAAAATGACTTTCACTGTGTGAAACACCAAAGCCTTAAATCATATATTTCGAATTTGATCAATTTTTATTTTGCTTGATTTTTTGGTAAAATACGACATTATTACATCTTTTGAAGACTGTAATTCCTGTAATTAGATTATTCAATTTGTTTTGTGAAATGTATAATTGCATGTAATTTGTTTATGGTTTATTTGGTTCAAATGTTCGTGGTTCGCGACTGTACTTATCTTTCTCTCGTCTTGCACTTGAGAGCATTAGAGCAGGGTTGCCACAAATATTTGAAGTAAGAGGCGCTTTGTTTTTTTTTAAATAATATAAAAACATCTGTTGTAATTATCAAGAAGATGTTTTTTTACCAAGTTAAGCATTTTTTGTTTGTGATTCTTAGCAAAATTATATTTTTCATGAGGCATGTTTAAAAGCGCGGACTTATACGGGTCTACTTGTGAGAATGCGTATAAAGTGAATACCCAATGTTACATATCTTTGCAACTTAGATTACATTAGATAAGATTAAATTTAAAAAATACCAACTTCATGGTATAATCTGTGATGTTGGCGGCTAGGGTTTTTTAAATTAAAGTTTGTTTTCTGTTCGTTTTTGATATCCATATAAGTTAAAATTTGTTGATTTCATGCGAACTTAAGCATGTCTATATAATCTATAATCTAATCATAATAAATAATATTATCTAAGCTGCAAGGATATGTTAACATTTAAGGCTCATATGAAATGCATGCCTACAGACAGGCACATGTAGGTTCGCGCCTACACATTCTGCATGTGTGCATACAAATAAAGAAAACCTCACATGGACATAAACCTCGCAACTCCTGCCGCCGTTCCCTGAACCGGGGTGGCATTGGCAAAAGTGAACCGATTTTTACAGCACGGGTGGTCAGCCTCGTACCAACCTATCAGTCTGTTTTGTGAAAATGCATATAATGTGAATCTATAATGTTACTTATAATTTGCAACTTAGATTAGATTAGATGGTATGGTATTGGTTCTTAGCCTTTATGAACAGGGACCACTTTGATTGTTTTTTCTTCGATTAGGGACTACTTTTTTTTTTACCAGGAACCATAAGTTCCATAAATACTTATCAGTTTTGTATGAACCACCCCCAAAGCTTTCACAAACTACTAGGAGTCTTTGGACTTACGTTTAATAACCACTAGTCCATATTGATTGATGTATCCAGAAGTATTTTGGTTGCTTGTGGCTTTGGCAAACATCTGTGCTTTTAGTTGCGGTGTCAGCCCTGCTCTCCCAGCATTGAAAGATCTCGAGCAGAATTCAATGCACTCACACGGTAGGCCGAGAGGTGGTCATCATTACGGGCAACTAAGGCCACAGCTAGACCAGGGAATGCTGCGCGGATAGGAGTGATTAAAACAAGAAAGTGCTCCTCTATATAAGCACTCTCAGATGTGCTGTACGAGACATTTGACTCTCGACTTTACATCAATCCACAAATAATCCAGACTTTAATCCAGATCTAGCTTCAATCCAGATCTGACTTCAATTCACTCACAATAAAGATTTCAATCCGAAAGAAAGAACAATCCATCTGGTGATAAGAAACAGTTAAAAAATTAAAGTGTCTACGAGCGAATCAAGATGAAAGTTTTGGTGAGTACAAAAATAATTTATTTTTTAAGTTCTCTTGTTGGACCAGTTTATCTATTAAGTGTTTAATCTATTAAGCTTTGTAAATGACTTAATTCAACTTAATGGGTCTGGTTTTATAAGATTGACATTTGGGAATTAGAATTGAAAATGCTGAAGTGTTTTATTCAGAATAGAAAAAAACACAACGACCCTTTCTACATAAACAATACATTGCATCTGTGAAAAAAATATACAAAATATTTAAGTCTGCATTATAATGAAACTAAATGTAGATTAATTTTGTTTACACAGTGAAGTAAAAATATATGTCGTTTACTAAATAAAATCATCTTCTTTGTGTCAAGAGGTGTCAGAGGTCAAGTTTGGATAATTTGTGTTGGATAGTTAAAAGACATAAAGTCCATTGATCCTGACCTAGGATTATTTTTAAAGTAAGACAATGCCACGAAAATTTTGAAAAAATGATATCCTATGATTTCATGTATAATATTAATCTAATATTCGAAAACAATCCAAAAGCGATTTAATGATTTCTTACGACTCATCTGTGACCTTTGATATTCTTGTGCAACAAAAAAGCTTCAGAAAACGTGAAAAGAGTTGTAATCTAAATATAACTTTTCTTTAAAACTACATGTTTTATCTTTGAAAAAAAATATAACATATATAATTATGTCATTTAGTTAATTACATATATTGCATTTTCATGACAAGTTTAATGGCAGGTATACTAAACTTTTTGTACCGTTTTTTTTGGCAGATACTGATATCAGCGTTGGCTGCAATAACATTGGCCGAAGATTTGGAGCATTCAGTTACGTCTGAGCACAAAAAACGTGGAGTGGCCAAAGCCCCTCCCAACGTCAACTCGTTGCCAAGCAACGGCCACCAGAAACCAGAGATCAACTATGCTGCTTTCCAGCAACCAGGACCTGTAACTCAAAACCCAGTGTACACCTTGCCACCAGGACAATACAACCAAGGAGATGTTGCCAACATCAACCATCAACCTGCTTTTAGCTTCCTTCCACATCATCAACAGATGCTACCGCTTCAGTTCATCCCTCAGGCCATAATGATGCCGAAGTATCAACTGGTTTCAACCAAAAACGCCAACGGGCAAACTCAATTCACATTGGTACAACAGCAACCTTTATTCCACAATTTCGCTCAACCACAATTCTTATTACAACATCCGACCTTAAACAATATTGCTCCAACAACACCGTCTCAACTTGGATCAAATAGTTATGTAACTCCTCAACCTTTAACATACACAACACACCCGAACAACTCACCGATTCAGTATCAACCTAATCAGCAACCTGCTTTGAACTATGCCAACATTGGACAACCTTCAACCATGCTCCTGTTTGCTCAACCTTCACCTCAAATGTACAACAACTATTTGACACCACAATCTAATTTGCTATACACACCAGCCGGACAACAGCTTTTAAACTATTATCAAAACAATCCTCAAGCTAAGTATCAACTTTTGTACGGTAATCAACAACAACAACAAACACATCACAATTATCAAGCTCCTGTTGGTGGAAGTGACTTTGAAATAACCAAGAGTATTTCAGGACCTGTGCAGCAGAGTTTGGCTCCGCAAAAACTCGAACCTGATAACATTGGTTTGAATACCAATGAGTATATTTCACCTCCTGACACTCACTTCAGACCGATCCCTTCTTATGGATCGAGAGCAATTAATAATAATTATAAGAGCTGAAAATCTTCAGGTGTCATTTAAGTAACTAAAATGTATTTTGTGGTAGAATGATACAAGCTTACTATTTTTAGTATGAAATGTAGAACCAAAGTGCTTAGTTTGTCAAAAAATTAATGGTTACAATTTTTTTTTTGATCAATAATACGCGACGTAAGAATGCAATAAATAATGAAACTTGCAAAGAATATACTACAACTTAAGATTAATATAAAATGCATGCACACAAGCAGACACATTTGAGTTCTTGATTATACTCGTACAAGCTCTATGCGTGCTTACAAAATAAAAACTAAAACTTCAAAATATTTTTTGTTGTTCTTGACCTTCCCTGAAACACGGGTGACACTGGCAAAAGTGAACCAATTTTACGTGATCAGCCATATATAAGGAACGCGAAAATTATGTTTCAGTTTGTGGAAAAAAAGATGGGTCTTTTTTTATATATTCAATCATTTTTAATTTTTTGCAATAAGTTCATTCGAATGCATTTACAACCTATTAATATCTGGTCAGAAACAGGTTATGACTTAAGAGGCCCAACGATACTCGAACCAGCTTGTTTGTATTTCAAACACGCTAGTCAAATATACCTGTATTTACCCGCATAGTCATAGAGCCAACAATTGATATGGGAATGCAATATTCTTGGATAAATGTTTTTTACTCTACTTATCATTCTACCACAATTATTTGTTTATTTAATAATACAGATTTAGGTGTTATGTTATATACCTGTATAACGTACCTACACATGGTTATAATTTTTCATTAGTACCTAAGTTTAATCAATTTTGTTATTTTAAAATGTTTAATTTTTGTTGACTATTTGTAATCTTTATGGCTTTAATAAAAATATTATCTTATATACCTACATACACATTTATAAATAGATGTTCTAGTTCAATACAGGTAAGTATAAATTTTCACCATGTATTATTTTGAAAAATCTGTATTTCGCTGAAAAAGTGCCATAAAATCCATAGAAAGAATGATAAAAATAAATAAAAAAGTAATTTAAATACCAGAACAATACACTTTTAAGACGAAATAAAACAATTTTAGTAGGAAATTGGAAACAAAACTTTACAGGAAAAATAAATAGAAGTATGATCATTTTTTTTTTTTAATTGGAAAATGGACTTAGAAAAAATACCATAGATTAATAAATTGTGACGGCGCGGCGCATGGTTGCTAAGGACTGTAGCATCATACGGGTGCGGCATTATTTTGACAGCCGAGAAAATTCTAACTTCAAATTTGTACTAAGGTCATAAAAATAATGTTTTTGTTCCAAAAGGACATTATATCATGAAGAATTAATGAACATTTAAAAAATATTTTCATTATTAAAGTTAATGAAAAAGCGCCATCTATATCTCAGGCATAAAACTTAAATGAGAAAACAGTAGCACGAACGTTACGTTCTCATAAGTGTACTGAGTCTAAATAAATTGATATGTACCAACTATGTATGTTTATCATCAATATTTTTTCAAATGAAATACATTTATAAATCTCTTTCTTATTTTTTTGGAACAATTTTTTCACAAGGTGAAGAAGATTGTGAACTTTCATAAACCAAAAAAAAATATTTTAAAAATTAGGTTTTGAAAATTATTTTATAAAAATATATTTGTAACCATTCTGCTCCTGAAGATGCCTCATTAGGCGAAAATGTTTGAGCAAAACAAAAATAATAAAGTGAATTAAAACAATGTTTTACCATTTTAATTTGTAAATATTTATAAGAATGGACTTTCACTGTGTTAACAGATCAACACTAAAAAATATAAAAAAAAATATTTTGCTGGTTTATTTTTCTTCTGAGTACGAACAAAATATTTACGGTATTATTCTCAAACAGCTAAGCCATGGCTCATCTGCAGCCTACAGCGAATTTTCCATACAAAAATCGGTGATTCGTATATCGGACATGGATCAAATATTTTGTGTACCTACAGTCTAAGATACGGTCGATCAGTAAAGCTGCAAACCTGAAATAGAAATCTAAGCTTTTGTGAATTGTATTTTTTAAAAGTGCCTAAAACTTGCCAATTTTTTTAGCAATTGCACTCTGGTTGTTGCAGGGTAATGTTGCAAGAGCTGTAATCTATAAATCTTTAATCTTAGTTGCAACGATAAATTATAAGTATCATAATTAATGCATACCCTCAAACATAGGTACACGTGTAAGTTCACCCTTACACATAGGTACTTCAAGTGTACAAACAAAATTAAGGCCCAAATCTCAAATGAACAAACCATTTCAACTCTTTTCACCCTTCTCGGAAACGGGGTGACATTGTTAAAATGAACTAGTTTTTACAGTATGTGTGGTATGGCTCATACCAACCTGTAAGTCAAGGAACAAAAGTAATAAATAATTTCCAATTAACTTTGTAAAAAAAAGTTAAAAATTGAATAAACTCAAATACAATACAACAAAAATAAATGCGAATAATTAAATTTATAACCTTAGCGTCAGCTAAGCATGTCAAGCATAACAGATCGACCGAAATTTTTTCATCCTTTCAAGTTCATCCTTTTTCGCTCATTGCAAAATTGGTTAATTTATTCAGATTCATAATCTTTTACATAAATTAGAGTTAAAAAAATAATGTATCTCTCTTAGTCATATTTTTTTTGTAAAGTGGGCGGCGCGTACTGAGGTTTAGTTTATTATGCAACCTGCAAAAGGATGAACTTACACGTGCCTTTTGGTTTAAGCCGTAATTGCCCATACAAATATGCGACTCAGAGTATAAAGATATACAAATTTAGATGGATAACATTAGATTAGTTAGGTTTAAGTTAGAATTACGGTCGTTTGACATTTTGACAATTATATTAATTTTAAAACTAAACAAATTTCAAAACTTAATTTAACTCGGATATTTCACGAACCGTTAGAGAGAACTTACATCATTCTTGACGTTTCGTCGGTGACGTAGCCAACGCCTTCAGGAGAACATCCTCTCTGCACGACGACTGAGGATGAACTATAATAATTTAGTTCACTGTAACTGTAATAATTTAGTTCATCCTCAGTCGTCGTGCAGAAAGGATGTTCTCCTGAAGACGTTGGCTACGTCGCCGACGAAACGTCAAGAATGATGTAAGTTCTCTCTAACGGTTCGTGAAATATCCGAGTTAAATTAAGTTTTGAAATTTGTTTAGTTTTAAAATTAATATAACATTAGATTAGTTTTATTTCACCGTCTGCACGATTCGATCTATAAAATTGATCATTTATCTACATATCTATAGCTCCTTTTTGACTGCATAACTTTTTTTACTTACCTATCCTAAGTATAAAGTACCCAAACTATAAAGTTTTATGTTTTAATTTAATCATAGGATTTTACCAAAGAGTATAGAAACTAAAACGTTCAATTGAGGCGCTATTTTACTTTACGTATTTTTTTTATAAACTTTACGCAGGGTACACACTATAGCAATAATAAGACGTAAATTTGTAAGTATGGTTCAACGAGATAATTGGTTTATATTTTTATAAGTTCTGATTTTTTAATCGTCGAAATTATGTATTTACAAATGTAGTGATGCGAAGGTAGAATGATCGAATGTATGGATAATCACGGTGTGTAAAAATTACAAAATAGTAACAGAAAGCAACCTCAATATACGACCTAACTGTCATTTTACACTGGACGCATTACGAGCGATTTGTCTGTGTTTTTTTTTGTATCCAGCGCCGGGTCAGAAGTCAGTGGTGTATAGATGTATGAAAGCTTTCACACAGTTTGCCAGGTAATTCATAGACAATCCGGGCAGAATGCGTTGTGTCTGAAATGTCCCAAAATATGTTTTAGATCTACGGTTATTAGATAAAAAAATTAAACAGGTGAAAAACTTGTAGATAAGTATAATAATAATAATAATAATCTAAGTTGCAAGGATATATTCATTCAAAGCTCTCAGATGTATGCCCACAAACAAACACGTGTAGTTCGCGCTTACAAATGCTGATTGTGTACTTACAAATAAAATCCAAACCTCAAATGAACATAAGCGCTGCAACTCTTGCCGACATTCCCTGAAACAGGGGTGACATTGGCAAAGTGAACCATTTTTTACAGTATGGGTGGTCAGCCTCATACCAACCTATAAGTCAAGAAATAAGTATGTTTTGTGATATTTCTAATCTAATCTAAATCTAAGTTGCAAAAATATGTATCATTTGAGATTCAAATTAAATGCATTCCCACAAGCAGACACGCATAATTTCGCGCTCACACATGCCGCATGTGGACCTACAATATAAAAACTCATTCTTAAAAGAACATAAGCCCTGCAACTCTTGCCGAACTTTCCTGAAACAGGGGTGACATTGGCAAAGTGAACCATTTTTTACTGTATGGGTGGTCAGCCTCATACTTTGATTATTACAAACGTTTTTTTTTTCATTTTGAAGTCTTCATAAATTGTCACTTTGTTGTTTTTCAAAAGAGGAAATGAAAAAATAGTGGGATGAATGGCCGGCTATTGTATGAATCACACCTTAAGAAACCCTGTGAGCTTGGTCGTCGCTAGTCCCTGTTGTTGGAATAATCCTTCTAAAAGGTCATCGATAAAAGTAGATGAATAATTGTTATTCGAATTGATTGAATTATCATTCACAGCGAAAAGGGTTCTTGAAACTTAAGCGTCATTTTTGAGTTCTACGCTAGGTACCTTCCGAATACAAGTATGAAGCATTAATCGCCTGACTACAACCAGTTAACAGAAATATTTAGTTAGTAAGTATTTTAAAGAAAAAACCCAATAATATAAATCCTCGTTTTCTTGAGGTATTTATACCGGCCCGTTTTTTCTTTGCTCACTCTAGTAGGTTGTAAATCGAAACTGTTGTACATCGAGGTTGCGGTGTATGTATTTACTATATCAAATCGTTGAATTACTACGCGTTGGTGTAAAAAATGAGAAATTTATGAAGGAAAGAGAAAGATAGTTGTGTCGGTGATGTAAACGGTAATAATGTGGAGCAAAAGGAGAATGTATAAGCAATAAATGAACAAATGAAAGGTTCGTGGAGATAATATCTGTGTTGCAACATAGATCCACAGGTGATGTCCAACAAATGAGATTAACGGTTGTATTAAAACTGTATCACGGGTTCGACTTTTTTGTTGTTGTTTCCAATTAAAGTATTTTTAGTTTTTGTTTTTAATTAAATTTGATTTGTTGTTATGAGAGATGCACGATAGTTTTAAGTAAGTAGATGGAAGATATTTTTATTTAATAAAAAAAAGGTGTAGGTGTTTTTTTTTGCACCTTCTTGGAAAAACGGTAATTTTTAAGCAACTGTAGCCGAAAACAGTACATAGAAAAACACAGACGAGATTCCTGTCCATGACGATGTTATTTTGGTGAATTGCATTTCTCTTCACAACTTTATAAAAAAAAAATCTACATAGATTTAAAGGATTGGTTGAATAAGCTAATATAATGAGCTCAGAACATTTTCAGCATCGATGTTCAAAAATGTTTTTTTTCTCTACAGCGAAAAGTCATAGGTACGCCTGTGTAACAAGGGTCGTAAGAAACCAATTAAAAAATATAAGTTAACCTGCGGCCTAACAACGCGAAAATGTGAAGCCACAACATCTTGGCGATATATCAAATGTGTGGACCACATTCATTAAAAGAAGACAAATAAAAAAAGATGTTATGAAATGAAATCATAAAATCTAAGCTCAAAAAAAATGACGAAAAATTGATGCAAGTGGTGCGATCGATTTCAGTTGCAAAATGTTTTTTGCAAACAAATTTAGTAGAATTATAAACACGCTACTAATCTTATTTCACAGTACAAATATTGCCCAACTTCTCTCTAATATACGAGAATACTCGTACATTAATAATTAGAGATGGGCACGCCTCGAAGGCCTGTAATTGCATCTCTATTTTTTTCCGTCGTTGGCCAACGGAAATTAAAAACGCAGAACTAGTTAAGGATCAACGGCACACCAAAGATTTTCGAGAAGTATATTATGCTTATGTAACGTGACAGATTTATATTTTTACGACGAAAGTTACGAAGCGTAGACGTAAAGGGAGCAGCCTCACACCAACTACTTAGTGGTAAAAAAGTATCTCATTTCTTGTGATGCTTTGATGATTTGTTTAAATAAATAACATCGTAAAGTGGAATGCAATTCACCAACCAATTTTCGCTTGGATGACAGGTATTCACATTATGAACTAATAATTAGACTATTTTATTTCTTGAATAATTACACCATGGCATCTACTATTGTCAACTGAATTGTCGAGACTTGAACCGGCACTGTTTTTTATTATTTTTTATACACGCCAGTCAGATTTCGTGAATTAAATCGTATTTTTCCTACAAGGTGCCCCAAAAGATTTAATGAACACATCGCTCTTGAGATGCCTCTTGAAGGGAGTCCCCGAAGAGAAATAAGTGTGCAAGGACATAACAAAGTTGCGACACATCTACGGATGTACTGGACACGCTTAGTTGAATGGCGACTGGATACAGTGTCAGTGATTACTGGGAGCTCGCTGAAGATGCAGCTCGGCTAAAGGAGGTGCAAACATTAGCTATGCTGTCGACTCTTAAAATCGATTATTCATTTAGTAAAAAGTAAGATTGATTTGGAGGCGTTGCTTTGATGTAATGGGCAGGTGTGGCCCACGTTACATATAACTCAAGCCTTCCGTCTGTGACCTGTGATCTTTGGGCGGACCCTGGTTCCTTTTCCCTGCTCCAACAATGGAGAATAAAGATTCAATATAGATACAAAGCTGACATATAAATATCATTTCTCCTTTCTATTTAATTTAAATGTGCTTCAGTTTGCAAAAATAAAACTAGATTGATGTGATTGTATGATTTGAATTAAGTATTGGTTCACGACTGTATAATCTGTAATCTAAGTTGCAAATATATATTAATATTTAAAATACATGCCAATTCGCCAAAAAGGCTGCGCTTACGTATGCCACAAATTAAGAACCCAAATTTCAAATGACAATAGATCCTTGCAACTTTTGCTTCCCTTTCCTGTACCCTGAACCTATTACTTGGAAGTCTAAAATATGGCTGGAGACGCATGCTCCAAGCCCCATATACAGCTAGAAGTACCAACGAACCCATAAGTCGGGAGCTACGTTTGGATAGCTTGACTCTGGCCAGAATGTGTACAGAACGGATTCTTCAGTTCTTCGGACACGTTGTCCGACGCAATGATGATAGCGTGGAATGAATGGTTGTGATCGGTAGCTTGGAGGGGAAGAGAGGAAAAGGACGGTCCCTTAAAACGATGGACTGATCAAGCGAAGACAGCAGCACGCACTTCAGGGGCAGAGCAACGCAAACAAGAGGCAAATGATGTATAGTGATTATTTGGAAAATTCATACACCTTTACCAATGACCGGTCACCAAAGGTCCATCCAGCCTCACAGCAACTGGGTCTTGCTTGAGAATTGGCGCTTTGTAGCGACGACGACCAAGCTCGTAAAAAGGCCGATAGCTCAATTGGTAGAATGCTTGCATTCCATGCCGAGACCAAGGGTTCGATCTCAAGGCTTCCTCAGCCTTCACAAGAAATGATAACTAGCCCCCCGGGAGCTGGGAAACCCCCACTTCAACTGAAAGTGGTTGGTGTGAGGCCGGCCCCCTTACCCGTAAAAATAAATAGGTCCCGAATCGCCATATGCGACCCCTCGGGGATAACGCAGGCAAGAAGTTACACTATATGTGTAGCTTAGTTGCGATTTTTTTTCCACAAGGGTGTCAACCCTAAGCAATCAGGAATAATATGAAGAAGAAGATAATACTGAAATACATTATTATAAATTTTGCAGACAGGCCAGAAATCATAACTCAATCGTCGAATGCGAAATACGAATATTCGCGAATCACGACTAAATTAATATGACAGTTTGATCGATTGGAAGTTATTATGCATGCAGAAAAAAGCTTAAGAAATATTCCCTGCAACTAATCTAATCAATATCTGTTTTTATATATTTCAAAAAAGAAAAGTTAATGATGAATCAACTATGTCTTTATCATAAATCTATGAAGGAAGGTAATAAAATAGAGAATTAGGTACTTATATGAGTTATTTTATCAAATTTTGACTTTCGATTTCATAAAAAAAACTTGTGCAATGTTTCTCGTCAGAAATATATTTTTATAAAATTAAAATTAAAGATTTATTATGCATGATTCATTTACTTAAAAATTGGTATAAGGCTGACGACTGATAAAGTAAAAACTGTTAAGTTTACCCAACGGCAGCTTTGTTTCAGCGAACGTCGGCAAGAGTTGCAGGGCTTATGTTCATTTAAGATTTGGGTTTTTATTTTGTAACTACAGAAGGTTGCGGCTTTGAATTGTGAATTAATGCATGTCTAATTTATAAATTTTTCATTAAACAATATGAATTTTCACAGTGTTAATACACAAACAATACAAAATATAATGCATGTCTGTTTGTCTGCGCATACATTTAATATGAATCTTTAAAACTAGGATTATGGATATATATAAATACTGTAACTCTATCGTTATTCCACTAGAGGTATCCAGAGCCTCTATGGACTTACGTGTTCATTGACTTCTTTCAATCTTTTCATTTTGAATACCTCTTTTAATTCATTCATATCCATCACTTTTTCCATTCATTCCCTTTTTTTTTCAATCTGTACAGTATCTAATTTTTCAACAATTTCACCAATCTTCAAGGCATAGGTACCTACTTATTTTGGTCTTTCCTGTCCTCTTGTACCTTTTACATTTCCTGAGTGATATAGTCTCTAATAAAATATTTAATCAGATCAAATCAAATCAAATCAAATCAAATCTCATCAAATCCTTTCTTTCGATTTCACTAAAAAAAAAAAAAGAAATTTTGTAACACAGACTTACGCCAACTGTTTGACGTGATGAGTGCTCGTTATAATAAAATATTCACGAAACGTTGATTTGTTAATAACTGGTTCAGTGCGTGGAGTATAAAACGATGCGTAAATACTCAAACATCACGTAAACTGTAAAAAATAAATGAACACTAAAACATTCAATCGAGGCGCTGTTGCATTTTCCATACATGTTTCAATTCACGGAATTTTAGTACTTGTACAGTTATAAAAAAATATCTTGGCGTTCATCGTTCAAAGGTGATCTTTTAAGGCATAAAATTTTATTTTATATTTCATAAAACGCTGACATGCAACTTTGAAATGTAATTATAGCTCTTGAGATATGTTTATCTTGAATTTGATACAGTTGGGGTATAGTAAGTGTACACATTAACGACCGTGTGTTTATGTATTGAAAATGATTTATTTAATACTACTAATTAATATAATCTTGTTATAGCGTGTAGTTCCAACAACTATCTATAAATTTGTGATTTTATACTGAAAGTTGTAGATTTTATTTATATACTAAGTCCGGTTGGTGCTCAGTTGGAAAATGCTTACGTTTCATGCATTAGGGCTAGCGTTCGATCTTCACCAATAATAATAATAAAATTAGGATGATTTACTTAGTGAGCGCTGTTTTTGTGTGTGTCACACCTCAAGAGCCCTCTGCGAGCTTGGTCGTCGCTGTAAAAAGCGCCAATTCTCAAGCCAGACCCAATTGCTGTAACGCTGGATGGACCTTTAGTGACCTTTGAAGGATGTCAGAAATGGTTTCCCGTTTTGATGTTTATTTCAATGACAACCAGTCCCTTCGAAAGCTGGGAAACCCGCCACTTCAAGTGAAGTGGTTGGCGTAAGGCCGGCGCCTTTTCTCCTGAAAACGATCCCTTGAACCTGTGATTCCTTCTTTGAGAGACAACGTGGTAAGACTTTGCAGCTTAGTTCTGTTTTTTTTTTATATTTATAAAACTTTATTTTTCTTTTATAAAACATAGTTACACTTTTAAATTTTATTTTTCAATTTACATTTATATAAGTCATATTTGTGTATTTATATACTTTAAGGAAAATATTAAGACTACTTTTATAATTATTATAAGTTTCATATACTTTATGCTACGTATTTTGTGTGTTAGAATATTTTGTTTGTCCCGAACTAATAAATAAAATAAAAATAATACCAAAATATAGTTTTAGTTGGAACGGTTATGAATGTGTTTAAATCAGATCGTTATTTTACTTTCGTAGCCACTAGTTTTTTTTAACATCTAACATGGGAGTACATTCTCCTAAGTCAAAAGGTGATCTATCTGATATGTTGAAAAAGTCAACAAATTGCTGAAATTTTTGGAGATTTCCATGAGTGATGTCTGCCGCTGTCATGCATACATATTGTATAACTCAACTCCTAAAAGAGTAAAAAAACATAGAGTTGGAAAAATCAGCCAAATTTTAAGGTTGCTTACAAACTTGCTAGCAGATAATACTTAGATATTGTCGAAAAAATGCCCAGATTATGATACAAAAAATTATGAGTTTTGCGTGTGGAATCTTTTTATTTTCACACGTTAGGGGCTGGCCTTGCCACAACCACTTGACTAAAGGGAGAAGATTCCAAGCTCCTCGGCTGGTTCTCAAATTTTGTGAAGGCTCAGTAAACTTTGCCGGTGATTTTGAGCTTGAAATAAACACGGAAACGGAAAATTATTTCTGACATCCTCAGAGGAGATCGAACCCTAATCCTCTGGCATGGAATGAAAACATTCTATGAACAGAGCTGTCAACCGGATATGATGCTTTTCATTTTATTATAATTAAGAGAATAGTGGTTAAAACAGCATGTTAATTTATAATTGTGGCTTTCTCTTTTTAAGTGCACTTGCATCATGTGTAAGCGCGGACCTACGTGCCTCTGTCTGTTAACATGCATGAAAAGTGAATCTCAACAATTAAATGATTATACGAGTATTATATCCCATCTCTTGGCATCATTGACTTGTTCGACTTGGTTAAAGTGTCTACTCAAACTCTACTATTTGAATCTCTTCACTTAGCTCTGATACACTCTTAATGAGCCGCCTTTCCCCGCGCACAACACCTGTAGATTCTTTACGACCGGTCATAAGGTTAAACTCAACTCGGCGGGGAATCATTTTATGATGATTGCTCTCTTTAGTAATGGAATCTCGACTTGATATCTGTACCCCAAGTGTAAAACATCTAGTTTAAGCTCAACCATAGCGCTTACAAATAAACGTAAACAGTACTAGTGAACGTTTTAGGTTTTGAATGTTTTTAGTAAACTAGAGTTACGTCTGCGTATGGTGATATGCTACATCTTTCCATTGTACTCTATGGCGTGGAAGAGTGGACACTTACACAGTGCCTCGAGAATAGAATCGTTGCCTTTGTAATGTGGGTCTACAGTTGGATGTTGAAGGTTTCCTGGATGGATCGAGTCACAAATGTTGAAGTTATTTCCTTTATAAGATTAATTAATTACTAGAGTTAAATTAACTAATTACTAGAGCCAAACTCCTCAGGCCATCAAAAAGCAGAAACTGGTTTATTTCGGCCACATAATGAGAAATGAGAAATATTCCCTCCTACATCTCATCATTCGAAATATTCCCTCCTACATCAGTTGATTGATTATTATTGATTAATTACTAATTAATAAATAATCAAGTATTTATGATTCATTGCTCATAAAAATGGTTCATGTTTTGGATGACACAATTTCGTAATGACGCTGTTTTTAAAATGCTGTTCTACTTACCTTGAATAAATTGATCAAAACAAAATGGGAAAGTGAAAACACATCGAAAATAAAATACAAACAAAGTAGAAGTTTGTTTACCCAATACTGACTTTGACCCAGTTGATAAAACTGCTGATCTGCATTTCTGTGCATCATTCTTTATTGAAAAAATACCGCAAGCAAAAAAAATAGAGCACAATCAAAGTTCAAATCTCCACAAGATTCTCCGAGACATGACCCTTTATCTTTCAGAGAAGTCGTTAATTGTAGTAGACTTAATAAATATTTGTTTATCCTAATGCCTTGTGTGAAATAAGTTTATTTGTATTAGCACCTAGACTTAATATGAAACTATTGAAGTATGAATAAATGTAATAATGATTATTTAAGTACATATTGCTCACAAAGCCCTCCCCGCCTGAGATACAGGATTTTCCTAGTTCAGGCACATGTATTATTATTCTCTTATTCCATTTTAAGTTTAAATAACATTTATTTCAATATTTTAACTCATTTTGTTCAGAGACATGTAAAAATGTAATGTTAAGTATTTTTTGTGTATCATTAATATCAGAAAGTTATACAGATATATTGTATAGAAGCTCTCCACGCCTGAGACACAGGTTTTCCTAGTTCAGGCACATGTATTATTTTCTTACTTAAGTTAAAAAGCTGCACCTTATGTTAATCTTCTGAAAAACAGTTTTATGAATAAATTATTATTATTATTATTATTATTATCATACAGGGAAGCACTGAGGAAATACGAGCTCCAGGTCAAAGAAGAACATCTTGGTTGACTAACCTGAGACAGTGGTTTGGCAGAAACACAAGATCCCTCTTTCGAGCCGCAGTATTGATGGTGTAAATTACTATGATGATCGCCTATCTAGGTTCACTGAAGAGGTGCAGGAAGAAGAAGAAGAATATTTTGGTAAAACGCCATGGATGAGTTTAAACGCTAAATTTTATACTGAGCTAATGATCTGTGTAAGTGATTTCCAGTTAGCCGAGATTAGAGACACGATGAACAATTGGATGCTGTAATGAAGATGAAAATAGTAATTAATCACGCACAGATCTCTTTAAACTGAGTCATTGACTTATAAAGAAAGCTTATCTGCCTTATAGTTATAACATATAACTCAATGTGAGTCATGAAAAAGCTTTTGAATGTGCTTAAGTACGGCTGCGGTTCCCTCCAGAAGAAAGCACGAAACTTAGCATGCGCATGGCTTTCATGTATGGAAATATTTTTTATGTAGAAACATGTCGAGAAATAGTTAGGTTTAAGTTAGAATTACGGTCGTTTGACATTTTGACAATTATATTAATTTTTAAAACTGCACAAATTTCAAAACTTAATTTAAAACGGATATTAACGAACAATTCAGTTCATCCTCAGTTGTCGTACAGAGAGGATGTTCTCCTGAAGACGCCGGCTACGTCGCTGACGAAACGTCGAGAATGATGTAAGTTCTCTCTAAACGATTCGTTAATATCCGATTTAAATTAAGTTTTGAAATTTGTGCAGTTTTAAAAATTAATATAATTGTCAAAATGTCGAGAAATGATGTTCCTGATTTTTTGCGAGCTAAGTGTCCCTCTTTTTAGTTTTTACTAAAAACCGTTTGAAGTAAGGAAACATTGTGTTGCCGAATAATTCTGGAATAACTCGTCTTATTGGTAGTAAATTTGTGATACTCATTCACTTCCTTCCGACGGTAGAAGTTTGTAGTTGAAGCTCTGAGCTTAGGTATACAAGTAAATGGGCGTATTATGCCAATGCCACTCTCTTTTTGAGGTAAAGGTGCAAATTGGACCGGCCAGACGTTCTAGATGCATTAGGTAACCGCCACACAATAGGTGAGAGTGGATGCACTAGATCTTGTTTAAATTAGCCTGAACACGGAAGAGACTCCACTAGGATTAAACCGTACAATCCTGTCAAACAATTACTCTATAAAACCTGGCTGCAACTTTCCAAAAAATATACGCTTACTTAGAAACTGTATCACTCACGGCATAGAAAGGCTGATTATCTACACCAGTGTTTCTTCATATTTTTTTTGATCAATGACCACTTAGGTTATTTTCTGCCATGGACCAAAGCAGTTATCGACCAAGGACCATGCTATGACTTGGTAGTAGAGAGACATAAAATGTCAAGGAAAGTGATATTTTTTTCTCATCAAACAAAAAAGATAGAGTAAGAATTCATCATCTTCTAAAGGCAGCGCCTTGTTGTGTCAGCCATTTGTCTCTGTTTGGTGCCATCCTCTTGAGATGCGAATAGAAGGAGACATCCATGAGCCGCTTTACATTATTGAAGTATGAAGTTCTTGGGCGGCTTCTTGTTCGTCTACCCAAGATTTTGCCTTTGAAGATGTTGTTAAGAAAGGTCCTATATCTAATCGAGTGCCCCATTAACTTGACCATTTTCTTCAAAATGTGACTTATAAGCTCTCTTCTCTTTTCTACGTCCCGCAACACCTCTTCGTTGGACTTCTTTTCGACTTATGATGTCTTAGACATTTTTCTCTAAATCCTCATCTCGAATGCCTCCAGGCGGTCTTTTTCATATTTCTGGATGGTACAGGTTTCGCATCCATACCACAAAATGCATTTTCATTGACAAAGATGATGATGGTATTTGTGATTTCAAGTCCAGAAATTAAACCAAATTTTTCACAATCTTTACTTGAATTTTCAAACTCCCTTGTACCTATTTATTCACCCATTACCTTTGCCATTATTTATTTGGTTTCGAATAAGGACCACTATTTAATTGTTTGTTTCGACATTTCGTACACAAATGTATGGCAGAGATGAGGACGTCATGTCAGCTGCAGAGAAAAATAATTCTATTCATTTTTTTACATAAATCTGATAAATATTTCTAATCTTCTGATACACGTCTTCCTCTTTTTCTCAATATGCCCAAGTAATAAGAGTTTTTTTTTTAAACCAACCTTTCACAACGACGTTACCATGTTGAAAGCACCGGTTCCCATTAGATCACCGAAGTTAAGCAACATTGGGCGCGGACAGTACTTGGATGGGTTACCGCTCAGGTACACCGCGTGTCGTTGGCATCTTGGACCGGTTCGTAGTCCGTAGTGGCACCACTTCGGACTCGTAAATGGAAGGTTGTGGATTCGGATCCCGGCGGAGCACAAAAATATACCATTTATATTTCGAATGTGCTCTTCGCTGAGTTGAAAAATTCAAAAACCTTTACCAAAGACCGGTCACTGAAAGGTCCATCCAACCTTACAACAACTGGGTCTTGCTTGAGAGTTGGCGCTTTCTACAGCGACGACCAAGCTCGCAGAGGGCTCTTGAGGTGTGATACACGCAAAAACAGCGCTCACCAAATAAATCATCCTAATATTATTTTTATCTCTCCACTTTGTTTTCCGCATATTCTTTTTAAAAAATCTATTCATTGGCATATCACTTGTTCTATGTAAATGATGATTCTTCCGTGGACCCTTTCCGAGGCATTCACGAACCATTGTTTAGGAACAAGTGAACAGAAATAAATAACCTAAAATAGCTTTGTGTATCAAAATCAGATGCAAAATAAATTACACGTTTTTCAATGCAAATTTCATTTTATATCTGAGCTTATACTATATGTATAAAGTCAATGTAATCTTTTTCATATAATTTGATTCGTATATATTCAAAGGCGGTAATCTAGGATGCTTTTCGCAAATGAGTAAAATATATAAAAATTAAATAAACAATTTTCTTTTCATTTCCATATACTTTTATTATTTTCGAAAACAATCCTATATGGCCACCTTTGGTTCTATACAGCTCATATATGGTTTAATGCAGACTTTGGGCTTAAATTTCTAAGTGCCAATTTAATATGCGATGATTGACTAAACTGGTTTTGGGATTTACGGGCCATTGTTGAATTTATTGCCTGCCTAGCGCGACAATTAGATTATTATTGTAAACCTGCCTACGCCATCTTGGATGAAAGCGAAAATGCTTAAAGCTAAAAAATGTGCAACTATGAATAAGGCATTCATCATCATTATCATTATCCGGTCGATAGCCCAGTTGGATGAATGCTTACATTCCATGCCGAGAGCTAAGGTTCAATTTCCACAAAGCGTGTCAGGGAAGGTCGGCAAAAGTTGTGGGGCTTATGTTCATTTGAGGTTTGGATTTCATTTGTAAATACACATTCAGCATTTGTAAGCGCGAACTACACGTGTTTGTTTGTGGGCATACATCTGAGAGCTTTAAATGAATATATCCTTGCAACTTAGATTATAGATTATTATAGTGTCAGAAATGATATCCCATTTCGGTGTTTATTTAAAAGCATTTATGAAGGATGAAAAACAGCCATTCTCGAGCGATGCAGTTACAAACGAACGTCATTTCATTTTTATTATAATGAAGATTTTGTGATTTGTAAAAAGAGACTTAACCTTTTAGAAATGATAAAAATTCGATGACAGAAAGTAAATGGCAGTATTTTATGATTTCGTTAATCGACGGGAATTGCATCGATAAAAAGTTAACGATCGCTAAACAAATCTTTATCAATTATTCTCTTGGTTAATCAAATGCATTAATTGTATGAATTGCTATGATAAAAGATTTATTGACAACGAATTTCCATAATAGAGCTATAAATTTTGTATTGGTTGATTTTTTAATGCTTATTTTCGCTCTCATAATTTCACTGTCACTTGGTCTTGCATTAGAATGATATATTTCAACGATCGATGGATTTTATATGCAAAGTATACATTAACCCTCTTCTTACCAAATTCTATTGAATATTTTTTTGATTAAAAGTTTGTTTCGGAAACATTTCGCGAAAAAAAAACTGTTTTAAGAAGGCATGGTAGCATAAAGTTTGGAAACCATTGACACAATATTGCATTTAATTGAATTATGGTTTTTGTTTCTTTACCTATATTTTTTACGCCATCTAGCCTTAAAAAATGAATGTTGAAGAATGTGTCTTACTCAGGTGATAGCTTTCAATGTTTTTTATATATATGGCATTGACAACTCGATTCTTGAAAAAATTCTTAAGGAAACCCCTTCATTTTGTAGTGAGGGGTTTGTTATAGTAAGTAAGCCTTGATGCCATTTTTACTTTGGGTTTGAAATAAACACCGTGCCGAGCTATGGCGCTCTTGAGATGGCCCTGGACCATGAAATGGCGCCACAGGAAAGAAATCATCCATCATCATCATCACCGAAACGGGAAATTTAACGAAACCACTTTTGGTGTGGATCGAACTCTAGCCATCTTGCATGAAACGCAAGCATTCTACCAAGTGAGCCATCAACCGGATCTACGTTTCTCTAATTTATTTTTAAACAATGCAATGTGACAACAGCATGATTATTTTCGTAAGATAAAATGTATCTATTTAGACATTAAAAATTACTACAGTTGTCCTAAGAGGGTTAAAAACTCGTTTTATTAGTGTGGGAAAAAGATCATGTTTCAGAATATTGTAAAGAAAAAACACCAAATTAGTGATCGAATAGATATTATGATGTTACCGTGCTAGGAAAGTGATTCGAAATCATGCGTAGGCTTTTTTTTTGACATTCCACCTGTATCTGCCCCAAGTATATAACATAACGTGTAGAATAATACTCAAACACGCAAAGAAAAATTAAAGAAGTATGCAAGCAACAAAAAATGGCGACCGATGTGTAATGTTGGCGGCTTAGGCTTTAAATTTACAAAAATCATTGTAAGGGGTTGATCTATTTTTTTTATCTGTTGATTTGTTTATAGATTTTAAATGTTTTTTTAATAATAATCATAATAACGGTCTGTATGTTTTTTTTTCAATATCTACATAATAATATTATAATTACAAAAATCTAAATACATGCTTGTGTTTTGGGGAGATTTATTATTTCTTTTCCTTAACTTATAGGTTGGTATGAGCTTGACATATTGTAAAAAAATATTTACTTTTGCTGATCTTTCCCTGTTTGAGGGACGATCAGCAAAAGTAGCAAGGTTTATGAACTTATTTGAAATCTGGATTTTAGTTTGTAAAGTGCACATGAGACATTTGTAAGCGCGAATTTACACGTGTCTGCTTGTGGATATGCATTTATTATGAATCTTAATTGTGAATATATCTTTGCAACTTAGATTGTAGATCATATAGAAAGGTGCTGTTTTAGTGTCCTTATATTTTTTCGTTAAACGCTACGCAAACGTATTTTTTATGGGTTATCAATTTCTTTTCGCGTTAAATACATCATCAGTCCATTTGGAGATACCCCTAGTATAAACGTTACGTTAAACTCAACCATAGCGTTTAGTAAAAAATGTATGGAAAATAAAACAACGCCTCATGTGAGCGTTTTAAATATTCAACATTTTTAAGTTGAATTAAAAATTAAAAGTGTAAAACATGTGGTTCTTACTGATGTAACATTTTTTTATATATGTAGAATACGTCGTTAGTCTACTGGGAAGCTATCTATGTGTGATTTGTACCTTGGACGGTTAGAAAGTTATAATTTTAATGCAAAAAATGTGTATCAATATCCCAGGAGGATAAAAAACTCAAACTGATGACTTTAATTATAGAATGAGATAGAAATAATGAGAAAAGTTTACGCCTCGTTATCTATAGATTGCTTTTTACTGTTAATTTTATTTATTGCTTGAAATATATGTATATATCACAAATATATAGATACAAATCTTTTTGGTATTTTTTAAATGTTAATTAACGAATAGTCTGTTTTGCAAAAAAATAAAAACTACAAAGCTTGTACCTACATTTTTTGTGCCTCTATAATCTAAGTTGAAAAAATGTATTGACATTTAGAGATAATATTTAATGCATGCTCACAAACAGACATGTCCTGTAAGTTCGCGTTAAACACGTGCTGCATAATTAAAAATAATAACCAAAGCTCAAATGAACATTAGCTTTGCAACTTTTGCCGTTTTTCCCTGAAACAGATGTGACATAGGCGAAGGGAACCAATTTGCTGCATGCTAACAAAATAATAATCAAATCTCAAATAAACATTATCCCTGAAACTTCTGCCACCCTTCCCAGGAACAGAGGTGAAATTGGCGAAGTGAACCAATGGGTAAAAAAAAACTTTTGCTTCTGCTTTGTGTCGCCAAATTTGGATTTAATAAAAATAAACATGGTGCTGGTTAAAAAAAATACAAAATTATCTGTTGAACCAGGGTCAAAGCTATTGCCAAGTAACCCGAGTAGACAGGACTCAAACCAGCGCTTTTTTATTTCAACCCCGATAAACAAAATTACCGTCTTGACCCGCTCGGCTATAACGCGTCTTACTATTACTTATAAGATACCTAGTCTTAACAGTACCTACGTGAAAAAACGTTCTGGGTCAGAATCATCAAAAAAAGTGTAAACATTTCAATATTTTTGACTTGTAATAACCTTAACGAAATCGTTAAATATTTTTCGTTAGCCGTTAAGTAGATTTCGATGCTAATTAACATATTATCATTAATATTTAAATAGGTTAATTGTTAGTAAGATAAACATGTATTAAAAAAATATAAAAGATTTTTTTTTCATAAATATTAAGAATAATAAAATTTAAACATACTGACCTTCGAATATGACCGGGTCTTAGTCCAGTGGTAACACTTCGGACGCGTAATGAAAGGTTGTGTATTTGAATCCCGGCGGAGCACAAAAAAATACCATTTATATTTTCCAATTTGCTCTTCGCTAGGTTCGTCAACGACGTTACCATGTTGAAAGCACCGGTTCCCATAGATCACCGACATTAAGCAACAGTGGGCGCGGACAGTACTTGGATGGGTGACCGCTCAGGTACACCGCGTACCATTTATATTTCGAATGTGCTCTTCGCTGAGTTGAAAAATTCATAAACCTTTACCAAAGACCGGTCACTGAAAGGTCCATCCAACCTTACAACAACTGGGTCTTGCTTGAGAATTGGCGCTTTCTACAGCGACGACCAAGCTCGCAGAGGGCTCTTGAGGTGTGATACACACAAAAACAGCGCTCACCAAATAAATCATCCTAATATTATTATTATTATTATTGAAAAAATCATAAATTGTTACCAAAGACCGGTCATCAAAAGGTCCATCCAGCCTTACAGCAACTGGGTTTGCTTGAGAATTGGCGCTTTCTACAGCGACAACCTAGCTCGCAGAGGGCTCTTGAGGTGTGATACACCCAAAAAACAGCGCTCACCAGATAAATCAGCCTGATTTTTTTTTTAGAGGGAGTCCTAGCTCAAATTTTTAGTTGGATGTAAAAACTGTGAACATTGTCTACAAAAAACTGCAGCCCGCAGCCTGCTTACGAATGAGTTATAAAAAAATGTTGTCTCTCTCTACAAGTTACCATGACAACCAGTAAACAATAGATTTCCATAAAATTATCACCCTTGTTTCATAATTTATCACCCCTGTTTCAGGGAAGGACGGCAAGAGTTGCAGGGCTTATGTTCATTTGAGATTGGGTTTTTATATTGTAAGTCCACATGCGGCATGTGTAAGCGCGAAATTATACATGTCTGCTTGTGGGAATGCATTTAATATAAATCTTAAATGATACATATCTTTGCAGCTTAGATTAGATTAGATTAGAATGACATAATTTGCGTTTAGTTCTCCCTCTTTAATAAATTCTTAAATTAAAATCACTTTTTTCACAAACGCCTTAAATTTCTACATCAAGAAATGTTTTTTTGCCTAATTAATTATTTTTGTAATTCAAAGTGATAAATTAATTAAAATAAACACAGTAAATTATATTAAAGCAAAATTCGACAACGGAAATATTTTTTTAATGGAAAAATTGAATATTTTCACGCTTCCAAGAGCACTGTTACTTTGAAAATAATTTATTTAAATTTATTTTCTCACTTACGAGTAGGTATCAAAAAATTAAATTAAATTAATATTAATTCATAATGAGGTTCGTATGTGAATTGGCATGGACAATATTTTGTCGTCACCCGGTCGAGTTGCTAGGGAAAAGGCATACAAATATTTTGTTATTGTTTGCTAAGGACGGCAGTGCCATACAAGACTGACGTTTGTTCGCCGAGAAAAAGTTCCAAATTATAAAAAAATCTGACCTCATTGCATAAGAAACTTTTGTTTTTCAGTTACGTAGCATATATACATTACATATCAAAAAGATATGGTTCGGGCATCTTAAAATAATGGACGATAAAAGACTGGCAAACACGTATGTTCAAGGAAAATGTCATAGGTAGCTTTAGAAGCAGAAGGCCGAGGAACGAATGGATTTATTAAATAAGTGAAATGAAAAAAAATCGACAGACTAATTATTTTATGCAGTTCCCAAGATGTCATAAATTTTAGCGCAAACTGTCGTTTACCGAGCGTGGTATTTACTAACTTTCAGAAATTTATAAAATCAAACTTGATGTATTTAAGCCAGCTTTTAACCATATTTAAGTTTTTCCTTGGCATTTAAACCTAACTACTTACTCGTATCTACTTCGTTTAAAATTGAATATTTTGGTAGTGCCTTATATAAATTAACCACTCAAATTATTTTTGTAAAAGAAAATTGAAAAATAATGATTTATTGAATTTCTTAAAAATAATTGAAGGAAGTCACGTATGAACTGGAGCAATTTATTTAATGTTTTTAGCGTTATTCAAAGTCAAAAACAAATTTATGTATCCTCTACTTAACTTAGTAAAACTATCACTTTCCATTTTATAAAAAAAGTTATTTGATTAACTTACTTTTAATATTAAATTAGGACACTAAGTAATTGTTTATATGTTTTTAAAAACTCGATGGATGAAAAAATAAATAAAGAAGTGATATTTTAGTAAATCGACTTTGAATAACATCTCATAATTTGGCTTATACCACAAAAGATTGGCAAATCAATTTAAATAAGATAGTGTTGGATTCCAACACCGAAATTATCCTTTGTATTTTTTTTTCAATTGAAATTTATTTTCACCATGTGGCGAAATATGATGAAATGCTTTTTCTTCTTCTTTCCCCCTCCGTCGTTTATTATTTCATTGTTATTCCAACCACATTCTAAATGCATCGAACCGGTTGAGTGATAATTTTGAGGGTTCATGATTCAATTCAAAGGTTTAAAGTTATCATTTAAGAATAATAATAATAATAAAACTAGATTTATATGCGCCTTTTTGTGATTTACATCACTACAAGGCGCATGTGGGCTCTAGCGGGAAAAAAGGAATGCTTTAAGCATCTTCCTGAAGGCTGTCTCATCTTTCTGGACTCTCAGCCTCTCTGGGAGAGCATTCCATGCCGCTGGCCCGGCAACACGGAAAGAGCGGTTCCCGAAGACTGTATTCGATTTCTTTTCGGCAGCTCCAACAGACTGGCACATGACCCAGCCAACCTCAGAGTCGCTCCCCTTTCATTCAAAGAATCTCTCTTCATGAGTTTAACCAGGTAGTCAAGAGCCAGCCCATTAAAAGGAGTCTTAAAGACCATTTAAGTAGTAGCCTGAAAGGATTTGAACGTGCATTGTTTCATTTCAAACTCGCCAGTCGAATTGCCATCGCCTAGTCTGCTTTTTTAAAGACTTCTATGTATATAACATTTTTTTATGAATCCCAAGAATTCAGGAAATCCAGAGGTCTATGACACTTGTTGGAGTTGGAGTGTAGATGTTGGTGAGCTTGTGGTTGATGTTCTGATCCTTTATAGCAGGGTTGCTAGCTGTGTGGTGTTATGATGTGTGTACCATTACCTTGGTTCTGAGACACTGAAAGAAAGTGGCGTTTAATTTTTGTTTTGAATAGAACAAGATATAGAAACAACAAGTAGAACAAATTGATATAGGAACATAGATGCAGGTAGCTCATTACATACACGGGCAATGTGGGAAACGAATGAGTCGTGAAAACACCAAGTTCTTACAGTTTTGATGTCGAATACAAAGGGATGAATGTGAGCCGTTCTATGAGTTGCCCTTGTTGTGACGAGAAGAGGAGGTATAAGTGATGATATTTCATGAAAACTGACACCGTTATAGTACCGACAGAAGAGGCTTAGCTTTCCAACTCTCCTTCTATTCTCAAGGGAGATTGGAAATATCGAAGAGGCTTCTTTAACCTATCATGGAATGTTTCTGAATATGTCAATATAGAATGTTCATAAAACCGGTTCTGAGTACGCAATCTAATTTAAATATGTTGCAAAGTAAAGATGATTTAATTTTGTTTGTAGATCGTTGCGAAAATTTTCTCAACATAAAATAAGCGAAGAACTAATACATTATACGTGAAATTAACATATTCCTGCCGTAATTTGTACGTTATATACTCACAATGAATCATCTCGGGTGATTGCGTTAGAAAGGTATCCGTTGGGAGTGCCGGACCGACTGTGAAAAATGATCTAATAAGAATAGATAGCTCAGACATTGAATATGTAAAGGAAAACTGACACATGAAACTACATTTCCTATCTTATTCAATCTAAAATGTACATCTTGCTCAAAGGATCCTTTGCGGGTGACTTAACATGTTTCTATTTTAAAAATTAAAAATATGTAGGTAGGTACACTTTCCGATAACTGACAAACCGTTGTAGGAGTGCCTACGTTACTCTAGACTTTTCGTTGACGTCGTTGCCAACGTCATTAGGAGGCACTTTCAGCGACGATTAGAGATGAACTGGTTTTCAAATATATCACAATTTTGAAAAAAATATATTGTTTTATAAAATTAATGAAATCGACTCATATAAAAAAAACAAAGACATGATATAATGAGGTCCACATATGAATTGACAGACACAATATTGTGTCGTCACGCGGCTGGGTTGATAGGGAAATGCAAATACATAACTATTTTTTTATTGGTTGGAGTTTAAAATATGACCCGATCGGAAAATCATGTCTAAAATCCATGGTGGGGATCGAACCTTAGCCCTCTGTTATGGAACGCCCACATTACAGTCAACTTGGTACATCATTGGAAATGGATATTCCATGTCATACGTAACTAAATTTTTAGCTCAACAATCAATAACAAGACGTCACAAACATTTTTCTGTGGAATTTGTGCTGACTCCAAACTATTGAATAACTTTGCAAAATATGCGTAGACGTCTGAAACTATTTTTTTGGTTCAATTTCTCTCTAGTCATTCTTTCTATTCATTGAATTCCTAACGTCTCAATACAATGGATGCAGAATAAACGGACGGTACAGAATCTGCTTTTATAGATTAGCTATTAGCAGAAGAACAATAATGAGGTAATCTACAATCTGAGAAGAAATGCGGAAATAGATTTGTATGCAATTTGCTAAAATAAGCTAACGATCTGGATCACTTACATCTACCTACATACATACATAGAGAGACGGTTCATTTGTACAAGATTCGCTTCTTTTTGTTTAGAATCTATTATGTAAATATCTACCTTTGTAGGTTTTGACTTTTAAACGAGTGGACAAGAAAGAGAAGCCAACCGTTGACTCTACTCTTACCGCCAACTTGCATTCCCTCGAACGCAGAAGGAAATTTGGGATGCTCAACATCTTCTTTAGGTACTATAACGGCAACTGTTCTGATGAAATATAATCAATGATACGTTCTCTTCTTGCCTTAACAAGGACAACTCGTTAAACGGCTCACATTCATCCCTTTGCAGTTGATAATAATGTTACGAACTATGAGTTTGTGTGTACATGTACCTAGGCACGTAGCTTGCTAGTGTGCGTAACTGGATTAGTGTCGAACAGCTAGTATAATGATGAAATGGATGGTGGTAGACTGCTCTGGTATGGTCCATTTTGGGAGTGTTGGTACGTGAGCCTGAGCACGCTGGGTGGTGGGCGTGTGGAACAATCCACTATAGAAGAATCTGGAATACACGAGACACGTCTATATGAACAGTATAAATGTTAGAGAGCCAGGTCGCTTGAAACATTGTGACGCGAAGTCTATGTAAGCAGAGTAAGATAAGTAATCAATACATTGTAAACCGTTATTATGCAAAATAAATCTTCTTAAATAAAGAAATCACAGTTAAATTAAAAAATAGCCCCAATAAAATCTATCAGAGCTTGTGTTGGTGTTTTCACAACTCATTCCTTTGCCAAACTGCCCGTTTATAGAACGAGTTACCGGTATTTGTGTTTCCAATCCAACTTAATTCTATTTCTATCTAGTTCAAAACCAATATCAATCGTCACTTTTTTTTAAGTGCCTCAAGACAAAGGCAACACAGCACACGAACCAACACTATGCTACCAACAGCCCTGCTACAAAGGATCAGGACATCAACCACCAAATCACCAACACCTCTGCGGCACTACAACAAGTATCATAGACCTCTAGATTATCTGAAATCTAGAGAATCTCACGAACAGGGTTCCTCCCAAAGATTATATTATAGATGGAGATATATGGAAAGAGTATCATATTAAACGGTTGTACGGCTTATTTTAATAAGCTTCAAGATACGAGTATCAAAATCTTCAATTGTTAACGAGACATGCAGTTTGGTTCTATATGATCGGTCCGTCGTCTAGTAGTTAGCGCTTCTGACTAACAATTGGAAGGTCGTGGGCTTGAATCCGGAGATAAACTCAAGTTCATCCTCAGATTCGAACCCACGTCCGGGCCGTTCCTTGTCTTTAAAATTGATAAAAGGCTTATAACCGATATTTTTTTTATTATTTAACCAAGCCTGTAAAAATTGTTTCACCCACATCTCAGCCCCAAATTAACATAAACCTGCAACTCTTGCCAACCTTTCCTGGATCAGAGGGGACACTGGCAAAAGTGAGACAATATTTCCGGTATACGTGGCTCATCAGCCACATACCAACCTACAAGTCAAGAAACGAGGAACCCGCACTTGAAATAATGTGTATGCCCCTGGGTGGCGGATTGTCGTGCAGAAGAAGTATGGAACTGGAGGATAAAGGTTTCCGACCATAGAGTTTGCGACAGACAGCGGTTGATTAAGGAGGCCCGAGCTGGAAGTCTCATCACCACGATAATTCTTACCTACTGAATATCGGTAATATTTGTATGAAGACTAATCAGCTGTTTACTTGCGGCCATCTTGGATTGACAGGTCTTTAACAAAATAATATTATCGATATTCGATAGGTAAGAATTACCGTGGTGATTCCTTGACTTATAGGTTGGTATGAGGCTGACCACCCATACTGTAAAAAATGGTTCACTTTGCCAATGTCACCCCTGTTTCAGGGAATGTCGGCAAGAGTTGCAGGGCTTATGTTCATTTGAGGTTTGGATTTTATTTGTAAGTACACAATCAGCATTTGTAAGCGCGAACTACACGTGTTTGTTTGTGGGCATACATCTGAGAGCTTTGAATGAATATATCCTTGCAACTTAGATTATAGATTAGATTATAGATTATAGATGAGACTTCCAGCCCTGGTTGTCGTGACACTGATGATGATGATGATGATGATTTCCTTTATAAAAGTCATCAAGATGATAATTTGGTAACTTCCTCCAGCCTCATCCTATAAAATCACGATTACCTTGATCTTATACGTAAATCTATACGTTTTTTGTCATTGAAAATGCATAGGTATCTTTCACATAAAAATACGATTTTACAAAATTTGTTGACTCTAAAGAAAACATTTTTGCTTTATTTGAAACACTATTTTATTGAATAGATTACAAAACACAAACGTTTCCTGTCCTCTGTTCATCATCAGGTATATTAAACTTGAAGAAAGAAACCGATGATAACCGATTAAAAGACATTTCATATTTGTAGGAAAAAATAATTTCTCTTGGACTTAAATTTTATTATTTTTTACAAAAAAAAAGTTACTGGGAAAGTTTCTAACATCCACAAAAAGTGTACTTATGATTTGATTTATGTGTATTGCAATTTTCCTTATATGCAAAAATGTATTTTCTTTATTGATGGTTTTTATAGAAAAGGTTTCTACAGATAAATATTTATTTTATTGGATTCATTCATGTACGGAAAAAGCGATGATAATAATATGTACTCCTGACGAAAGAAAACAAGGAGGTTATGGCCAACCCTTGCGAAATGGTGGCTGGATATATTTTTTTATATCAACGTTACAAGTAAAAAATAAAATAAAAATGTCCTTTTCTTTGCTTTTTTATTTATCGTTTGTGGGTATGCATTAATATTTTGTAATTGTTTGTTCTGAACTATTAGTACTTGACTGTACTAATAGTTCAGAAACATTAGTAGATTAGTAAGCAAAAAAAAAAGTTATTCAATTTGGCAAATTTCATCAACAGGTGAGTGATTTGGCGGATTTGGCAACCTGAATTTCTTTGTTTAAGTGACTGGCAATAGAGCAATTAAAGCTGATCGTTTGTTGGATTGCCGCTAAATTTTTGGCATACAAGTCGCGTTCACAACGTCTCAAGACTGGTCTAATAATTAATTTGAAATGAAATATATTTTTTACAGCTCACTAGATAATATGTGAACGAAATAATATATTTCAGGTTGTTTTATGTATGTGATGAGTGTTGGTTTTGAGTTAATCACATCTCAAGAGCCCTCTACATGTTGTTCGTTGTTGTCTGATCCAATTTTAAAAATGATGAAAAGTGTACATCCCGCTCTTTAACAATTTCATAAATCTGATCCAACATAATTTCCTCAGTCTTCCCTTCCTTCTTTTTCCTTTCAAATTTCCTCTGTTGTTGTATGAAACTTTGTTAGGCTTGGAAAGGACCTGTGATGACCGGTCTTTGATAAGGCATATATATATATATATATATATATATATATATATATATATATATATATATATATATTATCCAGAAAAGAGCATTTTTGAAAATGGAATATTTTTTTCACTCCACCAGGAAGCGAACTCAAGACCTTCCTATTACGAGTCCGTAGCATTACTACGGACGTAAGTAGACTACGGACCGGTACTATTAGGCCCGGTATATTGAACTGTAGTAATATTTTAGTTAACTATTACTTGAACTTGTATTCAAAATACTCAATCTCGAGTTAACTAAAACCGAACATTACCGAAGTATGAGGCCACGCCCCTAAATCTTGGAAATAATTAAAATGCCATTCAAAAGCTTTAAAACAAACAACTATTCATAAAAATCATATGACTAACCTTCATTAAGCTAGAAAACAACACAAAAAATGTTCAGTTTGCAGCAATTTTGATGTATCCTTACATTAAAAAAGAACAGCTGCTGTCAGTGAAGCGCCGCCATCTTGAAAATCGAAAGTTAAAGTTACTAAATATTTACTACCGAAATTCGGTGAGTGAAATATTATGATGATTTAACTAAAATTGCATTCTAGTTAACTTTACGATACTTCAAAATACCGGGCCTTAGTATTATCATTTTATTATTGTTTTCGTCCCACACCCGAGACATGATCGGGGATGCAGTTGTATTTACTCGTTTGTTTTTGTAACACATCGATACCTCAAAGGTAAAACAGAATAAGTGACATATGGTTCTAACATGATTTTTTTTAGATAAATGCACTTTTTTTCTTATTTTCTATGAGAGAAAACACTAAAAAAGTATGAAAATCCTGTATCTTACAGCTTTTTCATGATCACTATCTTATAATTAGTTTACTTACTATAATAAGTTACTTTTAATTAAAGTTTTTTTTATCATCAATTTCTCAAATCAGAGAATCAGCAGGTTGCAATATCTTGGTTGGAAGCTCTAATTTAACTGACATAAAACCATGTATACAGCCCATACAAAGATACATCTAATAATCGCAATTATCAGTATTGCAACTTTGCGAGCGTCCCTTGTACTTTGAGAAGTGTGGCGAAATAATGGAAGCATGAGTGCAAAATTACCTCAAGATGAGATCTGCAGATCGATAGAGAGCCATTATGTCCACTGACAGTCCGCTACTCTAGATTTCCTCTGATTGTGTTCGCAATGATGTCTTCTTTTCTTTACATGTGTTTCTGAGACTAATTATATTTTCATGATTATATGTTTATTACTTATACACTTTCCTTCCTGTAACTCTTTTCTTTAGTAAGTACTGATTATCTCTATGTAATCTAAGTTGTCCAGTTATATTGAAATTTAGGTTATTTCTTGACTTATAGGTTGGTATGAGGCTGACCACCCATACTGTAAAAATGGTTCACTTTGCCAATGTCACCCCTGTTTCAGGGAAGGTCGGCAAGAGTTGCAGAGCTTATGTTCATTTGAGATTGGGTTTTTATATTGTAGGTTCACATGCGGTATGTGTGAGCGCGAAATTATGCGTGTCTGCTTGTGGGAATGCATTTAATTTGCATCTCAAATGATACATATTTTTGCAACTTAGATTTAGATTTAGGTATTGAATTATCAGTCAAAGATAAACGTGAAAGGGGAAGATCGAGGAAAATAAGGACTGATCGAAAATGTGAGATTTCAAAAACGCATATAGTGATCTCTCCTTTAAATCTTCTTTCCTCTAATCTCCCTTTCACGTTGTCTCCGAAGGGACCATAAGAACCTATTTATTTTCTGAGGGAATCGAGCCGTCCTTACAACTTGAAATAGGGTTTCTCTGCTCTAGAGGAGAGAGGTTCTCAGTTTTTCTATGAACGCTGAGAAAACTTTGCTGGTATTTTATTTAAGGCTTGGAACAAAAACTGAAACGGAAAATCATCTCTGATACACTTGGGATCGAACCTAATAACCCGATTTCTTATATAACAATGATGTACAAGAGATATAGAAGTCAAGTTTATAGCTCTATGGAAAGAACGCTTGTTTTTAATTCCAGATGGATAGGATTTGATGGGGAAAAATTAAAATTATATAAACATCAATATTAAAAGTGAAAAAAATATAAAAATGGTAATTACGAAACATTATCCTCTAAAGAAAGGATTATCAACAGTTATGTCATACAAAACCGCACAGCTTACATATAAGTACTGGACGCCGATAGAAAAAGGCTTCGCTGCGTACACAGTACATAGGTATTTAACCATAGCACCTTCCCCGTCACGAGTCCATTCCATCACTGACCACTGAACGGTGCACTTTCTAAAGAGCTTTTCTAACGGATAAAAAAATAAACACAACGTATCTAATTATTGTAATATCGAAAATTATAAAAATGTTGTTTTTAACATCAAAATCTAATTTGAAACCAAGATATATTTTATAAAATTATACCTAAGTGATTTCTAATTTATATTTTAAATTTTAATAAAAGATGGATGCTTTAGTTATTAAAATAAAGGAGTGAAAATTAACGAAGAAGTTTTAAATAAAAAGAAAGTTTAAAAAACATTAAGTACTATATTTTTAATTAAATTGTTGCTGTGATTAAGGAATTCTAAGATGGCCAGTAAAAAGGTGAGATTTTTAATGTTTTAATTTTACATAAGTTTACGTATACATTATATAAATAGTTTGCGATTACACATGCTGAATGCGTACATCCAAAACAAACAAAACCTCACATGACATAAAATTTGCAACTCGTGCTGCCTTTTCATGAAACCGAGGTGGTATTGGCAAAAGTGAACTAAGTTGTTACAGCAGGGGTGGTCAGCCACATACCAACCTTTAAGTCAAGGAACAGAAATGAAATAAATCTTTTAACGTAAGGACATTGTTGAAACCTGGATCTACATAAATTGCATTAAGAAAATTCGATGGGGTTTTGCAAAATTAATACAAGAATTTGATACTAAAATACTAGGGGACGAAGAAACCTTAAAACTTTTTTTTAGAAAAAGTAATTTTAGGGAATGGTTTATTTAAAGAAGGCACTAAGTATCAAGAAATTTAATTTGAAAAAAATGATGCAATTTGGTTCTATATGCCAAAGTAAATAATTAAAAGACAACCCTAAGGCACTAAAAACTCGTTTACGTTTTAAAGCTTGTTTAAACAATGCAATTAGGATTTTGTTAGTGTAGAATGATGCAAAATACCATGCATGGTAAACAACAGTGCGTCGGAGATGAGGGCGTCGTATGACTAAACAATAAAGTTACTCTGTCTTTTTTTGTGACAAAATCTCTTCAATATTTTTAGTCTTCTAATAGGCATTTTCCTCTTTTTCTTTTATTGACCACTATGTTTGACTTATAGGTTGGTATGAGGCTGACCGCCCATACTGTAAAAAATGGTTCACTTTACCAATGCCCCCCCTGTTTTAAGGGAACGTCGGCGAAAGTTGCAGGGTGTATGGTAATTTGAAGTTTGGATTTTAATTTGTACCTAAGTACACATTCAGCATTTGTTAGCGCGAGATAACACGTGTCTGTTTGTGGGCATGCATTTGATATAAGTTTTAAATGTTATTATTTATCTTTGCAACTTAGATTATAGATGGTATTTAGTGCTTTTTTTAATCAACCGTTCATATCATGTTATTAATACGTCAGGATATTTTAAAATAATACCTATATATTTGACATATATTGTGATATTATTAGTATGTATGTACTTTCCCCTAACTAAAAAAGAAGCCATTTAAAGCCTTTGCATGTGCTTATTAAGGGGTATAATTTTAGGGGGAAATATTACAAGAGGGTTGAATTTCAACTGGAATATTTGACGAATCCTTGTTAGGGGAACTTATATTATTCTCGACGTTTGATTGGCGTTGTAGCCAACGTCTTCAGGAGACACTCTTGTTGTGGTGAACAAAGAATAATAATCTGTAATCAAAGATGCAAATATAAATTAGCATTTAAGATTCATCGATATGGTATGTTCGAGGTTACAATTGCTGCGTTTGTACAAAATAAATACTAACTTCGAATCAAAATAAATCCTGCAACTTTTGCTGCCCTTCCATGAAAAAGGGGTGATGTTGATTGACACATATCACAATTTTTAATTTTTAAATTTATTGTGTACTTTCGAGAGTATGTTATACTTATGATTATATTTACAATATTTTTTTTTTTGTTCTGAGAGGTTACTTTTAGAATAAATATATTTGTGCAACTTAGATTAAAAAAGTTATATAATTATTGGGAAGTACCCATAATTAACAAAAGTCATAACATTGCGTGGCGTCACAGAATGACGTAAAAAATTACGCTTTAACCGCCGTTCAATGTTGATGACTATGAATGGAAATGAGACTTTCTGTTTCTATGAGAATCATTAAATGTGTATGCAAGAAAGACAATCATCAAATAGGAAAAAAAAATCATCAAATAGGAAAAAAAAATCATCAAATAGGAAAAAAAAATCATCAAGCTAGAATGAGAAACATCAAATTTTGAATGTCGTAGAAATGAATGAATAAAAAAAATGAAAAACTTCTTTAACCTCTTGTTACGAGCGATTTGTATAACGAGTTACAATCATAGCGAGTGATATTCATTACGAGTAAAAAAGTGTGTGAAAAAGGCTGCGTACAGCGAAACCTTGAAAAAAATACCATAATGATATTGTGAAGATTTCTTTGATGAGCGTTTTTTTGCGTGGATCACACCTCAAAAGTCCTTTCCGAGCATGGTTATTGCTAGTCAGCGCCAATGTCGAAAGTAAGATCCACTGGCAGTAAGGCTGGATAGACCTTTGGTAACCGGTCCTTTTAATCGCATATTTGAAAATAATTATATTTTTTCACTCCTTTGAGAATCAAACTCTTGTACCTTCCAACTAAAAGTCTGAAGCGCAGACCACTAAGCTACGGAACAATCAAGTTACAAAGTATTTTTTCCAATTGAGGTTCACGTTATTATGCAACATGCAAAAGATTAAACCTACATGTTACTTTGTCATTTAAATTATACTCCTCTTCTTCTGTCTCAATCTTTAGATTAGCTTTCAGCAATATTCTTCCATGTTCTTCTTCATTCATCCATAGGTATCCAAGGTCATCCTTTTGAGATCCTCGCAGGAGGAACAGCAAACAGAACATATCAACAATTGTTCATATTTCTGGTCCATGGGATGTCAGTTAGACCTTTCATGTAGCAGTTTTCCTATTGCCTTACCTTGTTAAGGTAAAATTACTTTGATCAACGTTAAGTTATTCCTTGACTTATAGGTTGGTATGAGGCTGACCACCCATACTGTAAAAAAAGTTTCACTTTGCCAATGTCAACGCTGTTTCAGGGAAGGTCGGCCAAAGTTGTGAGGCTTATGTTCATTTGAGGTTTGGATTTTATTCGTAAGTACGCATTCAGCATTTGTGAGCGCGAACTACACGTGTTGGTTTGTGGGCTTACATCTGAGAGCTTTAAATGAATATATCCATGCAACTTAGATTATAGATTATTATAGATCAACGAGTTTTTGTTCTCAACGATTAAGATTATAAAACGAATCACCTCGTAATAAGAGCTTCTATAAAAAATAATACAAACACTGCTTTTCGTTTGATGAAAGTAAAAAGTATGGATTAATATCAAACTTATATCAAGTCATCGAACTTCAAGATAAAAAAAATCTGAGTGATGATCATTAAAAGATAATTATAGAAAAAACTCCGGATGTTGATTCGATAATAGTAGGTTTAATTATTGTGGGTTTTTGAATGAAAATAAAGAATTGAAGAGGCACAAAGACTTGAACTCTATTCACGTAGTGTTATTAAAGAATTTACATCTCTAATTGATTGAATAAAATGTGATGATTAAAATTGAAGTTCAAATTTCCATTCCATAAGATTCAATTTTATTTTTCTATTTAATTTCGACACATTGAATGCGTTTAATACACTCAGAGGTAATTCCTTGACTAATTATTAGTTACTGAATACATTATTATAAAATATTGGTATGAGGCTGAGCCTACATGCTGTGCAAACATGGTTCACTTGCGCCATTACTACCTCGGTTTCAGGGAAACGCGGCAGGAGTTGCAAAGTTTATGTTCATGTGAGGTTTGATTTATTTTAAATCCACGCATACAGCATGTTTAAGCGTATTTACATTTTTCCGTGCTCACTTTCCTTGACTGATAGATTGGACCGGTCCGTAGTCCAGTGGCAACACTTCGGACTCGTAAATGGAAGGTTGTGGATTCGGATCCCGGCGGAGCACAAGAAATATACCATTTATATTTCGAATGTGCTCTTCGCTGAGTTGAAAAATTCATAAACCTTTACCAAAGACCGGTCACTGAAAAGTCCATCCAACCTTACAACAACTGGGTCTTGCTTGAGAATCGGCGCTTTCTACAGCGACGACCAAGCTCGCAGAGGGCTCTTCAGCTGTGATACACACAAAAACAGCGCTCACCAAATAAATCATCCTAATATTATTATTATTATTATTCTTGGTATGAGGTTGACCACCCATACTGTAAAAAATGGATCACTTTGCCAATGTCACCCCTGTTTCAGGGAAGGTCGGAAAGAGTTGCAGGGCTTATATTCATTAGAGATTGGGTTTTTTATGTTGTAGGTCCACGTGCGGCATGTGTGAGTGCGAAATTATGCGTGTCTGCTTTATGATACATATCTTTGCAGCTTAGATCTAGATTAAGATTAGACTTTCCTTGCCAATAGAGCTGAATTTAAACGGATTATATTAAATATTTTGCCTGATTACAAGTGATTAGTATTTAGTAGACGAGAAATGAAAAGGACAGTAAAAAAAACACAAGAATAATTTTCTTTGCGTTTTTATTGGGCTATTACTTTCATATTGTCTTTTAAGAGCTTGCATTAGAACGCACCGACATTGTTAAGAGATCTAAAAAGATAATTGACACAAGAAAAGAAGGTAGTACGATAAAATATTTTATTGAAATGAGACAATACTCGTAGCAAAAGTGAGCTCTTATTGTGAAACTGAAGGCATCGGTTAGTGCAAGATACCTACTTGGCACTTAGTGCAATTTTAATTTTATATTTAGTACTTAGTGCAAGATATTAAGTACTTAGTGCTAGATATGTACTTAGTGCAAGATATTAAGTGCTTAGTGCAAGATAGTTAGTACTCAGTGCTAGATATTTAGTACTTAGTGCAAGATATTAAGTGCTTAGTGCAAGATATTTAGTTCTTAGTGAAAGATATTTAGTTCTTAGCGTAAGCTATTTAGTATTTTGTTCAAATTACTTTTAATAAAAGGTTATTTAGTATAAGATTGACCTCATTCTAACCAAAAACTGAATCACTTTTCCATTGTTACCCTTTGTTTTTCTAGGGAGATACAGCAAGAGTTAAAGAGTTTGTTTTTGGATTTGGGTATTATTTTGTAAGTACGCATGTGTAAGAGCGAAATAACCTGTATTTTCTTGTGGCTATACATCAAATATGAATCTTAAATGTCAATAAATCCTTACAATATAGAGTAGGTACACATTATAAATATTATGCAACATAATTCTATAGAACATTTTTATCCCCGAAATGATCACATTTAGCGAGTGCTTTTATTTTTCCGCAGCTGAGGGAGTCACCCTTACGCCAACCATTTTCCTTTAAAAGCGGCCTACCCTACACCTGAGGGAATAAGGTCTTATTTCTTATGAAAGCTGAATAAACCTTATTGGTTTCTACTATGATAGTTAGTTAAAAAAAAACACCGAAACGGGAAATGATGTCTGACAACCTCATTAATACAACCTCCGTCTTTTGGTTTGAAACGCAAGAATTCTATCGATGTTGATATTGTCCGGCCTATAAACTTCAGCAGACTGCATTAGCTGTGTAAAAGTTAACGAGCATATCATCAGAGCTTGGAAAAATGGTTGTGATGACGTACTCAAAGGAGCGCAGGACAGTGGGAATACCCAGATTAAGGTGTCTGGATGGAGTGGTGGCAGACTACGTGCGGTAGGAGTATGGGACTGGAGGAGGAAGGCGTTGCACAGGCAATTGTGGCTACGATTGATGAAGGAGACCAATTTCTACCCAGGTAAGTCGTGCCATTGATGATGATTCTGCCAACTGAGCCATCGACCGGACTTTGTGCAAGCTGCTTAGTACTTTCTATTAGTTCCGCTTTGAAGGAAAAGTCACGGTTGTCAGTTTTTGTGCGATTAAATAACGCTTTTTATTCGCTAAAAAATTGTACATGTGAGCGTCCACAGTAATTGCTCCGATATTATTTTGTATTTGCAATTATTTCGGTATTTATCTTTGAAAGTAATTGCGTTGTTTTATGGGTGCGTAAAATGTAACAAAAAGCAAGAAAAAAATTATACTTTGTAATGTTTAAAATAAAATTTTGGAGTATTTAAAATTTTGAATTTTATCAACTCACTCTCTGTCACAAGGCTGAAAGAGACCCCTAGTAAAAACATTAACATAATATCTCCTCGATCGTATTAAAATAAAATATGTAGCAAAATTAGATAACTCACTAGGGGTGCTGCAGTAACTTTAATATATCTTTCGATTTACGCGATCGAGGAGAGTTAAAAAATACTACCTTTTAATACATAAGACCTACCGCTAACAAAGCAAACTAAAATCAATGTTACTCTTGCTAAACCGCTCAACAGATTTTGACCAAATCTTCAAAAAACGTGAAGATTACCTTCGAAATTGATCGTGTGAAGTTTGATGTCCATCAGATTTTTGCGTTTTTTTTTTCTATTTCGTTCAGATTTTCGCTTACAAAAACAAGTTAATTTCAAGCCTATTTGTTCAAAATAAGGTTTAAAACTAAACTAATTATCAGCTTGGATAATAGATGTTATGTAATACATTTTCCTTTTCATTAGTCCAAGCTTGAATTTCCGTATTAATATTTTAATGGATGAATAAAGTTTTATTGAATAATTTGTAAGGCGATCCTCATAAGGAGATCGTTATAGATACTCAATGAAAATTATATTTTACTTCCTATTTTATAATTACACAAATGAAATTGTCCCCGACTTTTGTATTAATTTATTTTACGATATGACTGTATAAAAATTAATTTATTATTTACTTGGCTTACGTATATCGTAAATGTACTTTGTATATCGTAAAAATATTCGTACAGCGCAATTTATAAATCTTTTGACGTCATTTCGTCCACAACGTTCTATGGACAAATCATTTGTTAATGGATGATTCGCCCATGGAATCTTATGGACGAAATGTTAAAATAATGATACAAGTACGTACTGATATGAGGATTCACGTAAGAATCAATGAATAAATATAATAGTGCACATGTAATATATAGTTGTGGCGACATTTCTTGAAAAATAATTTTAAGGATAATTTTTTTTTGAAGAAATCCTGTGCGGGAGACTCCTTAGATTCTAGAGATTCTAGGGGTCTATGACACTTGTTGTAGTGCCGCAGAGGTGTACGAGCTTGGTCGTCGCTAAAAAGCGCCAATACTCAAGCAAGACCCAGTTGCTGTAATGCTGGATGGACCTTTGGTGACCGGTCGTTGGTAAAGGTTTATGAATTTTTTAACCCAGCGAAGAGCAAATTTGAAAATGTTTATGGTATATTTTTTGTGCCCCGCCGGGATTCGAACCCATAACCTTCCCATTCAGAGTCCGCAGTTTTACCACTGAGCCACGGACCGGTCAATCATGGACAAACCATCCACTTAAAAAGATTATGAGTTTGCGATTTATAAATAATTCAGGCATAAACTTCCCAAACAAAATAATGCACATGTAATGGCTGTGGATTGGTTTGTAGTATGTTGACATTTTATTTAGATGGATTTTAGAAACCATGGAAAAATCATCCGGTAAAAAAATATTTTTTGTACGTTGAGCTACAAAATCAGTCAAAATTAGCCCAAAAAACTGCCTAATATTGTTTCCATTATAGAAGACAACTTGAAAATTGCTAGATAGGGCATGCTCTTGTCTTGTAGAAGTAAATAAGCTCCAAAGGAGGAAGAGAAGTTTCGTGGTCACCGTCATGGGATATGAAAAGAATGGGAAAAAAACGCATTAAAGGTCCAATGCTATCCCATGAACCAGAAAAATTAAACAATTTTGATCCGTGCAAAAGCGTTTTGCCTTGGATAAGGAAAAATGGTGAAAACGATGCATGAACATTGCTCAAGCCAATAGTAGGTACTATTGAGAGAGAATAAGAATAACTAATAAAAGCAACTTTTCCTATAAAATTAAAGTACATTTTTACGTGCAAAACATTCGCATTAGTGTGAGTAGCACCTTCAGATTATATAAGTGCATTTTTTTAAATCTGTAGTTTTTAGGAAATACTTAAACGTGCGTGCGTATTTTGAATTTTAACAGGTGATCTTTTGGTGGCATGCAAGCACGATTTTTTGTGAGAAAAAAATTGTGTCGGCCATTTGACCATGTCTGTTATATCAAGTTGATGAATTTATGTATGCACGAAAAATCAGTCAATAAATGATTGATTTGTCCATAAAAAATGACCTTCAGTGAATTCAGTGAATACCAGGCCCCTCGGGAGCTGAGAACCCCCACTTCAAATGAAATGGTTGGTGTAAGGTCGGCGCCTTTACTTGTAAAACTAAATAGGTTCCACTAACCACATGCAAAATCCTTCGGGGTAACGCGGCAAGAAGTTAAACTACGAGTATATGTGTAGCTTGCGATTCCTTCGGCGATAGGATGGAAGGAAGTTGCATTTTATGTGCAGTTTAGTTGTGTTGTGTCATGCAGACGGTTTGTCGTTATATCATATAAGCCTCATTATTACATAGAAGTGCTTTATTAGTCGAAGAATTGCCCTACAATAAATTGCGTGTGGATGATTTGTCGTGGTTTTATAGTATTACGTAAATACTGTGTAAGAAGCACTTAGTTTTGCTTGGACGACTCTCACCAAGCCGTGACTGAAATGTCGTTTTTTTGACTTGTTACCCAGATGACCGGCACAATATTAAATTGTGGGTTTGGAGGCAAAATTGTCGTGAATTAGTAATCCATTTCTCTACGCATTGTAACATTGATGTATGTTGGTCTGTATTATTGTCGTCACAGGAAAAAGTGACCAACTGACAAAATGTAAGCAAATATAAGAATTTAGTGGAATTTACTAAAACCCCGTTCGCAGTCTTGTGGTAAACTCTATAGACTTGTGATTAGCAGATGATGGTTTACATTGTTATCAGCGGAATATGGTAAAAATGCTCTTCACTGTGATGAAAACTCTATCTACTTTAATCAAAGATCGGTCACAAATGTTTATCCAGCCTCATAGCAGCTGCGACGGTCCGAGCTGATAGATGGCTCTTCACGTGTAATTGAAAATAAGAACAGCCCTCACCAAAAAAATCTTCAAAATATTACATAGTTGGCAGATGGATATTATCACTTTTAAAATAAACATAAGTACAATTTTGGATAAAATTAACGTTGTTTGTTGTTTTAAGGACTATGGTATAGAGAAGAACTGGTTTCATGACTCTTCGTCACAGTCGTACGTCTTTAGAACATATACCCCTTATACATACAACAAACGGGGACGGACGGAAATGAAAAATAAATTGTTGTCACTCGTGGTCGAAGATTGTAGGTACAAGAGATGACCTCTGGTAATTCTGATTAAAATTTTATGCAAAATGTATAAGGACCGTAATTGTTAGTTCAAAATCAATTTTTATATTGGAACAATGTGTATGAGTTAAGAATCCATAACGCAAACGCAACGCAACTAAGCTACACATATAAAGTAACTTCTTGCCGCCTTATTTCCGAAGAGTTTCGCATGTGGCGAGGGGAACATATTTATTTGTATAGGTAAGGGGGCCAGCCTTACGCCAACCATTTCAGTTGAAGTGGAGCTCCCCAGCTGCCGAGGGGGCTGGTACTCTGGATTTTTTGTGAAGGCTGAGTAAACCTTGCCGGTATTTCACGTTTGAAATAAACACCGATACGGGAAATTATTTCTGACTTTCTCAGTGGGATTCGAGCCCAAGCTCACGGCATGGAATGCAAGCACTCTACCAACTGAACTATCAACCGAACTACAAATACACTTGGTCACTTTCTGTTCAACGCCGAGATGTTAGAGTTGGAGAGATAAAATAAGTGGTAAAGTAATGTTACTAATCAAGTGTGATTAAACCTAAGGAAGGAAATGGAGAGTGAATTACGAGGTGTATCGAAAAACAAACAAATTGAAAATAAAATCACTTCAAAATATCTGACAGTCTCTTTTATTTTGTAACCATTAAAAATACATTATTTCTTGATAATATGTATTACAGACTTAATTTGTCATTTAATTTGGTTCTTTGACTCATAGATTGGTATGAGGCTGATCACCTAATATTATAAAAAATGGTTCACTCGGCCATTGCCACCCCTGCTTCAGCGAAGAGCGGTAAAAGTTGTAGGGTTTTTGTTCATTTGAGATTCAGGTTCTTATTTTGTAAGTGCACACGCAGCATGCGTAAGCGCGAACTTACACGTACCTAACTACTTGTAGGAATGTGTGAAATGTGAATTTTAAATGTTAATTTATCTTTGCAACTTAGATTCCAGATTATAGATTTTCCGAGTTAAAGCATGTTGTGCCATGACATCATTAGGTACAGGAGAGAGGTATAGAAAAGAGATCAAAGCACTACACTACAGTTTACCGATTGTAGCCATCCTGCACATAAAATGGGAAACTCTCCATCAGGATGGGACTGTCAACAAAGTCGTTGAAATTTTTGTGACAGAGCATAATTAATTATTTTTAAGTCCTTTGCAATGTCGATTATTTTATCAATGAATTATTTTCTCGGTCTTTCCCTTCCACGCTTACCTTACAGACAATATTGACTTGGAGAAGCGGCTATTTAGTGGTCATTATCAAGGATTATATGAACGTACCCATGTATGATGTAAGCGCACAAAAAATGAAGCAGCAATAATTGAAATTTCACCGAAAGTATGAAGCGCAAATAATGCAAAATACGAAATTAAAAAAGAAATAAATTAGCCGACTTAGAAAGTGTAGAGTTGTGTTAAATATGGATTTGATACACTCTTATTGGAATTTACAAGTGTAAAATATTTACGTTCAAACATAACGTAAACATGTATGTAAATTAAAACTCTCACTTAGAGCGTTGTTTTAGTTTTGATACTCTTTTTGGCAAACGCTTTGGTTGAGTTTAATAGTAATGTTTTATACTTGGGTAGTGATCATCAATCAGTGGTCTGACGGGTTTTCGTACATACGGTATATTCAATGGATACTGGTGAATCATTAGTAAGAAACAAAAGTAAATTTGTAAGCCCCGTAACGCGGAGTACGATCTTGAAAGTTTACTGTTTTTTTCGTAAAACTAATCCAAAGGCAATGTTTTGTATGAATAATAATATTAAGCGCTGTTTTTGTGTGAATCACACCTAAAGAGCCCTCTGCGACCTTGGTCATCGCTATGGAAAGCGCGAATTCTCAAGCAAGAACCAGTTGGTGTAAGGTTAGATGGATCTATGGTAAATGGTCTTTGGTAAAGGCAGATTATTTTTTAGATTTCCCTGAAAGCCTTGCCACCCTTTCCTGATGCAAGGGGAAAACATTGGCAAAGTGAATCAAGTTTTACAGCATGGATGGTCCGCCTCATACCGACCTGTAAATGAAAAAAGTCATGATTGGTTTGTTTATTGTTTCATCATTTAAATATCATGTTTTGACATCAACAATTTAAATCTAAAATGGCTGTGTACGATAAATTATAAATGGTGAAAAATAACATGTGTTTATTTGATGTAAAAAATGTAGAATCACGATTTGTGATATAATCAAATTACTTTAAAAATATAATTGCTCACCTCCGTGCATCGAATATTAAATTATCAAATTTTTCCCTTTCTAAGCCGTCCATTTAAAAAAAAGTACACTGATTTGACGTATTTACGTATAATAAAATGGACTGGAAGCTGTCATACGACAAGGAATCATTTTAAGGCCTCATAACTGTCATCCATTCCTGTCAAATCAAGTGTCAAACACGTATACATTTTTTTTGTAAATAAGGAACTCCTCTGTTGTATAATTCTTGATAGAACAAATTATATTATCTTCCACGTGCGATTTTTTATTTTAGAATAATAAAAAAAAAAAACGCAACTAAGCTACACATATAGTGTAACTTCTTGCCGCGTTATCCCCGAAGGGGTCGCATGTGGCGAGTTGAACCTATTTATTTTTACAGGTAAGGGGGCCGGCCTTACGCCAACCACTTCAGTTGAAGTGGGGGTTTCCCAGCTCCCGAGGGGGCTGGTACTCATTTCTTGTGAAGGCTGAGTAAACCTTGCCGGTATTTTTATTATGGGGTTTGAAATAAACACCGAAATAGGAAATCATTTCTGACACCCTCCTCGGTGGGATTCGAACCCGAGCTCACGGGGTAGAATGCAAGCACTCTACCAACTGAGCTATCGACCGGACGAATATATTAATAATTCAGTTGAAAAAACATTTCTTTGGCGTTTTAGCCGATGTAATCAAGAGGCACTCTTATAGCACGACAATTAAGGATGAACTGATTCTCAAATATTGCAAATTATAATTAACTTAAAGGATTACTTACATATTTTAACGGAACGTTTGGAGAACTTACATTTTTTCAACGTTTTTTAGGTGACATAACCAATGTCTTTAGGAGGCATTCGATCAGCATGACGATTGAGGATGAACTTGCTTTGTACCACTTTATAGATACAACTTTATTTTACTAGTCGAGGGAATTCCCTTTCATTTCGTATCAAAGTTATGCATGTACCTATTTGGTTTAAATAATAACTACACTAAGAAAGTTGTTCACATCACATTAACATGAGATCTCTTGTGGTGTAATAAATTCTAACAGATTTTACTAGAATTGACATAAACTACAACTGCAATGCATTCTCGAGATTGAATTTGCACTATTTCCTGCAGCAATAAAAGTAAGACGGTGTAATGGCATCACTTATCTGTTTTTTGTTCAGAGCTCGTGTTATCTTGTATCCGAGACATTCATCTATATAACCCGATCGCTTTGTGTGAAGTATAAAGCTTTATGCATCCCGAACCACTTTCCTCTTAAGTGACAAGATCGCTTGTGCGTTGTTCTGACGAAGCAAGTATTAGTATATAGGAAGCGCTTAGTGGTAAGTAGAAGAAAGTGTTGATGTATAGGATAGATGCACCTTACTTAAGTCTGTAATGAGTATATTGTGTAATGAAACTGTCTTTAGGGTAAATAGGAAGCGCCTAGTTATGTCCAGTGTCTCGACTAGACCAGAAGACTGTAAGTTGTAAACTGTAGGTTAAATTATAGGTTGGTATGCAGCTGACCACTCATGCTCTAGAAAATTGTTTACTTTACCAATGTCACCCTTGTTTCAGGGAAGGTCCGCAAGAGTTGCAGGGTGTATGTTCATTTGAGATTTGGGTTTTTATGTTGTAGGTTCGGTTCACAAGTAGAATATGCATTAATGTGAATCTCCAATGTTAAATATCTTTGCAACTTAGATTAGATAAAAAAAATAGCAACATTGAATAATCTGTATTTCTTACTACAAAACAACGTAAAATTCATGAAAACGAATAATTTAAAAAAAACTTAGACGAGAAAGAAACATTTAAAGAAAGACACGTAGTTCTCCAGTTATGAAGCATTATAAAAAGCGCATTTTCAATTTTTCAGTGGTTTTTCCACAATTTGTTATTTAATCATTTCTGTAACAACTTTGTACATGTTACGTACTTTCGTCAACACTTTTCTAACACTAAACTAAAGGTTTGATCTTTTTACTCTTCTAGCTAGGGGACAGTTGCACTCTCTGGTTTACATTAGTACACTTGACTACTGTCATTCGTTTACTAACACCGTCAGTTCAGACATCTGGATTGAACCAGTTGTCTTTTATTCTGTACGTTGACCATTATTTTATACAAAGTACCGTGGGTTTTGTCCAGAAGTCTATACAGACGGCTTTTTCTTTTAAAGATCAATGCTTTTTTCAAACAACTTCAAACCACTCGTACATACTTTCTACGTGTCTATTTATTGATAAATGGTCATTGCTTTGAACCAAACCATGCATGTTCTAACTTATAAGAAAATGTTATGTTTTTGATTTTTTTAGTGTTGTAAATTATAGAAAAGTAGAACCTTGATTATTCAAACTGTGGACAAAGCGAACCTCGGACACCTAATCAAAAGCTCAGATGTACGAAAAATATTATCACATTTAATGTTTTTGCATACACAATAACTGAACATGTTATGGGTTTATACTTACACCGGCCCGTAGTCTAGTTGCAACGCTTCGGACTCGTAAATGGAAGGTTGTGGGTTCGAATCCCGGCGAATACTTAAAGAACCATCATTAACGACCGGTTGTTAAACTTACAATATAAATAAACCTACCTTATTTTTGACATGAGCTTGTATTAAAAGCATGTCGTTGGCATCTTGGACCGGTCCGTAGTCCAGTGGCAACACTTCGGACTCGTAAATGGAAGGTTGTGGATTTGGATCCCGGCGGAGCACAACAAATATACCATGTATATTTCGAATGTGCTCTTCGCTGAGTTGAAAAATTCATAAACCTTTACCAAAGACCGGTCACTGAAAGGTCCATCCAACCTTACAACAACTGGGTCTTGCTTGAGAATTGGCGCTTTCTACAGCGACGACCAAGCTCGCAGAGGGCTCTTGAGGTGTGATACACACAAAAAAAGCGCTCACCAAATAAATCATCCTAATATTATTATTATTTTTAAAAGGTACAAAAGATTTCGACCATTTGGCGCTATATGTTGGGGAACATTCAAAATATTCATAACAGTAAGCGCGGCTAATCGCAACCTTTGACAAATTGGATTCGGTTTTACTGTATTATTCTTTTTAAATCTCTGTAACACCTAGACAATGCATTACGCTATTTAGGTTTCTATCAATACTAACAATAAATTATGTTTTAGGTCTCTATTATATGTAAGTTAGAATGAGACATCAATATTTCAAAGCCACAAAAAAGTTATTGCGTAATTTTACGCATAAATGGGACTATTTTTGAAAGTATACAATAACTCACATAATTTTAAACATGCATTGCCTGAGAACCATTGACAAAATCAATGCCTTTGCCATAAAAATCCCACGCAATCTTACATCATTTGAAGAAACAAAGCTTCGTCGTATAATATTTAATCTAAGTTGCTGAGATGTATTGACATATGAGGCTCATCTTCTATGCGAATACAAAAGATGCACGTTTAGGTTCACGCTTTTAAATGTAGAAATATAATAATTTTGTACTTTTAGGGCCTGTTGCACCAAACTCCAATCAGACAAAAATCAAAATTAAGTGGGATTTCTTTAAAAAAAAATGGTTGCATATAGGTAAATCAGCTGATGTACATAATCTTTCTTAATTATTTAGTTGAATAATTGTAATCAAACACTGATTTATATTTTCATTTTTACAATTATTTATTCTTTAATTTTAACGTTTTCGATCTTAGATCATCGTCAGGTATAAATTATTTATTTAAAAAATTAAAAAACTTTCTTGTTCAAATTCCATCATATTATTACCCACTCCCGAGAAATATTTAACCGAGGTCCTTACCAGATTTAAGGAATCAAATATTGATTGGAGGTTGATGCAACAGGCCCTAAATATTCACAAGCTCTTGAATTAATGTCGCTTTTCCCTGAAACAAGGACGCTATATGAAAAAATTATTCATTTATTTCATTGCGATTGCAACTTTTCTTGCTCTTCCCTAAAAGAGGGATGATATTGGCAAAGTGAATAAGTTGAACAGCATTTATGATCGATGTCATGCTAGCCTACCTATCAGGGTCTTTTCAGACACATCGCATTTTGCCCGGATGGTTTATGGATTACCGGGCCAACTGATTGGATACTTTCGTCCCGACACCGGATAGAAAAGAAAAAAGACAAAACGGGCAGAATGCGTCAAGTGTGAAATGGCTGTAACAATGCAAATACACATTACGGTTTTTCTGTAAAAAGCCCATGATTTCATTGTACGTATTAGATATATTTGTTATTTAAAATATTAATTACGTTTTACCTTCTGTTCCAGATACTACAATCTGCAGTTGTCCTGATATTGATGTGCTGCTTAGTCAACGCAGACAAAAAGATAGAACTTGAAGACATAGAGTTGGACAACTTGAAAAGTGAAAGAACCAAAGATGGAAAAGACGACTATCTTCAACCTCCGAGTCCAAGCGCTGAACAGAGTGCAAATTACGGTCCACCAGAAAGCAGAACCTACCAGAAACACCAATACGCTGTCGAAGAAGTAAACCAAGGAGAAACACCACTTCTAGTGTATCCTTCAAGTGCTCCTGAATACCATCCGACAGGTGTTAGATATTCAGAAGTGAAAAGAGATCAAGCAAACTCGGTAGAACCTCAACAAGACAATTACGAAGCTTCATATCAAGGATCAAATTCTCAAGGACCTTTGGTGATGGGTTACCTTCAAGGAAATCCTGTACAGTATGTGTATCTACCTCAATATCCATCAGGAAACCAACAGATAGCAATGCTAGTGCAGCAGTATCAACCGAAAGGGCAGGAACAAACATATTATTATCAAAACTCACAAGACAATACCGGTTACAGCAGTCAAGAACAGAAGTATCAGGGTAATGAAAATGTGCAACAAGAAGTTCAAAGCTCTGAGAATCAAAGTGAAGAGGGGAATGGGAATTATCAAAGTGAACATGTTTACACGCAGACCCCAAACGTGAACTATGTTTTAGTGCCACAGTATCAGGATCCAAGCAAGCAACAATCATTGTATCAAAACTATGAAGGCTATGTTCAACAAGCGGCTTACACAAACGCAATTCCACATGATCAAGCAAATAGTGTGCCAGATTACAAATATGTGACTTCTGCTGTTGCACATCAAAGCGTTGCACCACATGTCAACAGTCAATTGGATAACCTGGCTCCAGCTTTGTCATTATATGCGACCCAAGGTCAAACTGGAATCAATCCAAAAGTGATTCCTGAATATGCACATGCAGTTTCAAGGCCGATCTATGCACACATTTCCGGAAACCTTGTTCAAGACTCACAAAAACAGTACAGAGGTCAGAATTTACAACACAGTTACCAACCAGTTAGAAACAGATTTAATTCTGTGTACAATTTTTACACGCATGGTAAACCAAAGTCACTGTTGGATTCGTACATTCCATCATCCCTGCAGATTGAGTATTTGAAACGTGGTTTAAGCAAGGAACCATTGGCCACTTATGACACCATTGCCTACTCTCAGAGGCTGCCTAAACATTTTGAAAGTGGATTTTTGCCTAACCAGATGTACCCCACAGGAGGCGGTGGTGCTGCTTATGGGAAATTTAAGCGGACGCCTAAAAGGAAGACTGCCTAAATTTTGGATTGGACCAAAAATCCAATTGTATAATTATTTTTACTTAAATCAGGAGAATATTTCTTTATTGTACCTACAATGTGAGTCGTACAGAAAAAAACTGCAATTTACGTATTTAAAAAAAAATAATCCGCAGAAATTATCATCTGTATGTATATTCATTATATTTAAAAAAAAAACCCAAATTACCACCATTGTTCTATAATTCTTAATTATGTCTTCATGTATTTCTAAGCGTCAAGAAAAGACTTCACTTTTAAAAGTAAAGAAATATTTTTCGATTATAAGTAGCATTTTTATTTAAGTTACCATATTTAATATTTAACCGTCATTCATCTGTAAAATAAACCATTCCATAAAACAGAAATAACATTTGAATAGAATAAGTAATAAGACGTTAAACTAGATTTGAATCAAGGTAAACTAGGTTATCAGGGAAAACCATATTCGAGAGTTACCGAAAATATAGTCGTTAAAATGTTTTAATAGTAAAATAAGAAATAACATTGTGACAGGGGCGAGTATCCCATACAAGCATTTAGCACATGTACGCATGGCTATAAGGTCGGCAACAAAATATGGAGAAAAAATATTTTAACCTAGAGAAAAGTATTTTTTCTACAACGCAACTAAGCTACACACATAGTGCAACTTCTTGCCGCGTCCTCCTCGAATAAGTCGCATGCGGCGAGTGGAGCTTATTTATTTTAACAGGTAAGAGGGCCGGCCTTACGCAAACCATTTCAGTTGAAGTGGGGGATTTCCGGCTCTTGAGCGGGCTGGTACTAAAAAAAGCTACCCACTTCATTTTGGAGAACAGTACCCTTAGTACGAGTTGCAAAACTTGAGTAATGTAAAGTTTACGACAATTATTAGAGAGTGATTTCCCCCAAAATCTGCCGTTTTTGTTTGTTTGAACTTGATTTTCTTCATCACTGTAACTCTTTTGCTAAGACCATAAGAAACAAAAACGGCAGATTTTGGGAGAAATCACTTTTTAATATTTTCCGTAAACTTTACTTTTCTCAAGTTTTGCAACTCGTACTAAGGGTACTGTTATCTGATAATCGGGAATCCATTTTTTATTACTAAGGTTCCCAAACCTGAGGGAAATTTTAAATGTGCGAACTCGATGTTGTCGTGCTTTCAATGTTACCTTTAGTTTTATTTGAATAATTAAAAATATATGTATTATGATTATATATTTTTTTTTGGCTGGGACGCTGTAATATATTTTGTAAATACATATATTGATACCTTAAAGGTAAAACTGAATAAATGACATAATGAAGCCCGACCCCTAGAGTCTCATAAATCTAGGGAGTCTCCCGCACAGGGTTCCTTAAAAAAGCACGTGTTTCTCAGATAAATGCACTTTGTTTCTTATTTTCTACGAAAGAAAACACTATTTTAGTGCGAAAATCCTGCAGTTTAGAAGTTTGTCATGGGTAATAGTTCATAATGAGTTCACTAACTGTGAGATGTTACACCCAGCAAAATATGTTATTCACAATATCACTTATTTAGTTTTACCATTAAGGTGGCGATATTTTAACTTAGAAGTTTTTTTGCTTATAAAAAAATCAAAAGGCTAAAACTCTTGTGCTATGGAAATTATTGAAAATAAATTGATAAACTGTCTAGTCTTTTTTTTTTCAAGGAAAATTGAAAATATTATGAAATGAAGAAATGAATAATAATGCCATTATTGTTTTTGCACAACAAGAGGTATAGTAAGAAGAAAAATGTCAATTTATTGCACAGAATGTGAAAACAGAGAAAAAATATTTACATTATGGATTTGTTTTATTAAAATTTTACATGTAAAATATGAATGAATGTAAACTATGATTGAAAAATAAAACTATGTTTTAATGTATATTTGTATGAACTTATTTGAACTATAATAAATAACTACAAAATTACCTATTCGTTATTTATTTTTGTTTTTTTTTCTACTAAAAGACGTTAACGATGACTTGAAATTTTTATGAAAAGAGCCAAGAGGAATGATAATAAGAAGGAAAAAGTACCTACTACTAACTATATATTTTGTGATTAAAGTGTGCTCTGAATAAAAAAAAGGTATCATAAATTGATGAGACAATTATATGGTAACCCTTAATTTAAAAAAAGTAAAAATGGAAAATACATGAATTGTATGTGGTTACGCGGTGAGTAAAATTTAATCATTTACGACCGGTTTTGTAAACAATAACTACATCATTAGTTAGAAGTGATGTTGTCAGTGTTTACGAAACAGGTCGTACATAATCAAATTATATTCTCCCTTAACCATAAAAAATATTTATAATTTTTAATTATTTAAAAGATAGATATTTTTTTATAGTTATAGACGATTCTACATACACATTCATAAACGAATGTATAAATAAAATTTATTTTTTATTACGATCGAAAGATAATTAAGTAGAAAGCTCAGTTGGTAGAGCGCTTGCGTTCATTAATAAAGTCCTAAGGTTTGATCTCCAGCAAGGATCTCAGAAATGATTTACAATTCGGTATTAATTTAAAATCAAAACACCGAAAATATATCCTAAGCATAATGACACCTAAATGAATGAGGAGCAGGGCAACCCGCACTTCAAAGTGAAGCGAGCCTAATAGGCCTGTAAGAATAAATAGGTTCAAAACGCCAAATGACAGAAGCCTCTAGCGAACTGTACGCAAAGCTTTTTTAGATAAGTCCATGATAGAAGAGAAAGGACAGTTCTTTGGAATTATTGAAGACGAGGCTGCGCACGGGTATAAGCAATAACGTAGTTAGTATGGTAAGAACTTTCCTTCATGTAATCTGAACGCTGGCGAGAGAATGTGGTCTTTCCGTAGTGGATTTAACTTTTTGGATGCTTGGGAAGATGGCGCTTTACTACAGTTTTTTTTTTTATTTAATTATATTATTTAAAAAATAATTTAGTGAATAAGAATACAACTCACTATATTTTTGCATGACCAGAAACTGATATTAACCTTTTCCATAAATAAAATATATTTTTAATGGTAATGAATTATTAATCAATAACTACTCATTGACTTCTGTTGAACCAAGTTTTCTCAGTTATCGCCAAGGGGTCTGACGGGACTCGATCCAACGTTTTTTTTATTTATTTCAAACATGCTAGTCATGACCGGCTTGGCCATAGCGCCGAGTGCCTAATTCGAATAATATTAACGACTGTTTAAAAAAAGAACTATTGCCAACAATACATTATGAATAAAAAATATTTTTCCAGCATTTTCTTAATGACAACTTCACTGTTTTGCTTGTCAGAGAGTGTTGTGCTAATTACCCTCCACGTGACACACTTGTGACAACACTTGCAGAACCTGAAGCAACCTCGCTGCATTGTTCTTCTTGTGTAAACTAATGCGAATTTAATAATATTCACTTTTTACTCTTCTTTATCATCTTCTGTGACTGAGGTGGCTGGACAATATCAAATAAAACTCTAGGCAGAGGATGACTGAACCCAACAGCCGATAGACAAACATGGAGAAGATTTGAGGATGCCTCCAACCAGGAGTGGACTGACAAAGGAGTGTGCGGTCGATAGATGTGAAGAAGGGAATATTGGTCGATAGTAGTAACGGCGGATTTCTCTCTATTACTTTTATTTGTAGGGTAGACTGGGTACGGTTGTAACAATTTTACTTTGATTGCTTGCTAGACAGTAACTAAGACAATAAACAAGGATTGAAGCAATTGGGATTGAAGCTTGGTCTTTTACCTTTGAAATTATCACAAAACCAGAACCATAAGTAAACCAGTTTTCGAGAAATCAAACGTTTTATTGAGAGTATCCACTTGTTACAACTGACCCCATACCAGGGACGGTTGTAACAGTCTTGGGGGGCAGTTGAAACAATCCAAAATGAAACATAATTAATGCAATCAAATCAGTTTAATAACAAAAATATACTATTGACATCACAATGGGCATTAAACATTCTGAATATCTCCACTAGCTGCATCTCTCTTTTGTTTGTATTTAATTCAAGTGACGTAGTTTACTCTATACTTTTCCGCAGCTTTTTGCAAAGAAACCCCCAGTTTTAGTTCATTTTACGCGTTTATGTAAATCGATATGTCTGCTTGCTCTCTTGTGGTTTTTCTTTTGCGTTGTCTAGGAATCTGCAAAGAAAAAAAGAAAAAAATCTATGTTACAACCGTCTCCACGAAAATTGTTACAACCGTACCCACCCCCAGCTCTGGCAATAAAACGAGCACGGACATGAGGTATAATTACCAAAACCAACACAAACCAGCTTAATATAATCTCTAAAACACAATAGTTGATCACGAACATAATGAAATGCGATAAGAATATTAGAACTCTAGATATATCATAAATAAATGCCTTAAAATACTTACTTTTTATTGAAAAAACACAATGGGACCTCAAAAGCAAGGGTTGTCTGCGCGCGAAGGGTGGAACATTAGGAAGAATCGTGTAGTGACATGCACCCTGCTTAACTCTTCCTTAGGACCCTTCTTCGCATCGCTCATAGTTTCTGAGATATTGGAGTTGTTTCAACCGTACCTTGTTACAACCGTACCCAGTCTACCCTACTCGCGTTTATGTTACTACAGTGGGTATATGTTTCTTGTGAGGTAACTTACAACCAAGTGAATTACTTTTACCTGCGTTGCAGAGAGACTAGGTTTATCGATTAATTACCATAATACGCGTAATCATTAGTAAATACAATAAAACATCGCATTAGCTCAGTTGCTAGAATATTTGTATTACATTTAAGAGGGCTAGGGTTCGTTCTCCACTGAGGGTATCTATCTATTATTTAAGTTGCAAAGATAAATTGAAAGGTTTTTATTTAATGCATGCCCACAAGCAGGCTTCCACATGCTTATGCGTAGGTACATATTATACAAAATAAACCAAACCTTGCAAAAACACAAACACTGCAGCTCCTGCCGCCTTTCCCTGAAACTGGCTTTGCATCGTTAAAAGTGAATCATACCAACCTATTAATTAAGTATATTTATATTTTTTTACTAGATGATTAACAAATAAAGCAATGCGATTTGAAATTGTAACAGGTGTTTTAACATACATATTTTTTTTAACAATTATTTTTTGCACGTCTAAGCATCTACGAGTACGCATTACGAACCTCTGATCAGTATTATTAATTGAGATTACAATCCGCGTAGCAACAAACCGTCTTCTAATACTTGCAATCAATTTAAAAAATCTAATTTTTTTCATCAAAAATTTTGACATGTGTCACAAAAAAAAAGTTAATGGATTTTCTTCAAGAAGTCTAGTTTTTTTTTCAACTTTTAGGAATATGTTTTTCATCATAAAAGTGCATTATTTTGGATGAGCTCTGAGTTTCAGTTTCGTTTGAAACTGACCACGTTTATTGCAAAAAAGAATGCGCTTTCGTCGATGCCGCCCTTCTTTCAGGTAAGGTGTCAAAAGTTGCAGATTTTGTTTTAATTTGAGTTGCGGATTTAGATATATAAATACGTATGCTGCATATGCTAGAGTAAACTTGCGAAAAGAGTTCCACCCAAGGCATGCTATTAGCTTCATAAAAATCTAACTTATAATAATAAATTATTTTTTAATCCCGTTTTGTGAATTCACTACAAGGGTACTGGAGAGCCATAGCATCTCCTGAACAGACACAGCTCTTAAAGTCATGAGCATACCTCTTATCTAGAGGTTCATGTTTTGTCGGCCCGTTGCTTTTAACTTCACGTGAAAAATTATCACCACTACAAAAAATATATAGGTTTGTTTTAACAAAAATATTCTGTAAATTCCTCTGACACGTATGTTTAGGGCGGGTAGGACAAGGGTTTGAGCATACGTGTTTGTTTGTAAGCATACGTTAAGCGTGAATCTTATATGTCAATGTATATCTCGTCAGCTAAGATTATAGTTAGTCATATTTATATTAAATATTGTTTGTGTATAAACACTGTGAAAATTCATATTCAATAATTTATTTAGTTTAAGGATTTACATCGAACACTGTTTTATATTTTCACTTTTACAATTATTTATTCGTTGATTTTACTAACGTTTTCGATCTTAAATCATCGTCAGGTTTTATAGTTAGGTATTATAGTTTATTATTTATTATATGGCTCGTTCAGCTTAGATAAGTGTGAATCATAAAAATGTGCCATAAAATTCGCGTTCTACAACCATCATATTTCTTGATTAATCAGTTGCGAAAAACTTTTATAGGATTAACCTGTTGGCACTAGAAAGGTGCGATCTTTTTAATTACTTTCATATGAATCGTATAGAATCAAAGTTGGCGATCTAGGATTGGTACAAAAAAATAGATAAACGCATGGAAATGGTGAGAAAACGATTTCCTGTGTTTCTATGTATTTGTCTCATTTACGGATAACACCTAGATTACTGCCTTTGATTGTAAAAAGCTGAAATATGGAATGTCGTAATTTTTATTGGGATCAACTAGACTTCGTGATTTGATAAAAAGTCTATTAGTTAATACTAAGCTACGAGAGAAATTTTTGATGTCTCTTCTTTTTCCATTGATACAACAGCCTGTATCGATCTTTGTTCTTCAAAATCCTTCTCTCTTAGCACCACTTGTTACCAACCATCATAATAATTACTGCCGCGACTATTCTGTAACCTCTTCACCTTTTTGATCAACTTCGTACAGCTACGTTTATGGAATTAATTTCTCCTCCAGCCCCATATTCTTTCCACACGACAATCTGCCGCCACTTTCCGTCCAGCTTTCGTAAAGGCAGACTTGGAGTAATCCGGATCGTTCATCCTGTGTCTTTTGATTCCATTTCCACCCTTTTTTTGTTACTTTTCTATGAGCTTATGTTTATTTGAGATAAGGTTAGATAAAAAAAAACTACACACACGAACGACATAAGTAGGTCCTTTTTTTATACAGTATAAAGTGGCCATGCTAAAGTTGAAAATACCCAGTCTTAGATTTCAGTCGTGAAAGTTGGGAGTACTGATTTGTGCAATTTTTTATCTGGATCAATCATAGATCGTGACTTTGCTAATGAGTTCATCTCGATTGGTGTAAATAATTGGATGTAATAGATCTCAGTAACTTTCGTGCATTTTTAATTTAGTAGATTATGATATCATGTTGTAACATTTAAAAAAATAGATGGTACGTGTAATGATATTATGTAAGTATTTTTTTTTTCTAAAATTTGCCTTAAATCAAAGACAATTATATGTAACTTTGTACACAGATATAGTTAAAATAGTGAGAAAAGGTGCTGGTTTTACTTATACTTTTTTCCACATATCGTTGCATTAGTTCTTGTTTATCGTATACGCCATTGAGAAAATTTTACATGAGCAATGTTTGCATGTGTACTGGACCAATGTGTCTTATGAAAACAAGAAATTTATTTAAAAAATATTTAAAATAACTCTCACATTATCGAGTTTTACGGTTTTTCTTAGCTCAGATTGTGTAGAATTTGATTCAAAAGACAACTGCATGAAAAAGAAATATTTGACAAGATTGGCGTACTATACGATAAACAAGAACTGGGGGAGCGATATGGTAACCCAGGGTTGCATGAACCACATTTTTTCCCACGTTGTTCCTTCCACTGCTAGTAAATTCGGAACAATTTATGTCAATTAATAATGTTATCTTAAGCGCTTTCGATAAGTAAGGCTTCGGATAACACTCCGAAAGCGCTCGAGGTAGTAAACCAACTCGTAAAGAAAAATGATGTTTTTATTTTTACATAATTAATTTGAAATGGACCTTCACAATCTTAGCCTACAAACCCTTAATTTTTTACAATATATGCCATTCAATTGTTACTGTTTGAAATTAAATGATGCAAGTAATTCTTAATGTATTTTATTGCCAGTTATTATTGATGAGAAGGAAGTGGAAGGGTGAAGGAATTTATTTGCGCAATTTGTAGATAAAGGCGAAAGGATAAAGGAATTTATTCGCCTGTATTTCATACACAAAAAATACCTTACATTTGCTCTCTAAATCAAATTAATCTCTAGTAAATTAAATAGTGCTTAGCGTACAAATGACTAAGAATAACATTTTTTTATTCATTTGAATAATGAATCATCAAATATGAGGAATATAATATCTCCTATTTGCATTTACCCAGATTACATGATTGACAAAAAACACATTTAAATTTTCTCATTGGAGAAAGTGGAATAGTTAAAATTCCAATTATTCACGGAGATCTGCTTTATTACTAGTATTAATTTGTAAGTATCATTGCAATATATTATATGAAATGAGTATTGATTACTTCTTCTAAATCAGTGGTTCTTAATATTTCTTTGACCAAGAATCACTTGGATTTTTTTTTTACCAGGAACCACTTTAATAGTATTTTTTCTCCCAAAGGACTACATTGGACTAGGAATGGACCAGGGACTCCTTTAAATGGTTTTTTTCACCCATTTACCACTTATAATGTTTTTTTACGGGACCCTTGAATGTATTTCTTTCCAATGGACAATTTCTTTTTTACCAGGAACTCATTTGATTGCCATATACAAAAACTGAATTTTGAAACAAAATTTTATGCGGTTCTACTTTTTTTGGGTTTATTCATATGCAGAATGTGTAAAAGTGAACTTTTTTATATGCCTACCTTTGTTAACCTGATATTTGCATATATGTACGTTTGCAATTTAGATTATAAGATAACTCCACGTATTAAAACAAGCTTATTGCGTATTACTAATGACACAATTATTATGTATAGATATAAATACAAAACATAAAATTACGTGTACATAATATACATGGATGTAAAACACATAATTGAAAACAGTAATGTAATCTGGTAATTATGCAAGATTTGTACGGAAAACGAGAACGTCTTGCAGCTTCTTAGTACTAGGGATGTTATGTATGTATATCCGTATCTGTAACCGGAAATATCGGATATTTGAAATATAGAAAATATCCGTATCCGTGACTGAAACCGATATAAAAGTTTCAGATAATATTCAATAATTTAATGAAAATGAGGAATATTTTATTATGAAACTGTTTTTGACATTTAAAATGAATAGCTATAGTAATAACATATGACTGATTTAAAAAATAATATATTTTATAGGGTTTGATGGTGTACACAGTGATACTTCATCGTGTTTTGGTGTACAAAATACATATTACATACTATAATAATCTATTTAAAATTGATTATGAACAAAATAAATAAATATATAACCTAAAAAAAGTCTTCATTTATGATTTTAACCTGAATGTATCTTAGTTATAATTTATGTTCTTAGCTGTAACTTGTATGTATTATACTTTCACAATCCTTACAAATCTAATATCCGTAACCGGAACTAGCGGATATAAAAAAAATCTGTATCTGTATTCGAAACCGAAATAATAGTATTCCCATATCCGTATCCGTATCCAAATTCAAAATGTCATATCCATAACATCCCTACTTGGTACGGAAAACTTTCTTTGACCCCTCTTGCTCATTCTCTCATGTTATATTATCTGAGAATAACGTAAAGTCATCAATTATTTTATACTCATGGTGCCACTCCGTGTATACGAAATGGAAAATTAATTGATTGCCTGTTAAATAAGATTTGAATTTAATTTCGTAAGATTACGCTTGTTTAAAATTTAAGAAAAATTATTCACTCCCGGATTCAATTTTTTATGGAGATTTTTTTTTTTTGCAATTGTTAAGGTGAAGTTTAAGCTTTTAGGGTTAACCATGTAACAAACATAAATGTAGTGCAAAATATATTTTCAAAGTAAAAATGCACAGTGTCTTGACAGGGCAGAAAACATGTATTTTCAGTAATAAAATATTAGGATAATTATTTTGGTGAGCGCTATTTTTGTGTGAATCACACCTCAAGAGCCCATTACAACTTTAGGAGTCCTATCTTCAAATAGGAACGGTAATATATACCGACCGTCATCGAGACTTTCTCCCCAGGAGAAATAGGTGGGTGAATTGCATTCCTCTTCACAAATCTATTTTAAAAAATAAGTCAAATATATACATATATTTTTAAGAAAAAAATATCTCGCAACTACGCAACTAAGCTCAACGTCGTTACCATGTTGAAAGCACCGGTTTCCATAGATCACCAAAGTTTTAGGGGTTGCCGCTCAGATACACCGCGTGTCGTTGGCATTTTGGACCGGTCCGTAGTCCAGTGGCAACACTTCGGACTCGTAAATGGAAGGTTGTAGATTCGGATTCCGGCGGAGCACAAAAATATACCATTTATATTTCGAATGTGCTCTTCGCCGAGTTGAAAAATTCATAAACCTTTACCAAAGACCGGTCACTGAAAGGTCCATCCAACCTTACAACAACTGGGTCTTGCTTGAGAATTGGCGCTTTCTACAGCGACGACCAAGCTCGCAGAGGGCTCTTGAAAGTGTGATACACACAAAAACAGCGCTCACCAAATAAATCATCCTAATATTATTATTATTAAGCTACACATACAGTGTAACTTCTTGCCTGCGTTATCCCAGAAAGGGTCAAATGTGGTGATTCGGGACCTATTTATTTTTATGGGTAAGGGGCCGGCCTCACACCAACCACTTTCAGTTGAAGTGGGGGTTTTCCATCTCCCGGAGGGGGGCTGGTTCTCATACTTGTGATTTATACAAACCTCTCTTTATTTTAATCTCGATTTATAAAAATTGTTATATTATTTTGTAATAGAATAAAGATTCGATATCAACGGCTGAGAACACATAAAACTTGCCAGTCACGAATACAAAAGAAAATTCCTGTAGACTAGCATTTCAGTAAATATTTTTTCTTTACCACAGCGATTTAAATAAATCATGCATTTTTTCCAATTGTTTCGTAAATGAATGTTACATTTTCCAACAGAAAACTGTTTTCCCAGTGGAGATCTCATATTAAAAATTAAATCAATAACTCAATACAATATTTAAGGTATAAAACTCAACCATGGACATTCACCAAAAATATGTATGGAGACTAAAAAAGAAACTCTAGTGAGCTTTTCTATTTTCATTCATTTTTCGTAAAACGCTATTGTTAAGTTAAACCATTAAGTTTTATACTTGTGCTGTTGATAATGGTAAAATTTCATTTTGTACAGAAATGAAATGCTGTGAAGAAAATTTTTGCGGTCAAAAAAGTAAAACAAAAAAGAATTGATATTGAAACTTTCACGGTTAAAACGATGTGCAAACTTTTGTTATTGATTGTACTATCCAAACAAAGAGTTTTTTGCATTATGTTTATTCTGTGAATTCTATTTCATGTTGGTGAACTCTGAAATATTCTTGGTTATTTTTCGTGTTATAGTCGTATGTAGGTAAATATATTTTTGTTGTATATACCTACATCTGTTGGATAATACCTACTTTACTACCACTGCTGATTACTTTTTTACATCTGCTAATAAAAATGTATAAAGTGATTTAGTAGGAGAAAAGATCGAAAAAAGAAAAAAGGCTGATTTGTCTTGGACAATTTACTAGAAATGTAAATGACCAATTACTCTCTCATAACATATAGAAAAGATTGAGAAGAGAACGGTTCAAGGACATCAAAATGTTCATAACTGTAACATTCACCAAAGTTTCATCCAGCCTTACAGCAACTGGGCTTGCTTGAGAATTGGCGCTTTCTATAGTGACGACCAAGTTCGGAGAGGGCTCTTGAAGTGTGATTAACACAAAAACAGCGTTCACCAAATAAATCATCCTATTATTATTATTATTAGCTCTGTCATCATTCTTCTAGTGTGACTGGAGTCTTTGAGAAGTTGCCTTAATTTCGTCCATTTTTCTTTTTTGACACCCTTGATGTATAAAGGTTGTGGGTTCAAATCCCGGCGGATCACAAAAAATATATCATTTTAAATTTCAAATTTGCTCTTCGCTGGGTTGAAAAATTCATAAACCTTTACCAAAGACCGGTCATCAAAAGGTACATCCAGTTTTACAGCAACTGGGTCTTGTTAGAGTGAAAAAATCGAGGAAAAATAAAACAGTGTTTACTTAATTAGAATTGTTTTGATTCTAAAAAAATTAAGTAGAGATCAAAAAAATGTGTGTAAAACTGTTTTCTTTCTTTGAAAAACCTACATCCGCTTTGGGACCATGACCAGACGGAAGGAGAAAAAATAAGGTCGTAAAAATTTAATTGAGGTAGGAACACACACTCTTCCATTGCACAATACAGTTGCGTAATAGAGCTTAGATTCCCCACAGACGTTTCCAACTCTGCAAAGAGAAAAAAAACACACCAAGACAATGGCTTGTTAAACAATCCCTCCTATTATTTGACTCTTTGTATGGAAAAAATAATTACTTTCAGATTAAATCAGTCTAACAAAATTTTTGTTCTCATACTTTTAATTTAAAGAAATTTGGTGAATGGAGATATGTTTTCAATTAGTTAAAATTTTTGACAGTCTCCATTTTCGGTTTCGATTGATTAATATAGGCGATTTTTTTTTATGTAAATGAATTTCGTTTTTAAAAATGTTACATGAATCACGTCGTATGTCTGTGTGCATATACAATACATGCATGCTTTATATGTAACTTGCTCCGACGTGTTGTACGAAAATTAATAGTGAGACGAGTTCGTTTTGGATAGTTCCTAGCAGGCCCGGATCTAGGGCGGTTCGAGCGGTGCGACCGAACCAGGGCCCCCACACCCAGAGGGCCCCGAAAGACTTCGAAAAAGTTCTAAAAAATGAAGTATGGATTGATGTTGAACTCTTTTGACTCAAAAAGCTGCGTTTTGTCCAGACAAAGACACCGATAATAAAAGTTTCTCAAAGCGAACGTTCGGGGCCCCGAAGACCTGAATGGGGCCCCTGACGACTTGAATGGGCCTCCAAAAATTTTAAACAAAGTCTCCAGTAACAAAGAAAAAAAGTTTCTAGGGAAAAAGTAAGAAAAAAAGGATAGGTAAACAAAGATATCGAATGTGTATTATTTTACAACACCTGTGCATGTCTAGGATAATAGCTGAATAACTTGCTTTTGTTGTGTCCACAGCGGCAAAAATAAAAGGTCCAGACGGTTTTAAAACTATTTATTGTGTTTGGCGCCGAAGAGATAAACATCGCAAATTTAGACAATGAATGCTTTATTGAAGCAAGACACTGTTGCAAAAGAATGCAAATTTGTTAATGGATGTCAGTTTTTTTGAGCTTTTGTGATGAAAATAGTAATTTTATTTATGTAAATTATTGGTGAACAGGAGATTTTTTTAACGATAGGCCAATGCCACCCTAGTAACATGAAAAGGCGACAATTACACGTGACGCTTGTGGGCGTGCATTAAATATGAGCTTTCTATAATAATCTATAATCTAACTTGCAAGGATCTATTATAAAGCTCTCAAATGCATGCCCACAAACAAACACGTGTAGTTCGCGCTTACAAATGCTGAATGTGTACTTACAAATAAAATCCAAACCTCAGATGAACATAAGCCCTACAACTTTTGCCGACCTTCCCTGACACAGGGGTGACATTGGCAAAGTGCACCGAAATTAAATTTCAATATATCTTTACAACTAGGTTGCAATTATGTTGGAAATATGTAAAAGTACATTAACATATTCAATTACATCTAAAATCTATAATCTAAGTTGCAAAGACGTATTAACATTTATGATTTATATTTAATGCATTCCTATAAACAGACACATATACATACATATTTATATTAGGACAGATGTATTACAATTTACAAATCATATTCAATATATTCCCACAAACAGACACGTGTTAGTTCGCGCTTACAAATGCTGCATGAATACCTACTAACAAATTAAAAACCAAACCCCAAATGAACAGAAACTCTGCAACTTTTGTCGACCTTCCCTGAAACAGGAGTGACATTGGCAAAGTCAATCATTGTATACAGTATGGGTCAGCTTCATAAATCAAATTTGATAACAAAACTAATTTGAAATGGGAAGAGTCATTCAATTTAAATGCATTTTTTAAAACAAAAATTGCAACGTAACTAGGCAACACATATAGTGTAACTTTTTTCCTATGTTATTTCCGAAGGGCTCCTTGACTGATAAGTTGGTATGAGGCTGGTAGGTTGGTATAGGTTGGTATGAGTGCGGTAAAAATCGGTTCACTTTTGCCAATGCAACCCCGGTTTTAGGGAAAAGCGGCAAGAGTTGCAAGGCTTATGTTCATGTGAGGTTTTGTTTATTTTTATGCGCGCATGCAGAATGTGTAGGCGCGAACCTACGTGTGCCTGTCTGTGGCCATGCATTTAATATGAATCTTAGACCGGTCCGTAGTCCAGTGGAAACACTTCGGACTCGTTAATGGAAGGTTGTGGATTTGGATCCCGGCGGAGCACAAAAAGTATACCATTTATATTTCCCAGTGTGCTCTTCGCTGGGTTGAAAAATTCATAAACCTTTTACGAAAGACCGGTCACTGAAAGGTCCATCCAAGCTTACAACAACTTGGTCTTGCTTGAGAATTGGCGCTTTCTACAGCGACGACCAATTTTGCAGAAGGCTCTTGAGGTGTGACACACACAAAAATAGCGCTCACCAAATAAATCATCCTAATATTATTAAGGGTGAACCAGTCTCGTATTCATATTTAAGTTAAGGAAGCACCATCAAGCAAATTGCCGGTGAAATGTATTTGGCAAGTGCTGTTTTGTGTGAATCACATTTCAAAGGCCCTCAAAAAATCCGGTCGAAGAAAAAAAAGGTTTAAAAATAATAATAAGAAAATCCGCGCAATAGAATAGTTGATAGAGTGCTTGCGTTTCATGCCAGAGGGCTATAGTTCGATCCCAACAACGACGTCAGAAAAGATTTACCTTTACGGTGTTCATTTCTAGCTCAAAATAAAAATACGGGGAAAGCTTGCGAAGAAATTAAAACCAGAACCATTAGGAGCTGGAAAACCTTCCTTCAACTTAAAGGGTTGGTGTACAGGGGACCATGGATAATCGCGTCAAATCATATGCATTGAATTTCATAATGAAAGTAAAAAAAAAAAAAATTGTGCTTGAAAAATTAGGGATGGCAGGGAGGTGGGCTACGAGAAAAGGGGGGGTATAGGGGGGGCCCCCGAGCTTGTCCTCGCACCAGGGCCCCCAGAGGGGTTAATCCGGGCCTGGTTCTTAGTCAACATAAAAATGAAGAAGAATTCAGATTCAATTCGCGTTTATACATGCTGCATGTTTACTTACAATATAAAAGCGTCAAACTTACATAAACATCCATCCTGCAACTGTCACCGCCCTTTTCTGAAACAGGGGTTGAATTGGGAAAGTGAACAATTTTTTAAACAGTAAAGGTGGTCAGCCTTATGCCAACGTATTGGTCGATAAAATAAGTTTAAAACATGCATTGCTAACTGTTAAAAAACATTGTAAAATAATCTCTCAATGACGAAAAAAAAGCGTTAGTTGATTACATTGCAGATCAACCACCATTTTTGTTTTTTTTAATTGGAAGATAAATAATCGAATTTTTTTTTAAAGGTTTTTTTTCAGTCAAAATATATTTCTTTAGCAAATTTGTAGTCTCTAATCTAAGTTGTAAAGAGATATTAAATTTAAGATTCATATTATACGCATTCCCATAAGCAGTAACCAGTGGCGAAGGGTGCCATACAAGCCGGTTCCCATCGGCTTCCCTTTTAAAAAAAAAAAAAAAAAATGATGTAACAAAGAAGTCAAAAAATATAGGCACAAAGTAAAAAAATGCATTTAAAACCAAAGAAACCATACATATTTTTTCCCCATTGAAACCATGCAGTCTACTTTATTATAATTTCTGCCTCATTTTAAACGGGAAACCGATGGGAACCGGCTTGTATGGCACCCTTCGCCACTGGCACACACTTATAAGTTCGCGTTTACACATGCCGCATGTGAAGTCATATTTGGTTTATTTCTAGCTCTCGTTCCATTTCTCCAAAAGTTAATTGTCATAATCAAGAGAAAATTTCACAGCTTTTAATACTATCGTAAATCAAAATTTAACATGTTAAATAGTCACACAGTTATATACTGATAATCTGTTTTAACTTTCGTTATTTTTACCAATACAATATACAATGTATGTATGTATTAAATAGTTAAAATACCGCCAGCAAAATCATTTACTATTTGCAAAGATATTTTTGTGTGGATTTTCAATAAGACAAAAGCTGCAAGCTGGATTAGCCATTCTTTTATTTCACACATCAGCAACATTAATTAATAACGTAATAATTATTATTATTATGTTACAAGCTGTTTCCGTATGTTCGACATCCATTAATCTTGGAAATACCACTAAATTTTTGAAGTCTGAAAAGAAGTTTTAGCATTTTTTCCATGTAGATACATGGAGCTGTATTGATTTACGAGTAGGTATACATCGATGTGTAGAATGCAGATAATATTAATAATGATCATTAGTAATAATAATATTAACAAACACTTAATTCCAGCCTAATCAATTGACTAATACCTAATTCTTGTCATTAGTCCCTTGATTAACAACCAAATTCGTTAACTCATATGTTGGTGTTTGTTGACTAATAGGTTGGTATGAGGCTGATCTTCCATGCTGTAAAACCTACGTTCACTTTAGCCAACACCCTCCAGTTTCAGGAAAAGGCGGCAGGAGTCGCAGGGTTTCTGTTTATGTGAGGTTTGGCTTATTTTGTTTAGCTTACACATACAATATGTGTAAGCGCTAGCTTACGAGCATGCATTAAATGTGAGTTTTAAATGTCAATGTATATTTGCATCTTACATTTATTATAGTGTCTCTAGAATAAGTCATGAAAGCATCGCATTTATCGTAGCTAATGAGATGCTAATAGGTCAATTCAACGCGATTCAGCTACACATTTAGTGTAACTTCTTGCCACTTCTCGGTGGCGATCCGGGACCTATTTATTTTTATATGTAAGGGAGCCGGCCTTACGCCCACCACTGTAGTTAAAATGGGGGTTTCTCAGCTTCTGAGGGGGCTGGTTCTGAAGTGTTGGCTGTGAAGGCTGAGTACAAAAATCTTGCCGAGGTTTTTTTTTGGGTTTGTATTAAACACCGTAACGCATAGCAAAAAGACTTTCAAAATGTTCGAATGATAGCTGGGGTTCTTATTTCAGGATCCATGAGCTGATAATAAGTTTTTTATGTAAATGACCAACATAAGCTCTTCATCAAAATGCAAAGAAGAAAGAAGGCGAAATCTTAGTGTATCTAGAAATCTGTTCTGAAGATAAGCATGAGGTATCTACTGATTTATTTTGTGTTTCATTAAAGTGGTTTATTGTGTACATGTTTTAAAGTAGAAAATAAATTTATTAGGTTACATAGTATTTGATATTTATGAACAAAGTCAATAAATAACATTCAATACAGGTAAGTATATACTTTAAATTTCCTTTAGATAGTTTTACTTGATTATATAAGGCTAAATTTATAGCATAGATGATACCAGTTACATTAAACAAGACAAAATTTTAAGAGGGGTCAATTCATTTTTCTGAATGTAAAAATAAATATTTTGTGACAGAATTACAACGGACGGATTTGAAAACAAAAATGAGAATCGATGCTTAGGATCTCTATATAAATTTTGTATGCAGCAGTAGGTGCTATAAATTATTTGGGCGATTGAACAGCGCATCAAGTTGTCAATGTTTATTTTCTAATAACTGTCAAAACGGAACACGCCCCGTATTTTTTTCTGTTTCTATCACTTTTTTTATCGTCAACGACGATATCATGTTGAAGGCTTAGTTTCACTGTTCAGTTTATTTCTGTCCTTCGCACGTGAATGACGTATATCTCAAATTAATCGTAATTACCACGCAAATAATTTCAAAAAGTAATTAATTCATTAAACATTGTCGCTTTAATAATAATAACATTAATAACTTATATTTAAATAAAAATGCAGTGCAGTAACTGCAGTGATAAAATTATTGACAATGAGCAAATGTCATGCTCAAAGTGCAAAAAACATTTCCATTTCACTTGTGTGGGAATGTCCGAGTCAAATTTCCGTAAATTAAACAGGAATAGAAAAACTAACTGGATGTGCATCGTCTGCAATCATGCAGCCAGAGCCTCTTCAGCTCCACCAGCTACTCCGCCAGCGTCACCAACCCCGACGGCTGACACACTCCTCCTCCTCAGGGAGATGAAGGAGCTAAAGGGTGAGATCCGTGAGATGAAGGACGCTCTTAATTTTTTCTCTGTGCGCTACGATGAGATGAACACCACCATTGAACGTCTCTCGGAAAACCTCAAAGCAGCAGACAAAAAAATAGCATCACTGAGCGACACCGTCCACACTTTGGAAATGTCCAGAGTAGCCGACCAAACCTTTTCGAGGCAAAAAAATGTGGAGATCTCTGGACTACCTATGACTCAGGGAGAGGACCTATACATATCATTTAAGGCCATAGCCACAAAACTGGGAGTTCCAGATGTGGCTGCTGACATTGATTCCTGTCACAGGATTCGCCGTCGGCATAATTCTACAACAACGTCAAATCTGGACCCACCTGTGATCATCAGCTTTACAATGAAAAGATCAAAGGACGCCCTGATTGCCGCTATTAAAAAACGAAAGGGTCTCATGACCGAAGAGTTAGGTTTCTCAAAGAATAATCGACTTTATATTAATGACCACTTAACCCCTAATGCCAAAAAACTCCTTGCGATGACAAAGGAAAAGCAGAGGAATATTGGTTACAAGTACGTTTGGGTGATGAATTCAAGGATTTTTTTGAGAAAGGACGACCAGTCCCCCAAGATTTATGTGAGCTCAGAAGATATTCTCCATAAATTAAAATAGTCAGCTTAGTTTGTTCATCTTTCTTTATTAACACCACATATACAATGTCTAATTCCTCACTTTCTTATCGTAACGTGTTATCAAATCCCGAAGATTTAAAAAAAAAAAATTGTTCTAACAAAGGTCTTTCAATTTATTATCAAAATGTGCGGGGTTTAAGAACTAAAATTAATGAGATCTACTCCAACATACTTCTTCACGAGTATGATATAATATGTCTTACCGAGACTTGGCTAACTCCTGAGCACTGCGATGCAGAAATTTTTGACAACCGATACACTGTATTTAGGAGAGACCGGAGTTATGATACTACCGGTCATAGGCTTGGTGGGGGAGTTGCCATAGCAGTAAAAAATAACTTTAAATGTCACCTTTGCAACTTATTAGGCAACTTGTCGCACGAAAGTATTTCTATTGAACTTGTTACCCCGAATTCTATTAATAAAATATATATAATCTGCTCATACTATCCCAAAGGTGCTACGGATTTCCATCTTATTTCAACTCTTTTTGACCATGTGAGTGATAAAATGCTTACACAGCCAGATGATATCTTTATCGTCTTGGGAGATTTCAATCTGCCCAACTTAACTTGGACACAATCATCGATGGGAAACCATCTGCGTCCCGCTAATATCAATAACCAAAACTGTAACATATCACTTGCAGTCAATAACTTTATCTCTCTTAATGATATTCATCAATACAACTCTTTTAGTAACACAAGCGATCATATCTTGGACCTAGTTTTCCTTAATACACCCTGTTTAGTCACCCACTCTGACTACCCCTTGGTCAAGGTAGACCCCCACCATGTTCCCTTAAATATTTTTGTATATCAGTCTTCTGTAACAGTTTTTCAGTCTGCACCTCGCAAGATATCGCTTTTTCACAAAGCAGATTATGACAAAATTCGAAGTGAACTCTCAAACATAAATTGGTTTAAAGAACTTGATCATCGCAATGCTGAATCGGCTACTTTGCATTTCCATCATCTTCTTAACACAATTATACATGAACAAGTACCTTCTTTTACATTAAATAATCAGTCCAGATATAATTTCCCACCCTGGTACTCCATGTCATTAAAGAAGATTATCCGTGAAAAATTGAAGTACCACAAACTTTGGAAAATCAATAACAATCCATTAGATTATCTGACATTCAAAACTTTGAGAAAACGCCAAAAGGCAATCGAAATTCAATGTCGAAAACGTTTTATAAAAAATACGGAAGACCACATCAAAACTGACCCATGTAATTTTTGGAGTTATGTCAAATCAAAAAGGGGTGCATCGGAAATTCCTAATGAAATGACCCTGGACGATCAAAAGTTTTCTAATGGTCTCGATATTTGTAATGCATTTGTCGATTACTTTAATTCCATTTATGAAGCCCCTGTTCCTGATAACCATCTACCTAAACACAATGGAATCGATGGTGTCTGCGACATTGCCACTACTATTGTATGTGAAAATGATGTCCGCAAACATCTTCTGGCAATAGATGGTCGTAAAAGTGCGGGAGCAGATAAAATACATCCATTATTTGCACTGAAGTGTTCAGAGCAATTGGCTTACCCACTCACCCTTATCTTTAAAAAATCCATTACTGAGGGTGTTTTCCCCAGCCTGTGGAAGACAGCAATCGTTTCTCCAATACACAAATCTAACAGCAAAACTGACATCACCAATTATCGACCCATCTCTAAACTCTCAGTCTTTAGTAAAATCTTTGAAAAGATTGTGTATCATCAAATATTTTCTGCAGCTCGTCCTCATATTATTTCCCAACAACATGGTTTCATAAACAAAAAATCCACTGAGTCCAATCTATTAGAATTTACCGACCAAATTTTTGAAGCATTCAAAAATAAAAATCAAGTTGATGTAATCTACACCGATCTTTCTAAAGCATTCGACAAGATTGATCATAACACTCTCTTGAGGAAACTTGCTAATTTTGGAATTCATGGTGATCTACTCAGATGGACTTCTTCTTACCTAAGTAACAGAAGCCAAGCAGTAGCTACTAAAGGTTTCATATCTAATTTTCTTCCCATATCTTCCGGAGTCCCTCAAGGCTCACATCTTGGTCCTTTGTTTTTTGTAATATTCATTAATGATATTATCGATTACGCTCCAGATTGCAACTTACTTATTTATGCTGACGATGCAAAAATCTTTAAAAGAATAACCTCACAATTGGATTGCAACCTGCTTCAACAAAGTTTGAACAAAATTGAAAAATTCTTTTTATCAAACCATCTTAGCCTTAATATTGACAAATGTAAGGTCATGACATTCAGCAGAAAAACAAATAACCTATTTTTCAATTATAAATTTGGCAATATGCCCCTTCACCGTACCAATCTAATTAAAGATTTAGGAGTGCTGCTTGACAGCAAGCTGGAATTTCATGAACATATTCAACATGCTGTTAATAAATCTTTTAGTTTACTTGGTTTCATTCTGCGACTAAGTAACGAATTTAAATCAACAGAAACCATCAAAATGATTTTCAATTCATTCATTAGGTCACGATTAGAATACGCGTCTATTATCTGGAATCCTCATTACAAAAATCAAATTAATTTGATTGAAAGTGTCCAAAGAAAACTTATTAGGTATCTTAATTATAAAAATTATAGACGCTCTTATTTTTCTCATTACTATCTTTCATCTTGTTCTTTTTATTCTATTCAAACTTTGGAATCCCGTAGAACCTACAGGGATGCACTTTATATTTACAAAGTACTAAACAATCAAATTGACTCACCATACATCCTCAGTAAAATGTTTATTAATACACCAATTATTAACACAAGACATCCTTCTCTATTCCATACTAATATACATTCAACAAATTATCTTCAAAATACCTACATCACCCGCACCTGCTCTTTATTAAATACCTTACACTCTTTTGACTTTTTCCACAACTTTAATGTAATCGCCTTTAAAAAAATGTTTTTCTCTGTTCCGCCTATGGCTACTGTCACTTCGCTCGATGCTCAAAGTTTAAAGTCCATCAGTCCTGCTACTTAAAATTCTTTATACTTATATTAACTATTGATTTGCATTATTTGTTTTATTTTTTTATTAAATATTTCTCGAATTTGTACCTACTTGTATTATACATCTTTTTACTTATATTAATTGTTGTTTTACATTGTTTTTTTCTTAAGTATTTTTTGTATTTGTAATATGTTTGTAATTACTTATTAATATTAATTTCGAATACATATTTCATATTTTGGTTTTTTTCTGTTATCACATTTGTATTTATAATCTTATAACTTAATGTATCAAAACTGTTTTGAAATAAAATTTATAAAAAAAAAAAAAAAAAAAAAGGCACCGGTTCTCATCAGATTACCGAAGTTAAGCAACATTGGGCGCGGATGCTACTGGGATGGATGACCGCTAGGTACACCGCGTGTTGTTGGCATTTCTTGGACCGGTCCGTAGTCCAGTGGAAACACTTCGGACTCGTAAATGCAAGATTGTGGATTCGAACCCCGGTGGAGCACAAATATATATCATTTATATTTCCTAATGTGCTCTTCGCTGGGTTGAAAAATTCATAAACCTTTACCAAAGACCGGTCACTGAAAGGTCCATCCAACCTTACAACAACTGGGTCTTGCTTAAGAATCGGCGCTTTCTACAGCGACGACCAAGCTCGTAAAGAGCTCTTGAGGTGTGATACACACAAAAACAGCGCTCACCAAATAAATCATCCTAATATTATTATTATTATTTTAATGCGATTTAAATATTTCTCTTCTTCTTAAATTCTATACACATCAAAAGCAAGCTTGGACCGGTCCGTAGTCCGTAGTGGCAACACTTCGGACTCGTAAATGGAAGGTTGTGGATTCGGATCCCGGCGGAGCACAAAAATATACCACTTATATTTCGAATGTGCTCTTCGCTGGGTTGAAAAATTCATAAACCTTTACCAATGACCGGTCACCAAAGGTCCATCCAGCCTTACAGCAACTGGGTCTTGCTTGAGAATTGGCGCTTTGTAGCGACGAAGCTCGTACACCTCTGCGGCACTACAACAAGTGTCATAGACCCCTAGAGTCTTTAGAATCTAGGGAGTCTCCCGCACAGGATTTCTTAAAAAAAAAAAAAAAACATATTATGCATAATAAGATGAAAATTGAAAGGCTTTAAAAAAAGGAAAATGCAAAGCAGAGCCTTAATGCGATTTGTAAAGTTACATTGATGTGAATAGAGATTATCGTATACTGCGATGACCTTATAAAATCTTCTGCTTTCATAACAAAACTGCATTTCCATCTCGGCGTAATGGCTGCAACTTTACACTGCATTCAGCTTATCACTGCGCAATTTATGGCGTCCAATGGAAATGCAATCATTATTATTTCGCGATCTTCGTGCATGTTATAAGTTTCGTCCGCTTTAACCCGTTATTCCCTTCTAGAAATCATGAAGAAATCACGGGTAAATTGTTCGAATGAATTTTCACAGCTTTTTATCAATCAACTCCTGCTCCTTGACTGATAGGTGCTCCTTGGCTTGGTATGAGGTTGGTATGAGGCTGACCCCCCGTGCTGTAAAAATCGGTTCACTTTTGCCAATGCCACTCCGGTTTCAGGGAAAAGCGCCAGGAGTTGCAAGGTTTATGTTCATGTGAGGTTTTTTTATTTAAATGCACACATGCAGAATGTGTAGGCGCGAACCTACATGTGCCTGTCTGCGGGCATGCATTTAATATGAGCCTTAAATGTTAACATATCTTTGCAGCTTAGATTATAGATTATAGAACTTGGCAAAATCCGAAAGAATATTTTTCTCGGCTGGCAAACGTCACAAATCTATACGACAATGGTTCATAGGAACACATAACCGAATATTAGTTTTCTTTTTCACGTTCAATCTGGTCGTGTGATGTTTGTTTTTTTTCTCTATGGAATTTGTGTTAAATTTCTAACATCAAATTGATAACTATTTTATTTACTTTATTTAAGTCGTATTGGTAAAATAAAGCTGACCACAAATCCTGAAAAAATTGGTTCACTATTGGCTATGTCACACCTGTTTCATAGAAAGGCGCGAGAGTTGCAGGGCTTATGTTTATTTGAGGTTCGAATTTTTATTTTACAAGTAGGTACATATGCAGCTTGTGTGAGCGCAAACTTATGCGTACATGCTTATGAACTTGCATTGAATATGAAATTTAAATGCTTATATTATATCCTTGTAACTTAGAAAAATGATTATTATAATGCTGGTATCAATATGTGAAATAAGATAAATGCAAATTAAAACTTCAATCACCATTTTGACCTTTTCTTCTTTTTCTGAAATTTTTAAATGTTAATTTATTCTTACAACTTTGATTACAAAGAGCTTGCATTCCTTTCAACATCTGAATACTCAAATATATCATTTAAGTGAGATTTTTTTATGAGTTTATAATTATTTTTATGGGAATAAATGTGTTAACGCACAACTCGACAAGTAAGTAACAATATCACAAGAGCATCATCAATTTCTGCGCGAGCCAAAGAAAGTAAGAGTGAGTAGGAATGGTCGGCGATACTCTGCGGGTACATCTTCTTCAAAAGCCACTCGGAGTGGTCTTCGGTATCTCACACTTCCTCACTATAAATACCAGCGCTTCCTCTTCGAAATCTCTCAGTCTCGAAACAAACTTGTTTTCGAGCGCATCTCCCCAAAAACATGCGTCATATTCAAACATAACACAGCCGAACTGAAAAATGCGTCATATGCAAACATAACCCATCTTAAATAACTGAAAGATGCGTCGTATTCAAACATAAATCAATTTAAATGAACTGAAACATCTTATCAAACAAAAATTTAGTTAATTTGTTAAAACATGCGTCATCTTTAAACACTAAATAGTTTTTATAGGATTGAGACAACTAATAAAATTATGTGAAAATTATGAATACACAAACCCTACAAAATCTAATAAAATTATGCTTTATTGGTAAATTTGAATAAATAAAAATTTAAAGATGCGTCGTATTCAAACATAAACAGTTTAAAATACTTGTAACAAGTAACAAGAATATAATTTGTTTGTAAATTTAAAATAACTGAATAATTAAAGGGTGCGTTTTATTAAACATAAAAAAGATTAAAATATCTGAAACAATTTGAAATAATTACGGAATAGAAGATTGAATTGAAAATTAACTAATTTTGAAACAGTAACGAGGTGGGAAAATTGCAAATAAAAGAAAACTGAAAGAACTTGCTGTAACTGAAATAATTCTTGCAAAGGTGAAGCAAATAGTAATTGTAAAATATACGTGGTGTAAAGTGATTGGACTGATTTCAAATAAATAAATAGAGTGATTATTAAAGTGGTTTTAAGTGAAATATAATACCTTCTTATGGATGAGTGCTAAAATACAGATTTAAATCGAAAAGGAATAGAATTATACATAATGAAGAATCTTATATTGGTAAGAAGAAAAATGAATATTTTTTATACTTAAAAAAAGACTAATAAAAAAAAATGAACGAACGACCAGGGGCGTGTATCCTATACTAGCACATGCGCCTAATAAGTATGCAATATTTGGTACACAAAATAATTAAGCTTGATATACAGATTTAAATTCAAAATTTAAGTTCGATTTGAGCCATCGTTAGCACTTTAATCAATGTCAAATGTGATATTTTTAAGGAATGTGAGAATATATCTTTTCTGAAATATATTTGCCTATACCCTATGTACGCGCCTGCAAACGACACACATATTCAATTAAGGTCCTTAGCAATCAATAAAAAAAAAAGTTTGCCTTTTCCGTAGCATAGGCCGTGTGAGCCAATATTTTGCCTCATTTAGGTATTTACCGTAATAAAAAAATCATTATAAAATGTGATAATTTTAATGAAAAAGAATCATTCAAGATGCGAAAAAGAAAATATTTAATGTAAGAAAAACTACTTGTACTTTTAAAGAACATTTACATATTATTATGAACTACTGATTAACATTTGTTTTTTTTAAATGTATTTTAAAAACTGTAAGACGGTAAGTTGGGTAACATAATTCAATCACACATTTACCCCATTTCCATTTTTCATTATTGAAATAAGTATAAAAAAAACAAGTTGACCTCTAGGTTGGGTAACGTAGAAAGATGTCACATTTTTTGTTGAATACTAAAAATGACTAAAAATCACACTGTGACAAAAATGACAGTTTGTCACGAATGATGAAATATTTTATCTTCGTTGAAATCCAAACAAGAAATTTGTAAAATCACCAATTCTTGGATAGGTAGGTATAATTATTCGATGTTTTTGTAAAAAATACTAAAAGTAATAATATGCATCATTTCATAATTTTATTAAGATTATTATTCCAACCTTGACTTATAGGTTGGTATGAGGCTGACCACCCATACTGTAAAAAATGGTTCACTTTGCCAATGTCACCCCTGTTTCAGGGAAGGTCGGCAAAAGTTGTGGGGCTTATGTTCATTTGAGGTTTGGATTTTATTTGTAGGTACACATTCAGCATTTGTAAGCGCGAACTACACTTGTTGGTTTGTGGGCATACATCTGAGAGCTTTAAATGAATATATCTTTGCAACTTAGATTATAGATTATAGATTCAGTTCCATGCAATTTTTTTTATTAGGAAAAATAAACATATTGAGCTATTATATAGAGGAGTCGAATAGCTTACGGCATTGCTACGTACTATGGTGCACATTTGTTCCAATTCCTGTCAAAAACAGCATTGACGTAGCCAATATGTAACGAAATGGCATTGAAGGTTCTCTTTGTAACTAAGGACGATTTGTGGTTCAGTACGTTCTAATCTAATCTAATCTAATCTAAGCTGCAAAGATATATATCATTTAAGTTTTATATTAAATGCATTCCCACAAGCAGATATGTATAATTTCGCGCTAACACATGCCGCATGTGGACCTACAATATAAAAACCCAATCTCAAATGAACATAAGCCTTGCAACTCTTGCCGTCCTTCCCTGAAACAGAGGTGACATTGGCAAAGTGAACCAATTTTTACATTATGGGTGGTCAGCCGCATAACAACCTATAAGTCAAGGAACGTTGAAACGGATATAATGTCTTTTTTTGTTAAAATAATTTCTAGTCCACAGATATGATTAGTTAATGATTTACCGTCTTATTTAACAATTAAAACTTAATTAAAAAATGCTTCCTTACTTTTCTGAAGTAGTTTATTTAAAGTTTGTATACCTACCAAAAATAAAATTGTAAAGCTCATTATTTTATTTTAAAAAAACCATGACAGCATAGCCTTAGTATAGGTGCATAGTTTAACTTGAATAGATTGGTTCATTCATACTCGTATCGATAATTAGCATGTATTCAATATTGCAGTCGTAAAAAGCTTCATTACATTAGATTGTAAAAATACTACGATTCGAGTACATGCATCGATAAAAATCACTTTTTTATTTGAAAACGAATGATTTTACTTTTTAAAGTATTAAAAAAATACGATTAGTAATTTTGTGAGCGCGGTTTTTGTGTAAATCACACCTCAAAAGCAAGCGTTAACAACCATACTACACAGATCGGTCGCTTTTAATTACTCATTGCTAGCTTAAGTCGTAGTATAGTGGTTGAGGTTTCAGACTTCATTCCACAAGTTAGTAGGTTGGGTTCACAGTGGAGCAAAAAATACGTTTTTTTAATGTCTTATTAATGGCTCGTAATCGGGTGGTTGCGTGTTTAATTCCTGCTGACCGGCTGGGCGTGATCTTCTCTGCATTGAAAAAAATATATGTCTTTTCTAAAGACCGGTCACCAAAAGCCTGTAAAGGCTTACAGTAAATAGGACTTTCTCAAGATCCGGCGCTTTCTATGCTCGCAAAAGGCTCCTCAGGTGTGATTCACACAAAAACAGCGCTCACCAAATATTTTTTAATTGATTTAATCATCTAATTGCTTATTTTATCATTTCAATGTCCGGTCGATAGCTCAGTTAGTAGAGTGCTTGCACTACATGCCGAGAGCTCGGGTTCGAATCCCAGCGAGGGGGTCAGACATGAATTCCCGTTTCGATGTTTATTTTAAACCCTAAATAAAAATACCGGTAAGGTTTACTCAGCCTTCACAAGATATAAGTACCAGCTCCCTCATTAGTTGATCAACTTCCACTTCAACTGAAGTGGTTGGTGTAAGGCCTGCCCCTGTAAAAAAAAATAGGCCAACTGCTCCTGATGATGCCTTTTAAGTCGAAAATATTCGAGCATAAAAAAAAGTGAATTAAAACTGTGTTTTTAAAATAAATAAATAGGTTCCATTCGCCAAATGCGAAACCCTTCGGGGTTAACGCGGCGAGAACACTATATTTGGAGCTTAGTTGCGTTTTTTTTGCGTGTAAGCAAAATCTTACATACGCCTTTTTTTGTGCATCGATAGAGTTCTTTTCAATCGAACCATGACTTTGTCAGTTAATCAAATAGTTTATCTATGATACTATACTATTCACTTCTTCCGGTTACAGCATAAATAAAATGACTTACGAGTCATAATTGACTCAATACTGATGTGTTATTGAGTAACACGGGATGACTCGATGTCTGCCAATATTAATTACATTCTTGTGACTCTACGCTGATTCTGTGCACCCGCATCAAGTCATTAAATTTCTAATCCCAGTGCACTGCTGATGGTTAATGACTGTCAGTCATTAAGTGCCATGACTTTGATGTGACCTAGCGCCAATCAACTTATGTAAGGCTTTTTATGATATAATTTAGTTTACTTTCAAGTCTTTGTTGTAGATAGACTTAGAGGAAACAGTTTTTGAAAAGTAAAATATTTTCCTGAAAAAAAAGAAACGTGTTTATTTTTTTACAAATATTATTTTGTTACAAAAACTGGCAATTATGGTATTTTACCATTTTATAAAAAAAAAAAACGTTTGCGGCTTCTTGTCTTTTCTAGTAAACAAAAATGATTGAACGTAATGGAAGGAAGTTTTACATTTATATTTAAACAAAATAGGAAAACTTTAAACCACTGTTTATTTTCACAAATATATACTATATTCAAAAATTATTAATTTTTAAATTGGTAATTTTTGAATATAGTATATATTTGTGAAAATAAACAGTGGTTTAAAGTTTTAAAAAGGTGTTGTTTAATTAAATAACAATAAAAAAAAAACATGAATTTTCAGTGTTAATACACAAACCATAAAAAAAAAAAAAAAAAAATAGGAAAACGTTTTAAACTATCGTAAAACACATCTTAAATACACTCAATATATCAATTCAATGATAAATAATTTTATTTGATAATACGAGTAGGTTTATATCCCTACACGAATCAAAAATTGTTCCTGAAACCGAATACAAAATATAACTTTACTCAAGAGTCTGATAATTTACTTTATTATAATGTAACTTATTTACTTTATTATAATGTAACTTATTTACTTTATTATAATGTAACTTATTTACTTTATTATAATGTAACTTATTTACTTTATTATAATGTAACTTATTTACTTTATTATAATGTAACTTATTTACTTTATTTTATACTTTCTAGTAAGTTACGCTTACTAGTAAGAGTAATGAGGTCCGCACATGAAATGACATAGACAATGTGTTATTACGCGACCGGGTTGCTAGGGAAAACGATTACAAATATTTTGTTATTGGATGCTAAGTCCGATACAAGACTGACAAGAACAAAATTCCAAATTCAAAAATGTTTCGACCTCCTTCTTTCGTAAAAACGTAAAAATCTACGTTTTTAGGCTTTCACGACCAGATTCAGATGCTTAAAATTGTCAAGACCCGAAAAAACAATTTCAAGGAAAAAATGCATGTTTTTTATTTTAATCTTAGTGTGAAAAATAATCTAAATAATAAAAATAAAATAAAAAAATAATAGGTTTATATCATTGGTTGGTTAATATATCTCTTTGCAACTTAGATGATGATGATACATAGATAAAAGTACATGCTTACATACCAAAATAAACCAGGATATGTTTATTTTCAATTGAATTTTCTTCGAACATAATCGACACGCATGACCTAACTAAAATTACTTGATAATAATACAAGTGATTTGTTTCCAATAGTTTAGTACAAAAGAGTACAATAGAGTATTGTGAAGAGAGCACGCTTTGTTGTCTGCTAAAAGTTCAGACTAATTTTCTTGTGCACGTCTTGAATGAATGTACATACTAACTACAAGTGAACGTAATTACTTTTCTTTGCGTGAGACAAGAAGAGTGGAGAAACTATAAAATGTTTTCCGAGCTTAAACATAGATGGCAATTTATTTAAGTGTTCATATTATAATCTATTTATGTATTTCTTTTTTTTATCTTTTCAAGTTAGCAGTGAATAAAAGGATTATTTTTTTTTTCAATAAAATTTTTGGACCGAAATTAAATTAAATGATCATAATTATTTTAAATAAAAAGTATGCTATGTAAAAAAAACTTTATGCAGTTTTTTAATGAAAAAAAGGCCAAACCTTAAAACTTCACTTATTCGATTGTAGTTAATTATAATTTTGTTTTTTTTAAAGATTCTTAGATTTTTCCGGTTGATAGTCCACTAAGTTGAACGTTTGCGTTCGAAGCCATAGGGCTACTAAGGTTTGATCCCGCTTTGGTGTTTTATTCATATAAAAAAATCATCGAACCGGCAAGGTTTACTTAGTATTCACAAAAAATAAGAACCTATCGCCCGGTTACAAGGAAATCCCCACTTCGAGGTTGGCGTATACTAACCCCCTTACATTTGAAAACAAATACCTACACTTTACTTGTCTTAGATGACCTGAATTTTTATTTTTTATTAAAAAAATGAATCGTTTTCACTCCTACCAATTATTAAGTGTAATTATTTAGTCATTTAATTTGATATGAGTGTATATTCTTAAAGATAGACGTAGTTAAATCAGACTAACATAAATTATGTCTTAAATTCAATGGCAAGCTTCTTTTTATTTTTACACCATAGAAAAATAAGTTCTCAGTAGATACCCGAGTATGAAACAATGCGTAAATCATTATGTTTAGAATATACGGAAAGCACTCCTAGAGAGTGATTTAGTTATGGTTTTCTATTTTTATTTATCGAGGGGAGTTTACGCAATGTTTCTTACTTGAGGCAAAGGTACTTAAAAAGCATGGTTTTAGCAATTTACCGAAAATATATGTTTTTTTTTTGTTTCAGAGGATATCAGTTCTAATTCTGATAGTATCTACAGTTCATTGTTGGCCAACACATTCCCCAATATCAAGGTTAAAAAAGAATAACTCGGAAAAATCAAAAGGAGATGCGAAAACGAAAAACAGCACAGAAAATTCTAGTCTTACAGAAGAAGAGAAAAACTTTTTGAAAGAGATTGAAGAGAAGTATAATTTGAAAGGAAACGAAGATGAAATGGAGACAGAAATGAAGTTTGAACCTAAAAAGTTACAAAAATTAAATCTAGCTCCCTTGCCAGCTGTCATTGCTATAGAAATTGTAAATGACACTTCTGTGGATGGAAAAGGTAAAAGAACCATCGATGCCAACTTGGGATATGGTTACAAAACGAATAACGGTTACGTCTACAACCGGTTTGGGAAACCCGGAGAAGAAAAAGGAAAGTTTATGATATACCCCTACTCACAACACGATATCCCACCTCTGCTGCGCAAAAATGTGAAGTACAACTCACAGAAAGGAGAAAAAACCATCGTGGAGATCCAACCATCGAAAGCTTATCAACTGATACCGATAGACTCACAAGAAGGAGAAGAAGAGCATAATAGTTATGGTGTTGATCAAGGAGTAACACAACTGCAAACCAAGTTTGAAAACATCAAAGCTGTCGAGACTCCACCACCGCCACAATATCATTCAGCTGAATTAGACTATTCTCAACCACAAGGACACGTGCCAACTACGCTATTTTCAACTTACAACGGAGGTCAGCTTTCAAGTCTGAGTGGACATTTTCCGGCTGTTATGCCAAACTATTTTGTTAGCCCATCCCAAATCTTAAACCACCCCCATTACCAATCTTTAGGACTGCAAAATGAAGATCAAGACCACTTGACCCCAAAGAGAATCATACCAATTTTGATTTTAAGAATTCCAAGTTCACATATCCAAAATCCTTCGGCAGAGCTCTACCCAAAATTACCTCCGAATCATCCTTATGCAATGAGCTTGAATAATATAAATATTCAATCGTTGGTTAGTGATTATTTGGCAAATATTCAGGCACAATATGTTGCACCTACACCAATCACAGAACCCAAATTTTACCATCAGTTCCCTAAACCTGTCATGTATTATCAACCTCAGGTTCCTTTGTACACAACACCAAACTATAGTCCTTTACGATACACTGAAACACACAACTCTGGCCCCCAATACCTACCATCGATTCGCCCAACTTTTGTCCACCACCCAACCGGAATTCAAAAACCTAGTCAGAATATCCAATACATTGTCCCACGACATCCTTTAGCAAACGTCCAACCGCATCCACAAATTTACTCACCAAGTGTAGCCCAGCATTCTCAAGATTATGAAACATCAGAAGAACAACAGAGTCTACCATTTTCAGAGAATTACCCTGATGCAGCTCATACGCAGGTTTTAATTCCACCTCAATATCATAATCCTCATCCAATTCAACCACAAGTTCAAAACAAAATTATAAGGTTCTACCAAGCACCAGCACCTGTTCCAACTGCCCATCCATACACTTTATTCCATCCTCCACAGCAAAATGATCTTATTCACAATTCTGTATCTCAAAACGAACATTCAGAAGACTATGTAAACGAAGAGCAGAGTCCGAATGAGAAGGCTGTGCAATACACTAACAACTCGCAAGAAAAAGAAGTTCCTCCTATGCCTTTTAACTATCATGCACATCCTTTCCCAAAAAGACAGACGAAATCAGTGGATCGGAGTCCGAGCAAAAAGGACAATCAGCACAGTAGCAAAAGAAGACTGATCTCAGATGTACGTACTGCAGTTTAATATTTTGTGATAGATTAATTTTTAATCATTTAAATAATCAAAGATCCAGATGCCTTCTTCTCCTGTTTTAATTCTTGACTGCCAGTAATGTTCATCAATTGTCTACGCTTTTCCTCCCTAATCCTTTTGAGATCTTCGTAGGAGAAACAGCATATATCAAGATTGGTTCATTTTGTTAGTTAATGATGCCACTTGGGCCTTTCCTGTGCATGTTGTTAACCGTCTCTACCCACAACCAATGCCATTGACCGAGAAGGCTCTTTTGCCTTTGGAGACTATTTACATACTTCTCCAAGACAAGACGGTGGCGTATCCTACATTTGCCTGGTGAGACGAAAGCTGGGGGTCAACTTATCCGGATTCAGGTGTAAAATAATTTAAAAAAATGCTGCATTAAAATTTTGGTAAAAGTTACTTTTTTATGTGGGTACATACATCAATATGCATGTTGAAAAGAGATTAAAATAGTCAGCATACAAAACAATGAAAACCGTGTAAACACATTCAATTTTGGTTGTTATCCTTCTTTTTCGGGTTTGTATTTAGAGTTTTCCATCTAGCCCTTTGAAATAGGTGTACATTTTGGTTAAAACATCATAAAATAATGTGTTCTTTGCCTGTATTTTTTTTTAATGATTGTCAGTCAAATTGGTGAAATAAATTAGTATAATTTAAAAATATACAAAAACAATTAATACTTACTTGATTCGCCAGTAGATTATGTAAATATATGAAATAAAAAGAAATATATTTGAAAGGGATTTTTGATTGACCTATCTAATTTTTGAGTAGATATCTTAGAATACGTATTTGAATTGAAAAAAACTTGTAGGTTTATACATATTTTTGAATATTTTTAAGGTACTTATATTTGATAGGTTTGATAATAGTCTAGATAAATAATCAATATTTTTGTAAATTAAAAAATCTAAGCATATATGCATAAATTCGCAGGCTGTTTTTACGTGCAATATAGGTATTTTACTAACGAAACTGTCTTACTTTCCATTAAAAACTATGTACATACATATGTTTTAATTACTAAAACGTTTCTTTGTTGAAATTCTTTAAATAAAAAAAAACACATTACAACAAGAAAACGATATTTTATTTAAAAAAAGTGTCTTTCGTGATAAAATATTTACAATAAAAAAAAAGTTTTTTTTCAATTAAAAAGAAAATGCAGATTTTCTAGTGATTGAATATTTTGAATGTTTGATTTATTTTGAAATCTTTCGATGACGAGAAATCTTCTCCTGTATCTTTGTATTTTTTCTTTGTCGTGTACATTACAAAATACGAGTATGACACGAGCAATTAATGATTATGTTTATTTTTTGTTATATAAGAAAAATTATCACATTTAAGACCAGTTTAATATATAACTGTGACAAAGGCTTGACGTTTAATTATTAAGAGATTTAAAAATCATCGTAATCATCCTCACACGACAACCCGGGATGGGTCTCGGCGTCTTTAATCAACCGCTGCCAGCGCTGACTGTCCAACGCCTTCCTCCTCCAGTCTGATACTCCTATCACATGACATTCTACCACCATTCCGTCCAGCTACTTTAATCTGGGTCTTCCGACTGTCCTGCGCCCCTTTGAGTCCGTCATTACAATTACCTTTTCCAGGCTCTGGTGGTCTATTTGCTAAATGTGACCCAGCCAACGTAGTCCTGCCCTGACTTTTTTTGACCGGACCATATATCGTGATTTGTAAGTATGTTGTATTATTTTTCAAAATATGTACCTATGTCTTCACAAAGTATATGAATTTAAAGTCTTTTGAATTATAGAATGGTATAACGTTAACCATACATATCGAACAAAAATGGTAGGTAAATTTTAAACAATGTCACAACCATTTTAGGAAAAGGCGTCAAGAGTTGCAAAGCATAAGTTTATTTGGGGGTTGAGTTTTCTTAAGCAAGTGTACAGGAAACATTGATAAGCACGAACTTACACGTGTTTGCTTGTAGCAGTGCTTAAAGTAAGAAAATAAATGTAAATATATCGTGGCATCATAGATTATAAATTGAAAGTAGTAATCCATCTTAGATTGTAATACTTTTTTGAAATTATAAGTTATATAATATATCGGTGAGTTATGACAATAACCGACCGATATATTATATAACTTAATAAAATATAATATAATTTACAGATTTAAAGATAAAATAATTGACTTTTTTTAAGACGCCAATTAATCACGAAAAGATATTATAATTACTCTGGAATTTTATTTTAACATTTCAAACAAATTTATTTTAAAAACATATACTTATTTTTAATTTAAAAAAAAACCCATTAGCAAATTTATTGTTTGTTCTCTGATAATTAAAAAAAGATGTTTTAGTAAATAATGCATTTTTAATAATAGAAATACATATTTTACGAGTAAAATTAATAGCATTTTAGATTAATGACATTGGATACACACGCATAACACATATTGGAAAAGGAGATTTCTCTCATTTTTTTCATGCAAGCCATCTCAATTGTTTGGTATTTATTTAAGATAGCAATCTAATCTAATCTAATCTAATCTAAGCTGCAAAGATATATATATCATTTAAGATTTATATTAAATGCATTCCCACAAGCAGATGTGTATAATTTCGCGCTAACACATGCCGCATGTGGACCTACAATATAAAAACCCAATCTCAAATGAACATAAGCCTTGCAACTCTTGCCGTCCTTCCCTGAAACAGGGGTGACATTGGCAAAGTGAACCATTTTTTTACAGTATGGGTGGTCAGCCGCATAACAACCTATAAGTCAAGGAACAGTAGTAGTAATCAGTAAGTAGCAATCAGTATTGTATTTTAACAAATGAACAATTTGCCTGCGTTTTATTTATTTAAATAATACAAGGAAAAGTGTAATTTTTATAACATTTTGAAAATATTTTTGTTCCTTTCTGAAAACATATTTTTATGAGGAAAACTGAAAAAAAAACATTTTGCAACTCGGTAACAGTGTTTGGTGAGCGTGCTTTTGCAGTGGCGGCTCCAGAGCATGGAACTGACTACCACCTGTGGTTCCAGAGATTACCGACAACAGTCACTTCAAGAGACGTCTCAAGACTGATATGTTCACCGCATTTTGCGAGGCGCCTTTGAAGTGACAATGTCATGAAACTGCGCCAATGAAAGAAGTCGTTTGAGTCGTCATAATCATAATAAAGTATAACATTTAATATGTCATATTTATATTAATAATTTATTTATCTCTCGAGATGTTGACCCCTATTACCTGCTTACACCTGATAACCCGCCTTGAATATGCTTTCCGCTCGCAGAAGCGAAACGTCGGCAGATAAAAAGGATGCAAACATGGTCTAACTCGAAAGAATTCCAAATGTATGAAAAAAAAACTCAATTAAAATCAGAGTCGATCTCGGATAGGTAAGTAAATGTTTAATCTATGAAGGCTTTTAATAAATTTGACAATATTTTAAGAAAGCTGTATGTTATTTCTAATAAGAACAAAAGCTTTGAGTTTTCTTTAAAATACCAAGCTTGAAAAGGTATAATCAAGATTGCAAAGACGATACTTGGAACTTGGACTTTCATGGAAAGTATACCTCAAGATTTATAAAATAAGTGTCATTTGCATCATAATTGTACACTTTATTTCGTAGTACAAATACTCGACATTACATCCCCTTAGTGCTTGTTTGTCTTATCTCCAACAAAGGTAGTTTCACATGAGCAATGTTTATATGTGTACTTTACCAATATGTCTTATAAATACTAGAAATTGAATTGAAAACATTAAGAACAACTCTCACATTAACGTGTTTTGTGTTTTTTTCTAAGCACAAATTGTGTTGAATGTGATTCTTTAGACAATTTAATTTAAAGGTCATCTTTTAATCAGATGGAAGATAAGCCAAACAAGCACTGGAGGGACGATTATAAGGTTATTCTTCATACAAAAGTAAACGGAGAATTATATCAGTATTGAAATTGAAAATCAGTGAAAGTGTATGTTGCAAATTTATTTCATAACAAGTTCTTTGTTTGTGGGCATACATCTGAGAGCTTTGAATGAATATATCCTTGCAACTTAGATTAGATTAGATTAGATTCTCCCAGATATAAAACATTAAGATAGTGTTTACCAAAAAATGTATGGAAGCTAAAATGCAGATCCTAGTGAGCCAGCATTTTTTTTGAAAACGTAAATGTTTTGTTCAATGGGTAAAGTATTCGAGATGTTATTACTTATTACTTACTTATAATTTCTATTAACACGAGAATTTACGGTTTGAATTAATCGTAAAATTTTGCAAACACAATAAACCGTAAATAAATAAATAAAGTATTGTGGGAGTTTTATCAAAATGCACTCATGAATTACAATTAAGAGCTTGTTTCTCGGCGCGCAAATGTCACACTTGCATCAATGGGACTACAGTTCGTAAAAATCAGCAACTAAATATAAGTTTACCTTTTCCTCAGCAACCCAGCCGTGTGACGTCACAATTTTGTCTGTGTCAATTCATGTGCGGGCTTTATTAGTGAAATAATGTACAAAAATGTACATTGGAAAATTGAGTGCAAACTATAATAATATTAAGATGATTTCTTTGGTCCCCGCCGTTTTTGTGTAAATCCTATCTCAAGAGCCCTGTGCGAGATTGGTCGTCGCTATAGAAAGCACCATTTCTCAAGCAAGACCCAGTTGCTGCAAGGCCTTTGGTAACCAATTTGGTAATGGTAGACACATTTGAAGATATAAATGGTATTTTTTGTGGTTGAACCCACGACTTTTAATTTATGAGTGCGAAGCGCTAACCACAAGACTACGGACTGGTCGATCAATCAATGTACAATAATATGTATTAGATTCCCCGTCCGGTGGATAGTTTACTTGGTAGAAGGCTTGCGTTCAAAACTAGATAGTTAAGGTTCGATTTCTATCAAGAGTGTCAGACCTGAATTTGCGTCACTGTATTTTATTCTGTAGTATGTAAGAAAGTATATGTTGGTAGAATAGATGGATGTCGTGGTAGAGGAAGACCGAGAAAGGTATGGATGGACCAAATATCCGAAATTGCAAATGAATGGAATATCCAGAGTCATAATAAAAGAAGAGCTTGCATGAAGAAGGTTATGACTCTGGAGGAAATGAAAGAAGTATGTAAGGACAGAAAGAAATGGCGGTTGATCTGTAATGTTGGCGGCTAGGGTTTATTAAAATGAAATTTGTTTTATGTTTTTAAGTTTTTGATGTCCATGTATATTATTATTTATTGATTTAAAAAATGTAATTTGTCGTGTATGTTCCTTGACTTATAGGTTGGTATGCGGCTGACCACCCATGCTGTAAAAATGGTTCACTTTGCCAATGTCACCCCTGTTACAGGGAAGGACGGCAAGAGTTGCAGGGTGTATGTCCATTTGAGATTGGTTTTTATGTTGTAGGCTCACATGAGGCACGTGCAAGCGCGAACTTGTACGTGTCTTGGTTGCGGGAATGCATGTAATGGGAATCTCCAATGTAACATATCTTTGCAACTTAGATTAGATTAGATTAGATGTATAAGATTGGACCCTAGCCCTCTGGCATAGAACGCAAGCATGATACTAACTGAACTGGATTCAGTAGGTACATTTTATTCTACATTTGTTTTTATTTTTTTACTTCTCTTTTCGTGGTCTTTTATTATGCAACTTGTTATAATGGCTCAGAACAATCTCTTCCTTTTTCTTCAATTGCCTTTTATGTGTTTATTGGCAGGTATTAGCTAATGCAAGCTCATTACTATAAAACATCACCCAATCAGCCACTACGACGTGATTAAGTCTCAAATTATAGATAAGTGAGCAGTTTAGAGGCTGAAAGTGGAGATTTAAGTTTAGAATCATAATCCATAACTGTTTTTACTTACATATGTAAGAAAGTATGATGCAAATAGGTCTAATAAAATCGAGAATTGGCGCTTTGTAGCGACGACCAAGCTCGTAAAAAGTCCGGCCGATAGCTCAGTCGTTAGAATGCTTGCATTCCATGCCAAGAGCAAGGGTTTGATCCCCAACGAGGGTGTCAGAAATGATTTCCCGATTTGGTATATATTTCAAACCCAAAATAAATGCCGGCAAGTTGAACTCAGCCTTTACAAAAAATGAGAACAGCCCCCTTGGGAGATGGGAAATCCCCACTTCAACTAAAAGTGGTTGGCGTGAGGTCATCCCCCTAACCCATAAAAGTAAATTGGTCCCGAATCGCCACATGTGACCCCTTCGGAGATAACGCAGGCAAGAAGTTACGCTGTATGCATGTGCAGCTTAGTTGCGTCGCGTTTTTTTTTGCGTTGCTCTGCTACAACCCGATTTGAGCATTGGTCTCCATCAACCTCTGCTTTCACCTTCTTCTGTCTTCTGACGCTGTTCTCCAGTTCCCAATTTGTAAAAGCCGATCCGCATCCATGCATCAAAGACTGATCATTTTGTGGGAACATTGATTTATTGCGAGAAATATTTACAGAGTTTTGTAATTATTATTTCAAATTAATTATATTAGGTTAATTATTTCAAATTTTGGCGCCACAGTCTGTTCCCGTAGACTGTAGGCGGGCGTGTTCTTGCTCGCGAGTGCTTGTTGCTCCTGCTGAGGGATCCTACAGAGATCCTTGTGGCCTGGTGCAGTAGCAAGATCAACTGAGGCGAGGTGGACGATGTTGGACTGTCTCCTGGTTCCTCCCAACGGTGTTTCCACAGCTTCCGGGACAGTTGCAGGAAGGTTGGAACTGGGAGAAATGTTGGAGAAGGGCTGGCCAGAACACCAGTAACTTTTGAGTAAAGTGTGGTCCTAAAAAGGACCTTTTGGTGTTGGGTAGATTATTATCCAGCGAAGGAGACGATTGTCTCAGCGTCTGCTGGTGATGCAGTGAAGTCTCTCTGAAATGCAGGGCGCTACATTGTGTGTTATATACCTTGTTGACGACAGACTGCACCACACTTTCCACTCTTCTTCTTCCTCCCGGATGAACGGTCATCATTATTTTGGGAATCCGTGTGCCTGGCATTCTATGAACATGTCCAGCCCACCATAAAGGTTGAGATACTGTTCACCATTCCGCCTTATGCGTCACTCTTCTCCATCATTTATAGAGTGCATTAACTAATTTAATTTGTGATTACGTTTGATGTATAAGTACAGCGGATATTAGTTACCACTAGGGGACATCTCTCTCTGTTGCGTTAGTAAGAAATAACTGTTTTCACCCGGAAGGAGTACCCAGTACGAGTTGGTGTTCCACTCATGGTATAATCATGCTTTGACGGTGGTCACAGATATCTCCGTGGTCAGACAGCAGTATTATACAGTATTATACTTATGTTAGAACGGATTTATTCAGACTTTAAGCTTCTATATAAATGTGGTGGAAAGCACTCTTTACTGCGCAATGCAACTAAACTACACATATAGTGTAACTTTTTGCTGCGTGATCCCCGAAGGGTTTCGTATTGGGCGAGAGAAACTTACTTATTTTTACAGGTAAGGGGGGCGGCCTTCTGCGCAGACCAATTCAGTTGAAGTAAGGGATTTACCAGGTCTTTAGGTACCCATTTCTTGTAAAAACTGAGCAAACCTTGCCGGACAACCCCGGTGAGATCCGAACCAGAACTCTCAGCATAGAATGCAAGCACTCTACCAACTAAGCAATCGACCGGACTACTACTATGGAATATGAGATTGGGTTTTAATTTTGTAAGTTCACATGCGGCATGTGTAAGCGCCAACTTATAATTGTCTGTATGTTGAAATGCATATAATGTGAATCTCAAATGTAATATGCCTTTGCAACTTAGATTATAGATAAAACATTTGTTGTATGGGAGCGTTCTTCGTTAGTGACCCGATCACGCCCTGAGATCTGTTGAATTTTACAATAAACACCCTTTTCAAACGCTTCTATTCGACTCTCCATTGCGTGTGTGAGCGTCCATCCCTCCATTCCGTACAGAGCAACTGGAAAGACATAGCACCTTCATTTGATGTCAAACTTGCTTTCTTGTATTACTCGCATGCAGTCTGGACCGGTCGGTACATATCTATCGCCGCAATCGCAAGTTATACCGCGAGAATGAGAAGCATATAAGACCACGATGTGGTAGAAAGAGGAAGGGAGTGACCCTATCACATGAAAGTGAATTGACCACATTTTTCTATCCGCACACAACGGGTTTCTCCCGGTAACCTTCTGAAGGGAAACAGGCATCTATTTAATCTATCACCCTGTTTCGGTAAAGGGTGGCAAGAGTCGCAAAGTCACTAAGGACCCTAGTCGCATAGACCGGTGATGTTTGCTCGCCGATAATAATATCAGATTTCAAAGTTTGTGCTTTAATAATCTTTAAGCTAAGTTGCATAGATATGTGAAATTTAAGGTTCATATTAAATGCATTCTCACAAGCAGGCACGTATAAATTCACGCTTACACATACCTACCACATGTAAACTTAAAACATAAAACCCTCTTATCTGAGCATTAGCTCCACAATTAGCCCAGAAACTCGGTCGGTGTTATAACCGAAGGAGTCAAGTCGCTATTCTTGACTGGCGTATTTGGAAGAGAATAACGCTGGTTCGAATCACGCTGGTTCGAATTACGCTTGACGCTTTGACCACAACTTCGATCCTTGTTCAACAGATACAGCTTCTGCTTTCACATGAAGACAATTGGCCTTCACAAATTTATTGAACACAATAGGTTTGTGAATTGCATTCCTCTCACAAATTTATTTAAAAATAAATTATTTTCGACCTTCCCTGAATAATAGGGGTGACATTATCCAAGTGAACATTTTTTTCAGTGTGGGGGTCAGTCTTATACCCACCTATAAGTCAAGGAAACTATAAGTCAATGATACATATAAGCCAAGGGCAAAACTGAAAAAATAATGGATTGATCAGATAAGCAAGATTGCAGATGACTGAGAAGAAGAGGAGAGCATGCATGAAGAGAGTACCTACATGTCGAGGAGAAGAAATAAGTATGTAAGAACATAATAAAGTGGAGTTACATCTCTCGGCGCTTTTTTGTCATGTATTAAATTTTAGCTAAATAAATTATCCATATATATATATATATCTGCGGAGGTACTGGCCACTCGCAGCGTAATGGTGGCTGGATACAGTTACAGCAGTGATGATGGTGATGAGTGGCGTTGTTTGTTAACAAGGTGAAGTATTCTTGTACGCACAGCTGATTGGAATTTGCAGGCAAAAGTTGTGATCAACTGTTGCAGCGGTTTTCCCTTTCATGGGAGTGGTCATGACTTTTCCATAGCTAGAGAATCTTCTGCAGCAGCTATACTCAACCTTTACACTCTAGGCGTCGCAAAATGTGAAAACAATTATCATCGCAACTTCTTGCCACCTTATCCCCTAAAGGTTTCACATGTGAAGAATGGAACCTATTTATTTTTACAGGTAGGTAAAGGAGCCGGCCTTACGCTTACCACTTCAGTTGAAGTGGGGGTTTGCCAGCTCCCGAGGGGGTGGTAATCATTTATTTTGTCTTTTGTCGATCTCAAGGTTTACTCAGCCTTCACATGAAATGAGAACCAGCCACCCTGGGAGCTGGGAAACCCTACTTCAACTGAAAGTGGTTGGTGTGAGGCCGGCCCCCTTACCCGTAAAAAATAAATAGGTCCCGAATCACCACATGCGATCCCTTCGGGGATAACGCAGGCAAGAAGTTACACTATATTTATTTATTTATTTATTTATTTATTTATTTATTTACGGCGTTAGCCTTTTACGAAATAAGTACATATCAAGGGAGTTTATACAAAACAACAATAACAATAAATAATACAAGAATAAAAAGTATAAAACATTACGGTAAAACATAAAAGAAAAGAAAAGAAAAATAAACCCATATATAAACACTAAACAGTAGGTTAGAAGCAAAAAAAAAGCATATCAAAAATAAAAACTTCAGAAACCATTCAAATATCACTAATAAAGAAATTCACCAGGCAGACATCGTTCATTTAATAACAATCTAAAACAATATAATTTATTATATATTATGGATGTCCCAAAAACATTTTTTTCAGACCTTGGTTATAGGTATGATAATTATTATTATGCAGAACCAAGTCAAGTGAGGCATACTCATTACCAACACGCTGTAAACGATGCATACAACTATTGCTTTGTGCGTTAGTGCTAGTAAATACAGGGCGGTAAGAAACTAATTGTCTAGTCCCTGAACGTGGAGTAAAAAAATTCAACTCACTAAGTAGTGCAGGACAATCAATTAGAGCATGTTTTATTTTGAAGAGGGTGATTAAGTCAATAAATTTACGTCTGTCTGACAAAAAGTTTAGATTTAGAATCGAATTTAAATAGAGCGGGTCGAAGTGTGACAGGGGAATATTGAGTTTAAAATTAACTATTTTCAAAAATTTTAAGTGAACCTTTTCTATATTGTCTACGTGCACCATGTAGAGGGGGGACCAAACAGGCGAGCAATATTCCAAAACACTGCGAACCAATGTGGTATAAAGAATTTTGATTGCGGCAGTGTCCTGAAAGTCCTTGGTGATGCGGTTTATGAAACCAAGCATTCTCATGGCCTTGGCACAAATTGAAGCAATGTGTACATTAAAAGATAATCCACAGTCAAACACAACCCCCAAGTCGGTGACCTCCGTTACCACCCGAAGACTGTTTGAAAAAAGTGTATAGTCATATATAATGGGATTTTTTATTCTGAAGAAATTCATTACTAAACACTTCGAGACATTTAGAGGCAATTCATTTTTATTACACCAGGTTGCTAGATTATTCAAAGATAATTGGAGACTATTACAGTCAGCCACATTATTTTATTTAAGAAGAATAAACGGCTATATAGCCTTTTACAACATTGCAATAAATATAAATATGTAGGTACCGTCACGTGGGGATAAATTGCACCAAAATACAACTTTTTTTTTAAAATCTTCTGTACAGATCAGGTTTTTACCTTCTCTGTGGTTTCCACTATTACAATCTAGGAACAAGTGTACCTGTAACAAGTTTGATACGTTTTAATTTTTTTATGTATACCCGTAAGTTTTATTTTTTAAATTTTATTTTGGTGCAAAGAATCCCGGGGTCCAGAACAACTTTGCACCACAAAAATTTATCTACGTTTTTGGTACTAAAACGCAAATAAGTGCAAAGTTAAAACTATTGTACACGTTTTTTTGCACCATGTGAGGGGTTTTAGCTCAAAGTTGTTTATAAAATTGTGTAATAATTGTGGTAAAATAAGACGCTTGATGGAAAAATCAAAAGAAATTTATTGAAAAATCGAACACAAATGCCATTTCCAATGCTAAAGGTTATAATTATATAAAATAAAAGGTGGAAACCGAAAGATACTATTACGTACATTCTACGAATTTAAAAAAAATTGGTCCAAATGTGGTCGAGTTCCGGGACACTAAAGAAACCTCTTTTAGATTGCATTTTCGGTTCTTTTATGGAACCGACTACATCCTTCCAAGGATATTGAAGGATGTCATCCTGCATCGGCCACTTCCACGATTTGAGAGTTTTTTGCATAGATTTAATAACAACGCCGTCTTTTTTTATTCTCAAAATCTGTCCTGGAAATTTTTCTCCTTCATAGTGAAAGATGACATATTCCCCCACCTTCTTTTTCACAGGTCCTAATGAACACTTTATAGCTAGTCGTTCTTTTTGTTCCTCTTCCTCTTCCTCAATGCTTCCGTGTGAAGTGTTATCAGATAATGCTTGAGATGTTGGATATTTTGATGTGGAAGGTGGGATCATTGATGTAGAGACAGGAGTCTCTAGTTTGTCAACATTCATTTCGACATTCGGATCATGAGCAATGCTTTTGCCTGGTTCTGTTGGTATCTTCTTCCTGCGTTTCAATACAGAATTCTTTGGGTTGAACCGTTTTTCCTCTAAAAATTTTTGAAAACTCTGACGCACGTCATTGTCACTTCCTTTCGAAGGCAACCGACTAATCAACTGGCTCACGTCGCATGGATAGATGCCACATTTCGCAAAACCCGATTTCAAGTTTTTCTCTGCAGTCAGACGTAATTTATCATTAACACGTTTGAGAAGCGCAGGGAAATCTTGCTTTTGAACAGTGGTTGTACTGGCTTGCTCTTCTTTATAATCAGTTAATATTTGCCTCCAGTATTCCTTCAATGGGCGGAAGAAAGCCACGTCTAGGGGTTGGGTAATATGCGTGCTATTTGGAGGCAAACATACAAATGAAATGTTGTGATCACGACACAGCTTCAAAACATGATTGCTTATGTGTGAGGACAAGTTGTCTCCGATGACTACTTTTTTTCCATCAAGTTTTTTAAGGGTCCGCAGAAAATGGCATTCAAACCAGTCTTCATAAGTCGCTCCATCAAACCACCCACTTGTAGTATTAGCATATTTCGTTCCAGGAGGTCCTCCAACTGTCCACGTGTCCCACATTTTTCCCGACTTGTATACTACATAGGGGGCTAAGAGTTGACCTGCGGCACTCCCACAAAACATTATTGAAGTAGATGACTTGGAATTGTTCAATATGCGCTCTACATACTTTGCTCCTCTTTTTATTATAACCTTCTTCATGCCAGGGTTATCGGATAAGTTGGTCTCGTCGTAATTCCATATATGAGTGGGAGGAACATCTTTTATTACTTCTTCCAAATTTTTTATATATTCTTCAAGAACTTCTCTGCTAATAGCCGCCCTGCATTTTTTTATATTTGAAGCAAAGCGAACTGTTAAGGTTTTATGTCTTTGCAAAAAGGATTTTATCCATTCTGAGCCTGGTATGTTGTTCTTAAATATTTTTACTGTTCTGCCTATTCTATCCAAATAGGCTTTTATAATGTAGCGAAGATCAAAAGCACTTACTGGGAAACCGTACTCACTCATGTCTACTATGCAGTTTACAAAAGATTGCTCTTCGCACTTGTCAAATATTGGAGGTTTTCCCACAGATTTTGTGTGCTGGCCTTTGAGCTTATAGTTGATCGTTCTTCTAGGGATTTTGAAAATTTCTTCAGCTTTTCTTTGAGTGACTGCACCATCTCGAATAGCCTTCAAACACTGCTCCAGTCTCTCCGGTGTGAAATCGCAGTATCGTCTGGCACCAGGCCGCCGTTTATGTATTCGTGGCATTTCTGCATATAAAATACCATCATTAGTTAAGATATACACAATGTTTAGGTATTTAGCGAAAATGTCAAGCTGTATAAGCCTTAATTAAAACTTTGATCAAATTAATTGACCATGTCCCATTTGGGGATACTTTGCACCTGGTGCAATTTAACCCCAAATTTGTTCAATACAAATCAATTCTAACAAAAACTCTACTTTTTCCTAAAGTTGACTACATAACCAAAAAATACAGCATTTGAGAAAAATAGGGCTTACCTACATATGATTTAGAGACCACTCATCTGTTGTAACTTGTTTCGGTGTACTGATTACACTGGATTCTTTCGGGCACAATTTTCAGACAGAAATCTTTATCCACGTTCGGATAGGTAAAACACATCGAAGCAATGGCGAACGACTGTCACTTCCGTGAACTAAAAAGTAGATTACAGTGCCATCTATCGGAAACAATAGAAAGTTAAATATCAAATGACAACTGTCAGAGACGAATAGCTTTATAATTTCTTTACAGAAATTGGTGCAAAGTATTACCCATGGTGCAATTTATCCCCACGTGACGGTACATAAGTAGGTACTGTATCTATAGGTATAAAACTAATATCTTAAAATATAACACTAATAAATGACACATAAATAATATACAAAGATGTAAATATACGATGGTTATAAAGCAATAGAACTAACAATTTAAAAATAATAACAATAAACTTTAAAAATAATAATGCAAAAACCATAAACCAGTGTAAGCAATTGTTGTATACAAAAATTGTTGTAATAAACAACAAATCTTCATTATTTGATCAGGGTTGTCACAAACATAATATACTAAATCAGGTGTAAAATTTGCTAAAATTAATAGAATAAACAAAAGATCATTTAAAATTTCAAGGATTTTTTTATAAAAAATTTTTTTATACAATGCAATACAACATACAATTTACAATGTGTTGTGCAAAGAAAGAAAGAAGATGTGAAACTAAAGGTACAAAAAAAAATGTGTTGAGATGGCTTGGGCCTGCGGAAAGAATGGATGATGAGAGACCGACAAAATGCGGATACCTACATACTATTCATTTTTTTTTTAAATGTATAGAATCCCGTGGAGAAAATATCAACCTCCAGCTTGTTCGCCTCCCTGGGCAGTCGCTGAAAAGGCGAGTAATACTGGTAGTTCACGGCACAGTCTGCCACATCAAAAGTATCCACGTTACGCGTGTTCCTTATTGGGACACGGAAATTAATTTTTGATAGGAGTTGGGGCGCGTCGGTCAAGCCATTAATGAGTTTGTATAGAAAAACCATGTCAGCAGCACTTCTCCGAGCCGAGAGCGGTGCAAGTTTATACGATTCTCGGAGTTGGTTATAATTGATATCCGAGATGGGTATTCCGAGTTTGAAGTTGATAAAGCGAAGTAGTTTGTTTTGTACCTTTTCTATACTACGTATATGTACCTGGTAGTGAGGAGACCACAACACGGAGTTATACTCCAGCAATGGCCTCACCAAACTTGTAAAAATATAAATAAAGGTGTGCACGTTATAAAATTTTTCACACAGTCGTAAGGAAAATCCTAATGTTCTGAGTGCCCTATCCACAGTTGCCTTTATGTGTGGTACAAATGTTAATCCCGCGTCCAACAATACTCCCAAATCTTTGATTTGCGCAACCGACATAAGCTGTGTACCATCAATCGAGTAAGGGTACACCGTGGGATTCTTAATTTTGTGGAAACGCATTACTTGACATTTTTCTATGTTTAAAGTTAAATCATTCTTCACACACCAGTCATAAAGCACGTCAATATTTCTTTGTAATATCTCGCAGTCACCAATACAGTTAACCACTCTGTAAATTTTCAAGTCATCAGCAAACATGACAAATCTCACCCCGTCAAACCCGCTCAGGAGATCATTGACAAATATATTAAACAAAATGGGTCCGAGATGTGAGCCCTGCGGCACACCGCTCTTCGCCAAAAAAGGAGATGAAACAACGCCCGACACACAAACCCTAAGTTCCCTTTCAGCAAGATAGCTCGAAAACCACGCAAGGAGTGCACCATCAATACCAAGAGAAAGAAGCTTTGCCAACAATATTGTATGGGAGACGCGGTCAAACGCCTTGGAGTAGTCTGTATATACACAGTCCGTCTGACTCCTGGTAACAAAAGCATCCATGATATCACAATGAAATTCCAAAAGGTTTGTCAAGGTCGATCGGTGTTGCATAAAACCATGCTGTTGGTCCGATATAACGAGTGCTAAGTCACTCTTAATCTTACTGAGAAGAATACATTCGAACAACTTCGGTATGCAGGATTGTATACATATTGGGCGATAGCTAGTGACATCAGATTTATCTCCCTTTTTGAAAATTGGAATAATGTTGCTAGATTTCCAAGCTGTTGGAAAAATTCCCGATTCAATAGATTTATTAAATATTTTTTGTAAAATCCAACACATAACATTTGAACAATTCTTAATAAAAACAGGCGGCAGTTGATCAGGACCTGCAGATTTATTAGTATCCAGCGAATCAATACCACGCTGCACGTCCGACACGGAAAATATCACACGCGCGATATGAACTCGATCAGTCAGCGGGAGCGCCGGAGTGTTGACACCCATGAGAACGTCCTCGTAGATTGACAGGAAATATTTTCTAAATAAGTCCACTACATCACTCACGCTATTGGCAGACCTGTCATTGAAATACATTATTTTCGGGTAATCGCTATGATCGTCTTTTAAAGATTTGGCAAGTTTATACAAATTCACGGAGGTTCCTGGTAACTGACTCTCTATGTTTCTATAAAATTCACGTTTTAGCGCTGCTGAAAGCACCTGGCACTCCTTTCTTACCCTACTGAATGCTTCGTAGTCACTGGGGTCCCCAGTTGCCTTATACTGGGCATGCAATCTTTTTTTCAAACTAATCTTATCAACAAGTTCGCGTGTGAACCATTTGGGGTAGTTCCCCCATGGTGGCCGTTTGATAGGCACAAAATCGTGAACGGAACTATTTATAACGTTGTAAAATTGTGACACAATTTCATTTACGTCGGTATTTGTATCAAGGAAAGACCAATCAACCTCATTAAGATGGTTATTTATGACGTCGTAGTCACAAGTTTTGAAGTTTTTTGTAATTCTTTCCGGCAAGGACTCCCTTTCATAATTCACAATAAAATCTATCTCTAATGGGGGGTGATGGGCATCAGCCGGCAGGATGATCTCCGCGGCTGTGGAAACATTAAGACCATCAATATCTGTAAATATTAAGTCCAGTAATCGGTTTAAACTGTTACGTACCAGATTACACTGAACCAAACCAAGGAACGAGGACATGTTTTTAATTTCGGCGGTACACTCATCATCTATCACCGCATTGGCCTCACACTCACACCATTCGGCACCCGGCAAATTGTAGTCCCCAGCAACCAAGATTTTAGCGTCTGGATATTTAAAACGGATTCTTTCCATATCTTTACAATGATTGGAGTAGGATTCAGAGTCTGAACCTGGCGGAATATATACGCAAGCCACAATTAAAATTCCAATCGGGAGAATGATTTTAACAAATATTTGCTCCAATGAAGTGTTCAGACATTTTATTATACAGGACCTGAACCTTTTGGCAACGCAGATCATAACACCTCCTCCCCTGGACTTGCCACTATCTTTACGATCACGATCTCTCCTATACACACAGTAACGGTCAAAACCAAGCTCTCCGTCACGCACACCTTCATTCAACCAGGTTTCTGTAAAAAACAATATATCATATGAAGTTAAAGATGCACTAATAGATAATTCAGATAGTTTTGTGTTTACTCCACGGACGTTCTGATAGTAGGCAGTTGCGCCGATTCTCCTGGTAAGTTTTTTCGGAGCTTTACAATCTTTGGAATTGAATCGAAAAATTTCACCGTCAGCTCCTCCTCACCAGCCATTCGCCTCTCCTCGACTTCATTCCATAGACCCCGTAGATGTTCCCTCTGTGAGAGAGTCAGATCAGCTTTAGCTCGCACACCATCGCCAAGAAGCCTATTATTACGCAGCACATATCTGGCCTCCGAAGAATCAGCAAAGGAAACTTTAACAGGCCTTACTTTGTCAGCCGCCACTCTTCCAACTCTGGATACCTTGATACAATCCGTTTTGACTTCATCGAACTTACTGACGATATTCATGACAGTGTTGCGGTCATCATTCAGTCGCTGCACCTGGGTAGAGGCCGCGCTTTCTGGAATATTCATCAACATTACATTCTTAGATTTTTCACGTCGTTCCTCGAGTTCGCTAATCGCATCGAAGATAGAATTATGCTTTGAGTTCTCCGACTCGCCCATTGAAATGGGCTTACTCTTGAATGTCTGCAATTCCCCTTCCATTTTGCCGGTTAAAACTCCAATCAGGGACATCGTTCTTGCCAGTCCCGCCGTCGTGGGTAGCAATTTAGAAGTCAACTCCTTAACTGCCTTCACTGCAGAATTATTGCCATTTATTAGCGCCAGTTGCATGGTATTCAAAAGGTTTGATGCCTCCGTTATTAGTTGAACAACGTTTGATTCCATTGTTAAAAATCGTTGGACAAGAGGAAAAAAAAGAAGTTACTTGTAATTATAATATATATTTTTTTTTCTCACGGGTTATTTAAGTTTTATATTATTTAAGTATAATATTATTGTTTTATGTCACAGGTACAGTTTATTTGATTATTGTGTTTATTTTTATTTATCCCAATTGCAGTGACAGCCCTGCTACAAAGTCTTCAGCAATAATATAAGCAATTATGTTTATTGGCTGCAATTTATTGGACAGATTTACAAAAATAGTCCTTATTGATATTACAAGCGATGAAACATTTATTTTTAATTTGAAAAAAAAACACACAAGCAGCAGTCAGAGAGAACCGCGAACAATTTGTGATAAAAAATTGAGTTAGCTTTACACTGTAAACACCAATACACTTCACGCAATTCAGTTATTACAGATATTTATAATTATTTATTAGCAAGCAAAAATTTGGAGTGCACTACTTATGATATCATCATATGAGAATCATTATTATCTATGACTTTAAAAAATTTTATATCGTCAGCAAACAGGAGAACATTTGTGTCAGGAAATTGCTTTGTAATATCATCAATAAATAGGAGAAAAAGTAGCGGGCCCAGATGGGAACCCTGGGGGACACCACTAGTTGGTGTTGGATTATTATCTATTCTGACAATCAAAGATCTATCAATAAGGTAGTTTCGGAGCCAAGACAGAAAACTACCAGACACCCCCATACCGCGTAGCTTACTAAGAAGGATAGTGTGTGATACCCGATCAAACGCTTTTGAAAAATCAGTGTAAATTACGTCAACTTGTTTTCGGCTAGACAAAGCATTAGAAAGGAAATTTTCAAACACCATTAAATTAGAAGTAGTTGATCGGTTTGGTAAAAAACCATGTTGATGGACTGAAATTGATCTGGTTGCAACGTACCGGATTTTAGTAAGTACAAGCTTTTCAAGTAGCTTCGGAATGGCGGACAATTTACTTATTGGTCGATAGTTTTTGACGTTACTCCTATCACCAGACTTGTATATTGGAGAAAGATACGATTGCTTCCAAAGGGCGGGAAAACATCCAGACGCGATGGACAAATTAAATACCGCACACAGAGGTTGAGACAAGCTATGTACACAGTTTTTCAACATTACCGCTGGGACATTATCAGGGCCAGGATTAGTAAGTGGTTTCATTGATTCAATTTCTGTGATGACATCAACTACACTAAATGACAAATTAGACAGTTGTAAATCAATATGTGAAGAGAATTCAAACGTATTACAGTCAGGATGAATATCATAAACGCTTTTAAAGAAAGATGCAAAAAGGTTAGGAATTTCTTGAACATCATCAGATGACACATCATCATAAAAAACATTATGTGGTATACCGAGATCGCCCTTTCTCAGAGAGTTAGCATATGACCAGAATTTTTTCACATTATGGACAATAGAGCGCTCAGTGTTGGAAATGTAATTTGAATAACAATTTTTGGACAGAATTTTGCAATCATTACGTAATTTCTTAAAATCTAGATAATCCGAAGAAGAATTAGAGATTTTATATTTCAGATGAGCCACTTTCTTATCCTTTATGAGATCAATTAAATCATGACTAAACCATTTGGGATATTTCCAAGAATAAGGACTAATCTTAAAAGTAGGTACAAATTTAGTGATCGCTTCGGATAGAATAGAGTACAGATTATTTACTACAACTTCAATATCATCATTATTTACAAAAGAAAAGTCAACACTCTGAAAAAATATATTCATATGAACAAAATCAGCTTTAGAAAAGTCTACAATATAAGTGGTATTATGGTTTTTATGTTGGACATTAGATGGAAGAGAGATGGAAAGAGGTGGATGGTATGTATCGATGGGAACAAGGATATCAGATGATTCTATAGATTTAGCAGCATTATCACTGCAAAAAACTAGATTCAAAATACGATTACGAGCATTTAATGTAAAATTAATTTGAAAAAAGTTTAAAAAGTTACAAAGATTTAATATGGTAGTTTCCGCCAGTGAGAAGTTCGAAGTATGGCATTTATGTAACAAGGGATCAGCTTCATTCCATGATATATTAGGCAAGTTAAAATCACCTACAATCAAGAATTTTGAATGAGGGAACTTATTCCTCATAGCTTCAACCTCAGCTGCAAAGCCACTGTAGAGCTCAACACAAGAGCTAGGGGGCAAGTATACACATGCAATTATATATGAAGGATCAGTAAGCAGCAGTACAAATATGAGTTCAGTGGTCTTGTTGATACAGGGGATCACTTTTGATTGAATGGATTTAGAAACAGCAAGTAGCACACCCCCTCCACGCGATCGATCAAGCCGATATGTATTGTAATTATTAAAGCCAAGCTCTGAAGAATTAACGTCAGGCGTCAACCAAGTCTCGGTTAGTGCAAAAATATCAAACTTCAATAATGCTGAACTAGATCGGACCATATTCAGCTTGGAATTTAAGCCCCTTACATTTTGGTAGTACATTTTTAAAATTAGTTTTTTGATGTTGAAGCTGTAGCGGTCTTGGATATAAAAGGTACCCCATCCCTGAATTTCATAATTAAACTGGTCTCCCCCGCTGACCTCCTCTCCTCCAGCTCCTTCCACTTAGATGCCAGGAACCTCTGTTGGAATGGAGTAAGGTCTGGCTTAATTTTTATTGATCTCCTCCGGTGAGATCGGGAGAAAAGTATTTTTCTCGCGGACTCCGCATCATTGAGGTATACTTTCAGAGGACGAACCTTCCCATCGGAAGGTTGACCAAGTCTGTAGCAGCGAATTATTTCCAAATCTGGCATTCCCATCTCATCAACCAATTCTTTAATCTTCATTTTATCGCCCATTCTGTCTTCTGCTTCAGGTACATTGAAGACTATTACATTTTTGGAGCTTAATGTAGAGCATATGTGTAGCTTAGTTGCGTAGTTGCGAAGTTATATTTAATTGAACCCAAGAAAATTGTAACAGTACGTTGAATACCTCTGCTTTTAGAGGAAGTACAGACCGGGTTCGAATCCCGTTTGGCATCATCTCTTACTCACTGCCTCCTATGACCCGCGAGGTGAGGTATTCATCTTCATGTTGTGCATCTTCGAGGCGCGGTATAATGAACGTCATCTCATTAAAACCCAAGTGAAGTCTCGCTTCCAGCACAATTAATAACTTCTCTATCAAGGTATTCCATTTAATTAAATGTTTATGAGACCATATTGTGTATGCTGGATGTTATACAAGTTTTCTTCTGTGGAAGGTCGTAATTAACTCTCAGTTAGAATAGGGAAGTGTGATGAAATCCTCTTTACCATAAGACTGAGGGTTTTTGATATTTAAAGAGGTATTGTAACTTACAGCCATTGGGGCTAGCACAGATCACGGAATATAAAGGGGCTAGCTTTCTCAAGAATAATTGTCGTTTTCTCAAGCTGCATTCAAGCTTGCAGAGGACTCTTGAGGTGTGATATACACCTCAAACAACACGCATTAAATAAATCACCAAAGTATTTATTTGTATGTTTTCAAATATGACTTCGGAATTGGTGGCCTTGGCCCATTGGAGTTGCTAGAATCTAAGCTCCGGACGTTTCACTCATACTTTTAACGGGCTTCGTCAGCGATGTCAATACTGTAAACAGTCTTAGCATACAACTATCCTAACGATTAAGATCATGTACTGAATGAAGAAAATAATAACTAGGTATGTATGTAGGTATGTCCGGTCGATAGCGCAGTTGGAAGAACGCTAGTGTTTTTCCTACCAAGTTGTAGAAATACTTCCTCTGTAAGTGAAGTGGTTAACTTAAAAAGGAATGTATTCAACGCCTGTGTCCTGCCAGTGTTCACTTATGGTATTGAGACAGTCACAATGTCACAAAAAAGTGCCCACAAGCTAAGAGTCACACAGAGAGCAATGGAGAGAGCCATGTTGGGTGTCAGTTTGCGGGACAGACTCAGAAATGAGGACATAAGAGTCAGGACAAAGGTTCCCGATGTCATCAAGATGGCCGCAACCCTCAAGTGGCGATGGGCGCGACATTTCGCTCGCGATCCAGATGAAAAGTGGACAAAGCGACTGCTGTGCTGGTGCCCAAGGACGGCAAAGCGTGGAGTTGGGCGCCCACAGTTGCGTTGGCGTGACGATGTTCAGAGAAGTGCAGGACTTGCCTGGATGCGGATCGCTCAGGATAGAAACGAATGGAAAATGCGAGAGGAGGCCTACGTCCAGGAGTGGACGATCAATACAGGCTGAAGAAGAAGAAGAAGTGAAGTGGTTGGCGTGAGGTCCCCTCCCCTGAGAAAATAAAGAGATTTTATGAGTGCATTTTAACACCAAGGAAACAATTAAACGTAATATAATAATTATAATATATTTACCTGTTTATCCTTATTGCATTTGTAAATAATTACATTTGAATGTGAAATTATATTTTGAAAACTGTCACGAAATGGCGCTAGGAAATTCATCATCATTATCATTTGAATTCATGCATCACTTCCAATTATATACATTACAAATTAGAACAAAAGAAAAAGTGCAGGTACGAGTAACGTCGGATTTCAGAATTAATTAAATTATTTTTCCTATGAACAATCATTCATTTTTCCCAAGCCGACCATACTTCTAACATTTTGTTTCGTGACTGATAATTTATGAATCCAATAAACCATCTCATTTGCATGACATTCATGCGCGTAAATGGGTACACCATTTAGAATGAAGAGACAAATTCTGGGTATAAGCTTTTATAGACCGGATTCGAAATGTGGTCTAAATCTAAATCTAAATCTAAGCTGCAAAGATACGTATCATTTGAGATTTATATTAAATGCATTCCCACAAGCAGACATGCATAATTTCGCGCTTACACATGCCTCATGTGGACTTACAATATAAAAACCCAATCTCAAATGAACATAAGCCCTGCAACTCTTGCCGACCTTCCCTGAAGCAGGGGTGACATTGGCAAAGTGAACTATATTGTACAGTATGGGTGGTCAGTCGCATACCAACCTATCAGTCAAGGAATACAAGCAATTAATACATTCAAATATATAAAACAAATAAACTCTAAACAATTAAACAGTAAAATATAAAAAAAAAAAAATAATAACAAAAAGGCTATACTCCCTGACATTGTTTCAACTCATTGCGTACTGAGCATGGATAAGTATACTATAATGGTACTGAGTCTTTAATTTTGATCTGTTTAGGTTTCTGTCTACTTTCTTTATCTTTCTTTTTGTGTGTAGGATCGTCGTGATGTAGATATTTTATTTTAGAGTTTTTTGAAAGAGTGTTGAAAAGAAGAACGGGTTTCTCGATTTTTCGTTCAAGTCATATCGGATGTCATCAGAAGACGTGTTTCTTTTTTGATAAAGAAGCACGAGATAATAATCAGAAATAAATGGAACATCCATGACATCAGCTGTTGACGTATTTATAAAGGTCACTTCATATATCTACAATCTTCGATCATTAGCAACAACAATTGAGTGAAATTAAAATTCGATTTCGAAAATGTGATAAATGTATGGAAACGATGAGAAAACGATTTCTTATGTGTCAATATTTTCGCATTTGCACACGCATAAAAGAGAGTATGGGATCAAAGGGTTTCATTCAAAAACGTCATAAATATATATCTACATACATATGTACATCTCGTAAAACTGTTGAATGTTAAGAAAGCATCTATGGGGTGTTTTGCAGTCTTTGACCAACACGCAGCGCATCTTAAATTCTAAGACAATGAAGTCTTCTTCATCTTCCTCTTCTTTTGAAGAGGCTGCGGGCATTCTTGGATGGACAGAGAAACTCACTGTCGTGGTATGGTGCGATGGCCATCTCAGCGCCTGTCAAAAATCGCGTTCATGGTTTTGCCAGAACGAAGCATGCGAGGAAATCGGTAAGATGATTTTATTAAATTGTACCCGAGGCGATCACTCCGTAGAAGCAAGTCATATAAACATCATTATCATTGTCAAAGTAAATTTAATACAACAAACATGCGTATTGCGTAGGTATATATTAGTAGTAAAACATAAAATTTGAATCAACTCGGAACTAAGTGCATAAACAACAAAATTGTGATGTTTCACGGCCGAGTGACTAGGCAAAAGGCAAAACTAAATATTGTGTTATTGGTTTCTAAGGACCTTACCCCCGTATTCACGATCAAAACTGGCACTTACTTAAGGGCAAACCAGCGCTTAGATTGGGGAAATTCATTTCAAGAACAATACTTAAGGTAAAATTAGCACTCAAGCGCTCCAAAAACTAGCACTTAGGTAAGTAAGGTCGACACGTATATTAACCAACGCTTAAGCGCTGTCAAAATATTCCGTCATATTTCATTGTTATCACATTTTTTGTTTGATTGTGAATTAACATGAAAAAATTAATTCTTACTATAAACATGATTTTTACTAGTGTATTAACATTGTTTTGACGAGTTTATTTACATTGCTTGACCATCAGAATTGGGTTTGTTCTCCGGTATGGTCTAGGACCATACTGCAATGACAGATGAACTGTCAAAATATTCCGCCGCATTTCATCAGCACATTTTTTGTTTGGTTGTGAATTATTTACATAAAATAATGAATTCTTTCGATACAGTTGACTTCAACGAGAATAATAACATTGTTTTGTTCAAAATAGTGTCCCAAGAAAATATATCAGAGACTGTAAAGACCCATTTACGTATTACGAAGAGGAAGAATTTAGAAGACGTTTTTGATTGAAAAAATGCGTCGTTCTGTATACAGTTTTGCCGTTGCTCATTGAGGGTTGCAAAGCCAACGATATCTTCGATCTGTTATTTTATCTTCTATTACAGGTTTTTCTTTAATCAGAGCCACCAGCAGCTCCTTTTCCGCTGAAGAAAACAACATCTTTTTGACGCTGAAATCGATCAAAACACTTTACATTGGATATTACATAAATGTATTTTTAAAAACTAATAGAAATTGTAAACAAAAAAATTCGTACTTACGGTTTACTTAAATTAGTAATTGCGTTAAACGTACTTATTTGTTGTCAAGTTTTATGCAAAGCTGATATGACATTGAAATTTGAAAGAAGCGGCAATGATAAGAGTGAAGTACGCCGAATATCGGTCGGAAGGTACTGACCAATTACAGAGCTGGGTTTTTTCGAGAGCCAATGACAAACCCGTACGTCTCCTAGGGGTTGGGCACTACGCTGATTACTGCTTGAGTGTTCTTTGTGAAACAAAACGCTCCAGAATGTCGACCCTTGAGTAAGTGTAGCGCTTGAGTAAGGCACTTAAATCAGTTTTGATCGTGAATACGGGGGTTAGTCACGTACATGTAGGTGTGATGTTTGCACGCCGTGAAAACAATATAATTTCAAGTGTATGCTGTTGAATCCATTCGACGCCGTCATTAGAAAGGATAAAAAAACATTTCGAAAAATGTCTAAATCAAGATGAACGTTATATTTCTTTTTGTTTAACTCACTTTTTGTGTAGGTATGTATTTTGATTTAATAAAAGAGGTAGGTATACAAAATAAATGATTTCTCGTTGGGTTTTTGAGTTATTTTAAATTTGGAACCAAAACAATTTTTCTCACTTTGTTTTGTTGTCCATTTCTTTCATAGCGTTTGTTTTTATTTTTCCTTGCAGAAGTTTGATTTTTTTTTGCGTGCAGTAATCAGAAATTTAGAAACATATTTGGGAAAACAAGTTTCATTTTATTGAAAAACTTAAAAGTAAACCTATCGACAAAAATGCCGGAAACTGAAAAACGTGTCATGAGAAGCAGAAGGTGATATTGTGCTTATTTTTTCGCATTATCTTAATTTTTTGCTCCTTCATTTATTGTACGTAAGCTACACATACAGTGCAACTTTTTATCGCACTGTTTCCAAAGGGATCGCATGTAGCTCAACATTTATTTTTACAGGTAAGGTAGCCGGCCTTACGCCAACCACTTCGATTGAAGTGGGTGTTGCCCAGTTTCTGAGAGTGCTGGTTCTACTTTTATGTGAACGCTGATTCAACCTTGCCGGTATTTTCTTTTCGGGTTTGAAATAAACACAGAAACTGGAAATTGTTTCTGACACCCTCAGTGGGGATTGAACCCTAGCTCTAGGCAAGGAATCCTATCGCTTTATACTAACGAACTCCAAAGCGGGATTTCATTTACATGAATTGTATAGAATCAAAGTGGGTCATTCAGGCTCCGGTTGAAAATTGCTAAAATTGCATTTTCCATGTTTTTGTGACAATCGCAGTTATTCCATTTATGTTTATCATTTTCTATTAAAATTCTAGATTTGCCACCTTTAATTTAATACGACACAATGAAAATGTTATTTTTTGTTAGCTTCTAGTATAAAAAAAAAACCTAAACTCCCTTTGATCGAGTCAATAGAAAAATAGACGAAAATTCAATCACTCAGTAGGGGTGCTGTTGTATCTTTCATACATGTTTCTATTTACGCAATCGAAGCGAGTTCAAGTTAATGTTCTATACTCGGGGTTCTTGTATTCAATAAAAAATAGAGCTTAGAATGATGTAGATTGGCAGTTGTTTTGATGACCAAGCATTCAACAATTATATATTGTTTCTACGACAATTAATTTTAATGTTAGCAATAATAATTGTTCCCGCCCATCGCACGCGTGGATGAATAACACATCTTTTACTTTCTATACATCGATTTGTATTTTCACATGAGACGAAAAGGGAAATTCAATATAAAACATTGGTTGACGTATGACTGGTCGACTTACCTGAAAACACAAATAAGTTTCACACGCCAAAAGCTACTCCTTCGAGGACAGCGGGGTAAAAATTTAATTACCCATTTAAAATGTACAGCTTGGATGAATTTTAACTTGCGTTTATTGAAACAGCAAAGTCATGGCTCATCCGCAGTCTGCAGTGAATTTTACATAGAGAAAAAGATCATCAATGGATCGGTTTGTGGTAGGTATTGTTGGTAATTGGAACAGCGATCTACTAGTTGAGGAATGCCCATATAATCTTTGATCTACATTGCATAGATATATTACTTACCATTCAAGGCTCAATGCGTGCCCTGAAGAAAACACGGCCAAGTTTTCGCTTACACATGCTGCATATGATTGTGTTCTTATAAAATAAGATCTAAACTTCAAGTAAAAATAAACCCTTAAGGTGTATTTGAGACCAAAAACAACTTTGGCTATTCAAAAAAATATTTATAGGGTTAGCTTTCCATATATTTAAAAGAATTGAAAATATTTTTTTTTATTTTTTTTTTCCTTCAAATCAGCTGGTAATATGCCAAAAACCATTTTAAAAAGGCTGACTTTCCAGCGCGACTCACTTGTTATTCATAAATATTTCAATGCCAAATATTTCATTTTTCGATAAAGTATTTATTCAGTTAAATTGAGACGATTTTCGAAAATTCATTTTTTACTTATTTACTGAGTAATAAATTTTGTTTGAAAATGTGTTTACGTAATATATTTTTGTACGCGTTTTTAGTTCCTCCTGATCATTTTCCCCAAAAATCACATCGTGGTTAAGTGAAACAAATGTTTTTAATTGTTTTCGTACATATTTCATTTGTCTAACAAAAAGAGGTAATGTAGCGCGGCGCGAGGCCCCGCGAATACTTTCTCGCTCGCACACTGACCTTCCCGTTCTCGCAAGGATCCTGGCGGTGCCGGGAGCGCACGGAACATCACGGCGGGACGCGAACTTCAACTTACGCTCCGCCCCGCCAGGGCGGCAAGGAGGGGATGGTCAGCAAGGGTATAAAAAGCCATTACGGGCCCGTATCCAGCAGTATTCATCGGGAGAGCTCCCAATAATTACCTTTTGCTGTGTACGCTATGTGAGTGGACCACTCTAGGTATTAAAAGGAATTCTCTTGATGACAAGATAGATAACTGTGTACGCTACTGAGTGGACCTTTTACTGATACTCGTAATAACTGTGTACGCTACTGAGTGGACCTTTTACTAATACTCGTAATAATTGTGTACGCCGTGTGTGTGGACCTTTTTACTATATACCTATTCACTGTCTATACTTGCCAAAACAATTGTATAGTGTTGCGCATAATAAATTGTTAAAACTTTATGTGACATTCTGTTTATTCGAACCCACGTTACCCACTGTGCTATAAAGTGGCAGCCCAACGTGCGGCAATATAGACTGGAAGTGAATGTGTGAACAATATAAACAGTGTTTTGGACTACTAACTTGTGAATTTAACTCATAGTTAAGTGTGGTGAACACTTTTATATTTTGTTAACCTTTGTGCGCCGTTTGGTGAAAACTTTACATCTTAAAAGATAGTTAATTGCTTTACGTTGGCACCAGTGACAAGAGCCCAACAGAAGATGGCTTTGTCAGAAGCCGACATACATAAGCTGATCAAGGCCATGCGCGTTGGTAGCTTCGCCACGTGCACTGCAAGGTTCGATGGAGCGAGAGACCAGCATGCGGTAGAAGAGTTCCTCCGGAATGCCACGATTTTCAAAAATTGTGAACAAGTGGAAGATAGTAGGGCCCTTGCAGAACTACCCTTACTATTGCAAGGTGTGGCTTCCCTATGGTGGCAGGGAGTCAAAGACTCAGTAACGACATGGAATGCAGCCATGGAGAAGCTGAGGGAGGCATATGCACCGAGACGAGAGGCATACCGAGTCTTCGTCGAACTACATAAGGAGTACCAGCGGGAGGGAGTCTCTACAGACCTCTTCATCACAAGGAAGAGAGCCCTCTTTGCAGAGCTGACAGTGAAGTTCGGTGAAAATACGGAGCTGGACATGGTCTATGGAATGTTGGATTCCAGGATCCGAGAGAGGTTGTCAAGAAGTTCAGTGACCACATTTTCCGACCTCCTCAGAAAGGCGCGTGAGGTAGAGGAAGTATTGGTGGAGAACCGCGCAAGGAAAGACGTAACCGCTAAGGAAACACCCAAGCCAAAGCTGAGATGCGGTAATTGTAGGGTGCTAGGCCACGCGACAGAAGCGTGCAGAAAAACCAAGAAGACGGCTGCAGATTTTCCACAGGGTAAGCGAAGACCTGACACTCTGGCTTGCTATGGTTGCAATCGCCCAGGCGTAATACGAAGCAAGTGCCCGAGCTGCAACCCTGAGGTGCCAGAACAGGCAAAGTTCTGCTCCATACTCCTTCCCCAACCACAAACCCAGGCGGAAGACCGGCCAGCAGTGTGGTTAACCGTCAACGGAGTGACGGGGACCGCGCTTGTCGACACTGGAGCCGCCATGTGTGTTGCTAGCAACGAGCTGGCAACTCTATTAGAGAACCAGGGCTATGTGTTTCAGACACAGTGGACGAAAGTAGTGCTGGCGGATGGGCATGAGATGGCCCAGAACGTAAAAACGGTGGATGCCACGGTCACCCTCAATGACAGAGCAATTGATGCCCGGTTCCTCGTGTTGCCAGGAGCCACCCGAAACCAGTCACTGCTAGGAATAGACTTCCTGATTAAGGCAGGGTTAATGTTGAACTTTGCCAAAAGAGAGTGGCGTTTCGCGGACGCAAAGAATTGGAACCGTTTCGCAAAACCCGCTGAACCAAGACAACAACCTGAAGGTAAACATGCAAGAGATGTTGAAACAGAACTTGAGGATCGTGCATATGGACCAGAATTCACCCCGAAGAAGATATGCTCAATAATGACTATACAACCAGTGCTGAGTCCGATCGCCAATACACCAGATGGTCCTCAAAGACTACAGAAAGTCCACAAGAGTGATCAGGATAAGACGGCGTTCATCACACCATTTGGCATTTATCGCTTCACCAAGATGGCGTTTGGACTCCGTAATGCGCCAGCAACATTTCAGCGCCTGATTGACAGACTACGAGCAGGACTGGCAGACGTGAAACTCTTGGCGTATCTGGATGACCTCATACTATTGTCACCCACCTTCGAGGAACACCTCGCTGACCTAAGAAAGACGTTTCTGAGGTTAAAAGAATTTGGATTAAGGATTAACAGAGAGAAATGTCACTTCTCATGCAGCAGTGTCCATTTTCTTGGGCACATCATCACCCCGGATGGAATCTCTGTTAATCCACAGAAGGTGGAGGCCGTTGTCAACAGGTCTCCACCCAAAAATGTTAAGCAGGTGCAATCCTTCATGCAGACTTGCTCTTGGTACAGAAGGTTCGTGCCCAACTTTGCTGAGGTAGCCAGACCACTCAGTGACCTCACCAAGAAGGGCAGGCGATGGAGTTGGACCCATGCCGAAACCAACGCATTTGAAAAGCTGAAGGGGCTGTTGACCAGTGCACCCATATTGAGGCAAGCAGATGAGACGTTGCCGTATAGCATAAAAACCGATGCCAGCAACTACGCAATCGGAGCAGTTCTAGTCCAGGGGGAGGCAGAGGAGGAACACCCAGTCGAGTACGCGAGTCGCCTCCTCACCCCAGCGGAAAGAAACTATTCCACGACAGAAAGAGAGGCCTTAGCAGTTGTGTGGGCCATCTCTAAGTTCAGAGGCTATATAGAAGGAGCCGCGGTGACCGTTGTGACCGACCACCAACCATTGAGGTGGTTGATGAACCTAAGGTCGCCAACTGGAAGATTAGCCAGGTGGGCTTTACAGCTGCAACCATACAACCTCTTGGTAAAATACACCCCGGGGCGGACGAACGTGGTAGCAGATACACTCTCCCGTCCTCCATGCTGTGATGGAAAAACGGTATGCGGTCTCTGCGTAATAACTATAGACCTGCCGGCCCGAGGTGCCGCCGAAGTAAGGAAGGAGCAACAGAAAGATCCGGACGTCAGGAAGATTCTGGATGCCTTTGAAGGAGAACGGCAAGATGAAGATTTCGTCCGATGGTCTAATCGAGGTTACGTTGTGAACAACGGGGTTATCTACCGTTACAACCCTGACACAGAAACGGAAGAAGCCCAGCTGGTGGTTCCAGAACACGAGAGACAGATGATTCTGAAGGAGCATCATGATGCTTCAACAGCAGGACATTACGGGGTTGAAGGTACTATCCAACGGATTTCCCAGCGGTATTATTGGCCAGGGATGCGGCGGTACATTACAGACTACGTCAAGTCTTGCGCCGCCTGTCAACGGTACAAGGCCGATAATATGAAGCCAGCAGGACTACTTCAAACCCCCGTGATGCAGCAACGGTTCGAGGTGTTTGCAGTGGATTATTTTGGGCCACTGCCCACATCTCCCGATGGAATGAACTGGATTTTCATCGTAGAGGATACAGCTACTAGATGGGTGGAACTTTTCCCTTTACCGGATGCAACAGCGGAGCTGTGTGCCAAGACTCTGCTGAACGAAGTGATCCTACGTTACGGGACGCCCAGAAGGCTAATCAGTGATAACGGCACTCAGTTTGTCAGTGCCATCATGCAACATTTGACATTTTGTATGGGAATTAAACAAAGTCTGACGCCAGTGTATCACCCAGCGGCGAATCCCGTTGAAAGGAAGAATCGGGACTTGAAGACACAACTAGCAATGCAAGTAGGAAAGCAGCACGACCACTGGCCTGAGGCCTTACCAGCTATACGGTTCGCCATGAATACGGCCAGATGTCAAGGCACCGGATATACCGCGGCATACCTGACTTTTGGACGAGAGCTGCGCACCCCCGACGATGTCACTCGGGATTTGAGAGGCATTATTCAGTCGGAGAACTTTGTTGCTGAGCTAACACCACTTCTCCTCCGCCTCAGTAAGATACTAAGACAGGCACGAGAAACGAACGAAAAGGAGCAGGATCGACGGAAAGCAACTGCTGATGCCCGCCGAAGACCGGATCAGGGTTACAGAATTGGCGACCTAGTTTGGGTGAAGACCCGAGTGATAAGCAGTACGGCCAGAAGAACGACCGCAAAGTTAGCACCTCGCCGAGACGGACCCTATGTCATCCTACACCGGCGTAGTCCGACCAGCTATGAAGTAGCAAATCCCGTCGACCCAACCACTGCCGTAGGGACATATCACTCCTCGGCCTTGGCAGAATACAAAGGGAGGGACCAGGAGCCACCGGAACCCTTACACCCCATTCGCAGACGAGGAAGACCCCGTAAGCAGTAGATGAAAAGGAAGATGGAGATAGGATTCCTCAGCGGGCCGCAAATTGGAATCCTAGGGGGAGAATGTAGCGCGGCGCGAGGCCCCGCGAATACTTTCTCGCTCGCACACTGACCTTCCCGTTCTCGCAAGGATCCTGGCGGTGCCGGGAGCGCACGGAACATCACGGCGGGACGCGAACTTCAACTTACGCTCCGCCCCGCCAGGGCGGCAAGGAGGGGATGGTCAGCAAGGGTATAAAAAGCCATTACGGGCCCGTATCCAGCAGTATTCATCGGGAGAGCTCCCAATAATTACCTTTTGCTGTGTACGCTATGTGAGTGGACCACTCTAGGTATTAAAAGGAATTCTCTTGATGACAAGATAGATAACTGTGTACGCTACTGAGTGGACCTTTTACTGATACTCGTAATAACTGTGTACGCTACTGAGTGGACCTTTTACTAATACTCGTAATAATTGTGTACGCCGTGTGTGTGGACCTTTTTACTATATACCTATTCACTGTCTATACTTGCCAAAACAATTGTATAGTGTTGCGCATAATAAATTGTTAAAACTTTATGTGACATTCTGTTTATTCGAACCCACGTTACCCACTGTGCTATAGTAACATGTAAAGGCCTCTTGTAATTTTCGATTTTTGTTAATTTTCTATTTTTTACATAGATGGCGTTGGCCTATCCAATTTGATGGTTAGGCCGACAGAGGTGAAAAAACAGTTTTCTTGAAGACCGATCGGGACACATGCATACATACATATTATGTTCATATATTATATACGTATATAGTATGCAATATGTATATGTGTAAATGAAATATACAGAATACGCGTAAAAATTCCGATATATGTTGACGGTACGACGGAAAAGAGACATGAACACCATGTCGAGTCGATAGAGTCGATAATAATATAATTTTGTATTCATTTTCAGGATTCCACGACATATCGATAAAAGACAATTCGTCCAACGATTACTCGGCCATAGACAAATCGGTCACACGACACTTCGTCCTCACGACTTTTCGGCAAACGAAATTTCGGTCAAAGACAAATCGGTCAACGACAACTCGTCCAACAACAACTCGGCCATAGACAAATCGGTCACACGACACTTCGTCCTCACGACTTTTCGGCAAACGAAATTTCGGTCAAAGACAAATCGGTCAACGACAACTCGTCCAACAACAACTCGGCCATAGACAAATCGGTCACACGACACTTCGTCTACACGACTTTTCGGCCAACGACATTTCGGTCAAAGACAAATCGGTCAACGACAACCCGTCCAAAGACCCGGCCATAGACAAGTCGGTCACACGACACTCCGTCCACACGACTTTTCGGCCAACGACATTTCGGTCAAAGACAAATCGGTCAACGACAACCCGTCCAAAGACAAGTCGGTCACACGACACTCCGTCCACACGACTTTTCGGCCAACGACATTTCGGTCAAAGACAAATCGGTCAATGACAACCTGTCCAAAGACAACTCGGCCATAGACAAGTCTGTCACACGACACTCCGTCCACACGACTTTTCGGCAAACGTAATTTCGGTCAAAGACAAATCGGTCAACGACAACTCGTCCAACAACAACTCGGCCATAGACAAATCGGTCACACGACACTTCGTCCTCACGACTTTTCGGCAAACGAAATTTCGGTCAAAGACAAATCGGTCAACGACAACTCGTCCAACAACAACTCGGCCATAGACAAATCGGTCACACGACACTTCGTCTACACGACTTTTCGGCCAACGACATTTCGGACAAAGACAAATCGGTCAACGACAACCCGTCCAAAGACCCGGCCATAGACAAGTCGGTCACACGACACTCCGTCCACACGACTTTTCGGCCAACGACATTTCGGTCAAAGACAAATCGGTCAACGACAACCCGTCCAAAGACAAGTCGGTCACACGACACTCCGTCCACACGACTTTTCGGCCAACGACATTTCGGTCAAAGACAAATCGGTCAACGACAACCTGTCCAAAGACAACTCGGCCATAGACAAGTCGGTCACACGACACTCCGTCCACACGACTTTTCGGCCAACGGCTTCGGTCAAAGACAAATCGGTCAACGACAACCCGTCCAAAGACAAGTCGGTCACACGACACTCCGTCCACATGACTTTTCGGCCAACGACATTTCGGTCAAAGACAAATCGGTCAACGACAACCTGTCCAAAGACAACTCGGCCATAGACAAGTCGGTCACACGACACTCCGTCCACACGACTTTTCGGCCAACGACATTTCGGTCAAAGACAAATCGGTCAACGACAACCCGTCCAAAGACAAGTCGGTCACACGACACTCCGTCCACACGACTTTTCGGCCAACGACATTTCGGTCAACGACAACCCGTCCAAAGACCCGGCCATAGACAAGTCGGTCACACGACACTCCGTCCACACGACTTTTCGGCTAACGACATTTCGGTCAAAGACAAATCGGTCAACGACAACCCGTCCAAAGACAACTCGGCCATAGACAAATCGGTCACACGACACTTCGTCCACACGACTTTTCGGCAACGACTTTTCGGTCAACGACATTTCGGTCAATGACATTTCGGTCATATACAATATATGGTATTCAACCGGTCCGTAGTCTTGTGATTTACACTTCTGACTCGTAAATGGAAGATTGTGTTTAGAGGGCTTTTGAGGTGTGATACACACAAAAACAACGCTCACCAAATAAATCATTCTTTTTTTTTAATTTTCGAAATAACGAATCGTGAAAATAAATAGTTTGTTAACGAACAGGTTTTCTAAGATATTCTGTGGAGCACATCTATATGTGACCGAAAGTCGTTTGAACGAAATTTCGTGTGAACGAAAAAACCTTTCCCAATGACCGGTCACCAAAGGTCCATCCAGCTTTACTTTATCCAGCAACTGGGTCTTGCTTGACAATTGGCGCTTTGTAGCGACGATGACCAAGCTCGTAAAAATGTCGATAGCTCAATTGGTAGAATGCTTGCATTCCATGCCGAGAGCAAGGGTTCGATCTCAAGGCTTACTCAGCCTTCACAAGAAATGAGAACCAGCCCCCTCGGGAGCTGGGAAACCCCCACTTCAAATGAAGTGGTTGGTGTAAAGCCGGCCACTTTACCTGTAAAAATAAATAGGTCCCGAATCCCGAAGTGACACTAAATACTGTAACTTCTAACTATAAAAAATAACTATGTAACTACTAACTATATAGTGTAACTACACATAATGTGTAGCTTAGTTGCGTTCTGTGCTCCGCCGGGAATTGAACTTACAACCTTCCGATTAAGAGTTGGAAGCGTAGTCAATAGACTAAGGACCGATCTTTTTGCACGCATTTGGAAAAAAAATGTTGAATTCTAAGAAATATTATTATTTATTATACAACAAGTAGGTAGGTACCTTTTGTTGGTATTAACTTTTTCCTCGCTGACGATATTCTGCTGGCCATGTTGTGTTATTATTGTTATTTGAGATGCAGGTGTTTTCTTATGTAGGGCTGTCAAAAATATACTGTCTTCATGCGTGAAATTAATTTAAAAAAAAAATTTCATTACTTTGGTTTAGCTCAAAATCTATAATCTATAAATCGCTATTGCCATTTACGGCTCATATTTAATGCATAACCACAAGCAGGCACATTTAAGTTCGTGTTTACACATGTTGTACAATAAAAGTAAAAAATATAATATCAGGATGATTTATTCGGTGAGCGCTGTTTTTGTGTGAATCACACCCTCCTCCTTCGAGCCCTCTGCGAGCTTGGTCGTTGCTGTAGAAAGCTCCAATTCTCATGCAAGACCCAGTTGGTGTAAAGCCGGATCGACCTATGATGACCGACCTTTGACAAAGACAGATTAATTTTGCAACCCAACGAAGAGCAAATTTTAAAAATGAAATCTTTTTTTGAGCTCCGCCGGAATTCGAACCCACTTCCTTCCGATCCAGATTCAAAGTTTTAACCACTAGACTGCGGGCCGGTCTGCCTTTTTATGTGTCTTTATCTACAAAATAAACCAAATCTCACATGAACATGAACTTAGCAACTCTTATCGCCCTGTTTTGAAATCGGGGTGGCAATTGCAAAAGTGAACCAAGTTTTTTTCTGTATGGTGGTCAGCCTCATACCAAACAACTAGTTAAGGTTAATAATTAAAGGCATTATTTCCTCTAAAATTACTCACCTTTGATATCTCTTTAAATATTAATTTATATTGACAGACTGCATTTGCGTCAACCCTTGTGAGTGATAAAAAATATATGCATGCGTCAGTTTGTGTAGTGGTGTGAGAAAAAACTAACACACTGTTTTTTTTTTGTACATTGATGGGATAGCTCCAAAACTTAATACATACATTTTGTATTATTTTCAAAACAATTCAAAGATTTCAATTAATGATATTTCAAAATAAAATTGACAGTTAATTGTGACCGGTTTGTAACACTTTGTAACACTTCGAACTCTGAATGGAAGGTTGTGGGTACGATTCCCGGTGGAGCAAAAAAAAAAAATTATATTTTCAAATTTTCTCGTCGCTGGGTTGAAAATTCATAAACCTTGACCAAAGACCGGTCATCAAAAGGTCTATCCAGCCTCACAGCCACTGGGTCTTGCTTGAGAATTGGCGCTTTCTAGAGCGACGACCAAGCTCGCAGAGGGCTCTTGAGGTGTGATACACATAAAAACAGCGCTCACCAAATAAATCAGCCTATTTTTTATTTTTTTAAATAACCTCGATTTGGAGATCCCTACGTTTGACAGTATGCCAATGTATTATAATGACAGGATAGCAGACAAAGTGAATAATATCAATGTATTGGTAGGGTCTGGCCGTCTTAGTGTGGAATTGTAGAAAAAAATATTATTATTTTAGCTAGCACATCTGCCGGCACACAGTCAAAGTTAAACATTATAAAAAAGTGCTAACCTTATTTAGTTACGACATTTATCAACAGATTACGAATTTTACGATTTTTTACGAATTCCGTGTATCTATAACTCCCTCTTAAACTGTTTTTGAAGCTGAAGTAACGTATGTAACTGTTACTGTTCCTACCACCGTTCCACTAGGGGTAGCTGGTACCTTCGTAGATGCGTCTCCACTTTTTTCTGTCCTTGCATATCTCTTTCATCTCTTCAACATTCAACACTTTCTTCATACAGACTCTTCTTTTATTGTTAGGTTTAGTTTGGAATTACGGTCGTTTGACAATCTTCTCTTATTCTCTCGTCCCTATGGAAAAATCATTACCATCATCATCAATATCGTCTGATTAAGTTTTTTTTCTCCCTTCTTCAGGATCATGTCAAAAGCAAGCACAAGTGCCGGCCACACCAGGCCCGCCATCACTCCCGTGATCAATGAAATGAAGCCGAGGAAGCCTCGCCGTGCCAAGAAACCCTCCAAGTCCTCCAAGCCTGGCAGGAGGCGGGGGAAGAAGCAAGGAGGCGCCAGGAAGCGTCGTCCAGCCGATCACCATCACCCGATGCTGAAGAAAGTGCCGGCGTCCCTGTATACGGCCATCGCGGAGTTTGTCACAGCGCAAATTATGGAGAAAATCATGGACTAATCTCTTGTGGGAACTGTGGGTCGTTTGGTTTTGTGATGGGGTACCTACCCCGAGTACGAAAGATTTACATAAACTACCCTTGATTACGCAAATCGACAATGAATGGAATATACGATGGCACTACTATTGAGTGATTTAGCTTTCATTCATTTTTTCGATTCACTCAATCGAGGTGAGTTTACGCGTTGAATTATACTCGGGGTAAAGGGTATCTACGAATACTCTTCCAGTATCTCTTGCAGTTAAATTGTTTTTGTGCGAAAATGTTAAGTCTTTATAAAAAACTTTGTTGCCAATAAGTGTGTGTTTTTTAATGCTAAAACTGTTTAGGTTTGATATGTGGTTAGTGAACACTCCTGTTAAATGAATTTGAATAAAATAATAGAATAATTTATTTAGTCGGCACTGTTTTTGTGTGAATCACACCTCAAGATCACATTGCAAGTTTGGTCGTCGCTATAGAAAAACTGCCAAGCAATACTCATGGATGGACTTTTGGTGACGGGTCTTTGGAAAAGGTAGGTATATCAATAATTTAATCCATAAAATAGATGCTGGCGGAGAAAAAAAATGTTTTTTTCTCCGCCAGCATTTAAGCCCATGACCTTCCGTCCACTATGCTACACAGCAAGACGATTCTAATTTACAAATAAATGATCACATATTCTAAAATCTAAATCTAAATCTTGGCTGCAAAGATATGTGTCATTTGAGATTCATATTAAATGCATTCCCACAAGCAGACACGCATTATTTCGCGCTCACATGCCGCATGTGGACCTACAATATAACCCAATCTCAAATGAACATAAGCCCTGCAACTCTTGCCGACCTTTCCTGAAATAGGGGCGACATTGGCAAAGTTAACCATTTTTTACAGTATGGGTGGTCAGCCTCATACGAACCTATAAGTTAAGGAATATTATGTAAATGGCTTAAATGCTGTTTAGTACCCCCAGTATAAAACATTGCGTAAATCTCACCTAACGCAACGCAACTAAACTACACATATAGTGTTACTTCTTGCCACGTTATCCCCGAAGGGGTTGCATGTGGCGAGTTGAACCTTTTTATTTTTAAAGGTAAGGGGGCTGGCCTTGCGCCAACCACTGCAGTTGAAGTGGGAGCTTTCCAGCGCCCGAGGGGGCTGGTACTCATTTCTTGTGAAGGCTGAGTAGTGAGTAAGCCTTGCCGGTATTTTATTTTGGGGTTTGAAATAAACACCGACACGGGAAATCATTTCTGACGCCCTCGGTGGGATTCGGACCCGACCTCACAGCATTGAATGCAAGCACTCTACCATCTGAGCTATCGACCGGACCTAGATCGCGTAATTTAAAAACGTATGAAATATATGACGGCACTCCTACAGAGTGATTTGGTTTTCATACATTTGTTTCGATTCACGCAATCGAGGCGAGTTAACGCAATGTTTTATACCAGGGCACTGTTTTGTACTGTTTCTAATCTAATCTAATCTAAGCTGCAAAAATATATATTTTAAGATTTATACTAAATGCATTCCCACAAGCAGATATGTATAATTTCGCGCTAACACATGCCGCATGTGGACCTACAATATAAAAACCCAATCTCAAATGAACATAAGCCTTGCAACTCTTGCCGTCCTTCCCTGAAACAGGGGTGACATTGGCAAAGTGAACCAATTTTTATATTATGGGTGGTCAGCCGCATAACAACCTATAAGTCAAGGAACATACATGACAAATTACATTTTTTAAAATCAAAGAATAAAAATAACAATATATACATGTTGATAATGAGGTCCGCACGTGAATTGGCATAGACAATATTGTGTCGTCACCCGGCTGGGTTGCTAGAGAAAAGGCATGCAAACATTTTGTTTTCGGTTGCTAAGAACGGCAGTCCCTTACAAGACTGGCGTTTGCTTGCCGAGAAAAAAGTTACAAATTTAAAAATATTCCGACCTCATTGGTCAAGGAGAAAAAAAAAACAAAAAATACTGTATTTCAGGTGTAGAGTTGCTCGATGTTTTTAATGTGAAAGATATTTTGAAGTCAGGTGGAGCTGGAGGCAGAAGCTTAAGGAAGCCAAGACTTGTTTTGGGATGTAGCAACATTGAAATAAAAGAAGAAGAAGGAGAAAATAAGTAGATGGTATTTTCAAGCATTTTTACCTAACGAGTCTTTAGCGGTGCGAGTATGAGTTGTGCTTCCTAGAATACTGAGATATTTGCTGTAATTTTATGCGTCATAAAATTTAATCTACATGCTGCATACAGTATGCAAGTATAGGTTTTTATATTATTCAGAATATTCTTATGTACAATGTATTCAGGGAGATACACGAACGGTATACAAAACAGATACAAAAAAAAATGTAGGTACAAAACCTGACACTTGCCATTGTAATAGTGTAAGGTTTATAGATTACAAAATAAGTAATACGTGCCCTAAAAATGAGGTCCGAACATTTTTGTATTTGTAACTTTTTCCCGGTGAGCAAACGTCAGTGTCGTATGCGACTGCCGTGCTTAGCAACAAATACAAAAGTATTTGTACCGACTCAATTTTGTTAATGTCAATTCACGTGCGGACCTTCATATAAAATTACAACCAGCTCCCTTGGGAGCGGGAAATAAATTGGTTCCACTCGTCACATGCGGCTCTTGAAAAAGTTACGCTATAAGTGTAGCTTAGTAACGTTTTAATCTTCTTCTTCGTGTCAGCTTCACACCGTATTGGCCCAGTACGTTTAATGTAACGTTTTAATGGTTGCTTAGGACGGCAGCCCCATACAAGACTGACGTTTGCTCGGCGAGCATAAAGTTCCAGGTTTTGAGTTTGTTTTGTAGTGTTCTGCACCCTGAGTACGAGTTGCAAAACTTGAGTAAAGTAAAGTAGGTTTACGGAAAGTATTAAAGAATGGTTTTCCCCAAAATCTGCCGTTTTTGTTTGTTTGAACTTGATTTTCTTCATCACTGTAACTCTTTTGCTGAGACCATAAAGTGTAAGAAACAAAAACGGCAGATTTTAGGAGAAATCAGGCTTTAATATTTTCCGTGAACTTAACTTTATTCAAGTTTTGCAACTCGTACTAAGGGTACTGGTAAAGTGCAAGTAAAATGTGAGATATCGCTAAGGTTGCCAGCGTATAATCTGAAAGCGAGTTTGCACCTTACGGCACTATACTTTACTTTAGTATAATGGATAGTTAGAATAATAAAAGCGACTCTGGTGATCAGGGAAAGTGAGGATGGCAGAGGAAGATACAAGAGCGAGAACATACTGCACTTGCAGCTGTGTTAACTCACAGGGACAGAATAGCATAAAGTGCCCGTACTGAGAGCAAATATCAGGTAAATCACCGTTATGGACATGCTGACAAAGACGTTCTTTTGACTAACGTGTTTGAAATGCTAGCATTCAGAGGTGAAGAGGATTGGAGGAGGCCTACGTCCAGGAGTGAACTGAGAAAGGATGAGGAGGAAGAAGAAGTTTAAAATGATAATAAGCAACGCTGGTTCAAGTCCCGTCGAGCCCCTTGACGATTTTTTTATGCCCTAGTTTTTTAGGGAATAAATTCATTGTATTTGTATTGTATCCTGCCGCCATTCCTCTAGGGGTGGCCGGTACCTCCACACAAGTGCCTACACTTGACTCTGTCCTTGCGTACTTCTTTCATCTCATCTAGTTTCATCACTCTTTTCATGCACGCTCTTTACTTGTTTACACGAGCTGTAAATTCCAGTCATTCGCAATCTCACTTATCTGATCAATCCATTCTTTCGTAGGTCTTCCCCTACCACGTTTACTTATTACATCCCCTCATCTAGATACAAAAAGTGTTGAATTCAGTATTACTTGATGATGTTATTCCTTGACTTATAGGTTGGTATGAGGTTGACCACCCATACTGTAAAAAATGGTTCACTTTGCCAATGTCACCCCTGTTTCAGGGAATGTCGGCAAGAGTTGCAGGGCTTATGTTCATTTGAGGTTCGGATTTTATTTGTAAGTACACAATCAGCATTTGTAAGCGCGAACTACACGTGTTTGTTTGTGGGCATACATCTGAGAGCTTTGAATGAATATATCCTTGCAACTTAGATTATAGATTATAGATGTTAATATCTTTTTCTGGCCAGGAAAAATTAGCTTCTTCTTCTAAAATTATCTGCATACTTTTTCAATCATTTTTTTCAGTAAAAGGTTTCTTTCGTGACCTCACGGACAAATATTTTTAATTGATATCTATGTAAATGGCAAGCCGTGATCTGTGAGCAAGGCTACTTATTTAAAATTCCATAATGTATAATATATAGGTACCTAATCTTAGTTGCAAAGATATATATAAACTGCTCACAAGCAGACACCTATAGGTCCGGGCGTACACATGTCGCATGTGTATCTACAAACTAAAAAAACGAAATCTCAAATGAACATGAACCTTGCAAGTCTTGTCACCCTTTGCTGAAACCGGGATGACATTGGCAAATTAAACCAACATATAATCTATAATCTCAGTTGCGAAATATATTTAATGTAAGGTTCATATTAAAGGCATTCCCATAAGCAGATTCCGTATAAGTTCGCGCTTACACATACCGCATACAGACTTAAAAACTCAATCTTAAATGAACATAAGCCCTGCAACTCTTGCCGACCTTTCCTGAAACAGGGGTGACATTGGCAAAGTGAACCATTTTTTTACAGTATGGGTGGTCAGCCTCATACCGACCTTAAGTCAAATAAAGAAAAATAATAATAGGTACACATTAAAGTAAATGAGAGAAAAACTATATTAAAATGAAATTTGTGTAATTAAATGTAATTTGTCGTGTTTGTTCCCTAACTTATAGGTTGGTATGCGGCTGACCACCCATGCTGTAAAAATGGTTCACTTTTCCAATGTCACCCCTGTTACAGGAAAGGACGGCAAGAGTTGCAGGGTGTATGTCCATTTGAGATTTCGTTTTGATGTTGTAGGTTCACATGAGGCATGTGCAAGCGCGAACTTGTACGTGTCTGGTTGTGAGAATGCATGTAATGTGAATCTCCAATGTAACATATCATCGCAACTTAGATTAGATTAGATTAGAAATTCTTTTAGTTCAGACTTCACGCACTCTGTGATTTTCTATGACTGTATATCTTACGAGTATCAATAGGAGTATAGGGAAACATACACGTGAGAAGAAAACTACTGAGGCTGTCCGTGTCGTGACCCGCGAAGAGTACTGTCGTCAAGCGCCTCAACACAGCACAAGAGAATAGGCAACAAAGCTTTGGCAAAGGCCATCAGTTATACACATGTCTCTGAGTGAAGTTTACAAATGATAGTTGTGTAATAAAGGTAACATAAGGGGCATTTATCACACCTGATGGATAACTTATAACACTTATATGTATATTAGCGTAATTTCACATATTTTATTAGCTTGTGGGAATGCATTTAATATAAAACTTAAATGATATATATCTTTGCAGCTTAGATTAGATTAGATTAGATTAGATTATTTATTTCATAAAATACAGACTATACTTTTAAAAATGCATCTTCGTTTAAAAAATATATATACATCTGGCGTATTTTTTTATATTGTTACCTTACCTTTTCTGCTGGATTATTTTTAATTAAAATGCCAGCATTTATTTTTCACAATTTACAATTATTTCACCATTTGACAGTCACTGGTTATATGTGTTACTTAGCAAAGTGCTTTCTTGCGACTCCTGTTCGTGCCATTTTGATCTCTTTTATAACAAACCAGAGAGGTTTTTCTCGCAATTTCTGGATTATTCCACCACCAGTACATTTACACACACACAATCACTAGAATGTCATTCCAAGACACGAATACTCCTAGATGGTTCTATATTGCGTGCTTCAGTGTGTGTAATCATTTTGATGTATGTGTGTATAAGCGCACGTATTTCAAGTTCGCAACAATATTGTAGCTCTTTAAAATTCGCGTATTTTCGATTTTCAGTAAAACAGGACATTTTTTATTTAGGCGGATGTGACGTCGATGGATCTTTGGATTTCAAATAAGTGCACCGAGGCCCCTTAGTTGCGTTTAGTTACATTGCGGTTGCCGTCTAAACATAATCGGTCTTATTCATTAGATTAGTTGAACCCAAAACCAGAGTTAAACCAGCTTATTAGTTTAGGTAAACTGACTTTATACTGGTTTAAAAATTAAAACCTTTTTATGAATAAGGGGGAATAGGGGTTTTATGTAGTTAACGGTATTTGTGGTCGGTGCAATCTGAAAGGGCAGTCACTACCCACTGTCTAGTGACTACATATACAGTGCCTAGTGACTACATATACAGTGCCTAGTGACTACATACTACCTAGTGACTATAACTAGTGACTGTCTGGTCCTCTCATAGTGCAACAGAAGAGGAAAGTCTTTCAGACATTAAGTGTAATACAGTGGGGTCGAAACGTAGATGCTATATCCGTTGCAACCGACCTCAACACAAATTTTCTTTTGGAAGAAAGAGAACCATGATACTCCGAGTGTCACCACACTGTTAACAGGTAAAAGGTACAGATCTTAATTTTTTTCTGCATTTTTGGCATTACTAAAATGTCATCTCAGCGTGGAAATCGTGCGCACGCATTTTTATTGTTTTAGTCGGTGAATTTGTTAATTTTGAAAGAAAAATGGCACATTTATAAACCATGATGGCATGTGTAATTATTAGATGTCAAAACACATGATGACGAAAACAAGATTACATGGGATTTCACGTGATTAATAATAATAATAATATTACAATGATTTATTTGGTGAGCGCTGTTTTTGTGTGTATCACACCGCAAGAGCCCTCTGCGAGCTTGGTCGTCGCTGTACAAAGCACCAATTCTCAAGCAAGACCCAGTTTCTGTAAGGCTGGATGGACCGTTAGTGACCGGTCTTTGGTAAAGGTATATTTATTTATTTATTTATTTATTTATGTATATGATTTATTCTCCCAACGAAAAGCACATTTGAAAATATAAATCGTATATATTTTGTGCTCCGCCGGGATTCGAACCCACAACCTTCCATTTACGAGTCAGAAGTGTTAACCACTAGACTACGGACCGATTATTTAGTATTATTTGGTGTTGATCTGGTTGACAGGTGACAGATGACAGATCTGGTTGACATGTGAGTCTCATAGTATGTTGCAATGCGGTAAGCTAGTTTCGTCTCCACCAAGAGTAAAACTCAATGCTTTCAGAGGTGAAAGAACCTACCAGAGAAAGAGAAGGCGGGAATCCATAGTCACTGACATGCCCATCACTGCAACGTACAAAGGAGGAATAAATCTTTTTGGACTTGATTTATAGAATTCGAGATATTTTTAATTGAAAAAAAAAAATTCCGTGAAGAAAGCTCGACTTTTCAAACGGTCATATCTTAGATAGGAAGCGTTAAAACATGGTCGCGCGTGAACAGCTGATTGACGGTCAAATGTTCTTCATTCAATTTTTACGGGTCAAATATGAGCTGTTGAGACTGCAGAACCAGTTCTTTTTCATCGTCTTTCTTAGGAGGTTTTTTTTGAAGGACCAACAGTTGATTTTACAAGGTGCTCCTTGAGGTTGAGTTATTAGGTTAGTATGAGGCTGATCCCCCACGCTGTGATTTTTTTTTCATTTTTGTTAATGCCATCTCGGTTTCAGGGAAACGCGATAGGAGTTGTAAGGTTTATGTTTATTTGAGATTTGGTTTATATTTAAAAGTACACATGCAGCATGTGTAAAGTAAAATAATACGTGTCAAAATATCTTTATAACTTAGCGAATGCAGTATATTATTTTAGACATATTTAATTGTGCATAAATATTAAATGCTCTAAAGGTTTACAAAGAAAACCTTTAGAGCCCTTTTTTCAAGATGACCATTTGCATAGCAAAGAAACCTGTATTTTTAAAGGGGGGAAAATTGAAGAAAATGATTTTTATGATGAAAAAAAAGTGAAAATAAAACAATATTTATAATAAAATCATTAAATATTTTTTCTTGCGATCTCAAACAAATATTTTTTATTAGAAAACGAGAGAGCTCGTGCTCGGGACGTATTAAGCATGGATGCGACATTAAACTATGCGAGCTGCATTTTCCGTCACTTGCGTTTGTGATTCGTTAATTGTGATTTGACAACAGTTTCCATCAGTGCACGCTTCACGACAATTAAGTGAGTTTTCCAGCTTGTACAGCTAAAAAAAGCGTTTTTCTAAAAAGTGTATTGAAATTGAAACTCTCAACAGAGGAGCTATTTTCATTTTAATGCATTTTTTAGGAAACGGTATAGTTCAGTTTCAACGCATGGTGCAGATTATAATTAAACGTTTATCACCATATGAGTGGAGTATGTAGAACCAAAGACGGAAACCTTGGAATTTTCCGAAAATGAAATAAATGTATAGAAAGTTAGGAAATTGTTTTCTGATCATTTCAATACATTTATCTAATTTTAAGAAAAATTCTAGAATGCCGTCTTGGTCCTATAGGACTCATATATGTGTGTGTGTGATTCATTCATACTTGTAGCGGCATTCTTACAGATTCGTTTGTACCAGACCTTCTCGATCTGTGAAGCATCAATAAATCTCCTTGTTATTTTATTATAAGCTCTGAAATAACTTATTGTCTCTAGAAGCTATTTAATTGCTCGGGATCACTAGCTAAGAAACCTCTTCTTTAACTGAAAGTGGTTGGTGTGAGGCCGGCCCCCTTACCCGTAAAAATAAATAGGTCCCGAATCGCCACATGCGATCCCTTCTGGGATAACGCAGGCAAGAAGTTACACTATATGTGTAGCTTAGTTGCGTTTTACTGTTATTTTTGGTCTGTTTATGATGATGCATCAGTGTTCTTTTCATTGATGCCATTTCGTGACATTGCCACTCTATGGAGGTCACAAAAAATCGGTAAACATATCGGTCTTGAGACATCTCTTGAAGTGACTGCTACCAGCAATCTCTCGAACCACAGGTAGCTGTCGTTTCCATGCCTTTGGAGCCGCCACTGCGAAAGCACGCTCACAAACACTCTAGCAGACTTTCCTACCGTTTTTCTTCCACCTGGGTGTGTATTTGATACTTTTTTGTAATATATTTAGTGACAAGTTTTCTACAGACCGGTCTGTTGTCTAATAATTAACGTTGCGGACTTGTATTCCAAAGTAGTCGAGTTATATTCCCGGCGGACCACAAAAACTATTATTTAATTTGTAAACTTTCCTCTTTGCTCAGTTGAAAAACTGGTCACCAAAGTCTACCCAGCCTTACGGTAACTAAGAATTGACGCTTCACATCGACAACCAGGTTTGTATAGGATTCTTGAGGTGTGATTCACACAAAAACAGCACTCACCAAATAAATCATCCTATTATTATTATTATTATCCCTTTGCTAAGTAAATTTAGATAAGAAAACGAAATTCGCGAACCACCGTTTGTCAGTTTCTCCTCCCGCCTCCCCCCACATAATCATCAGCCTAACAATCTATAAAACCTCCGCGCTGCATCACCTTGAACTTCATTCCTCTATGAATACCCGTAGCCATACAATGCGCGCCGCGATCTCACTAATCACGGGTTAAACACGACATTAACAGCGTTCACTTTCGATAAGCCATACAAAAAATAATCAAAAAGTTTGCCTATGAATACAGTGAATTTATAACAAAAAAAATATGACGTAAATAAATATAAATATAGTGTTTTTTTTGTATGCTAATTTTTTGTTTAGGGTTTTGATTAAGTGTATGAACTGTTGATTTAAAAGAAAAAGACTGTTTTACTGTCCGGATTCAAAATGAAGATTTCGGTAAGTTTCAGTTTTATACATTGGACATAAGTTAGTATGCAGCTAACCACCCAAGCTGTAAAAAAATGTTTCATTCTAACAATATTTTGCTTTCATGCTTATCCTGTATCGGGGAAAGCCGGCAATGTTTACAGTTTTTTTTTCGTTTTTTCACGCATGAAAATCACGCATGCAGCATGTGTAAATAGGACCTTATACGTGTTTAAAATTGCATACACATAAAGTTTTTATACTTACATCTTTTCATCCTTGATTACAAATAGTTTATCTGATAATGACGAATTTGACTTCCTATTCCTTGACTTATAGGTTGGTACGAGGCTGACCACCCATACTGTTTATTTTGCCAATGTCACCCCTGTTTCACGGAAGGTCGGCAAGAGTTGCAGGGCTTATGTTGATTAGAGATTTTTTTTATATATTGTAGGTCCACATGCGGCATGTGTTAGCGCGAACTTATACGTGTCTGCCTATGGGAATGCATTTAATATGATTCTCAAATGACATATATCTAGGCAACTTAGATTTAGACGAATAATTGTTTTAAGTAAAGACTTAAATATATATAGAGGGAATACAAGTACAACATTTACTGGTGTGAATCATACCTTTGGAGCCCTCTGTGAGTCGCAAATTCTCAAGCAAGACCCAGTTGCTGTATAAAAATAATATGAACTTGTAACGACTGATGTAAGATAGAGGCATATGATTTTTTCAACCCAGCGAAGAGCATATTTGGAAATACATGTGATGGGAATCCCACCTAATATATGTAACTTACGATTTAAGCTCCGAAGCGTTAACCAGTGGACTACTCATCCATTGTCACAGTTCCACTTTGAAGATTCATGCCGTTTTTAAGACACATGAGTACATGAAGTAAAACACCTTATAACGGATGAAAAATGTTAAATAATGAATTAATTTGAATGAGTGTGTAATTAAAAGACTTGTATTATCAGCAAAGCGTAAGAAAGGAGAGGGCGCTATTTTTTTTAAATAATATCTTTCTATAAGAAAACCTACAAAAATACGGCCTGTGTGTAGTAGGTCCATAAGTTGCAAGGATGTATATATTAACATTTAAAACTCATATTAAATGCATAGCCACAAACAGTCACATGTAAGTTCGCGCTTTCAAATGCTGCATGAGTACGAAACCTCAAATGAACATAAACCCTTCAAATTTTGGCGACCTTCCCTCAAACAGGGGTGATTTTGGTAACCATTTTTTACAGCATGGGTGATCAGCCTCATACCAACTTATAAGTCAATGGTCTAATACGAGCTATTTTTTTTGTATTTGTTTTTTTACTTTTACACAATAATTTTACTTTTGAAACATTGTTTTATGAAGAATGTTTGTTGGGTAAAAAAAGAGATGTACTCAAAAGAAAATTATTGAATAGTAATTGATTGAATTAAGACACTAAGTACCAAAAAAATATAATTCTAACGAAGGATGCAAGCTTTCGAGACTTATTGTTTATGTTTATTATTTTTAATGTAAGAATTACATGAAATATTCGATGTAATAAATGAACACCATATTATATTGCACAATATTGCGAAATCTATCACTAATAATATCTTCTTTAGAAAATTACGTCTTGCTTTTTTGCACTGACAATAGTTGTAACCAAGAACGTAAAGATGACGGATATGTCATGCAGTGCAATTCACAAAACATTTGATCCATAGATAATCTATGGATCATCGATTTTGTTGTATGGAAAATTCACTGTAGGCTGCTGATGAGTCATGGCTTTGCTGTTTGGGAATAGCACCGAAAGTGTGTCGAATCACTCTATCGTCGCGTCGGTTCATGATTTTTGATTGTTTATTTTATTATGAAAAAAAAACACAGACATACTTTTAAAAAAATGTATTAAAAAAAGGTCTTAAGTCAGTTCAATCAACATATTATATAATATATTTAATTACAAAAACGTAACTAGAACAAAACATTAAATTAAAAAAAAACACTTTCTTCTCTTATATATCTATATTGGAAAGAAATATATTTACATTAATTATTTATATTAAATGCATGTTCACAAACAGAAATGTATACGAGTAAGTTTGCGCTTAAGCATGCTGCATGTGTATTTTTTTGTACACAACGAGGAGCTGTGAATGTTTATTTGTCAAAAAAAAACTTAAAAACTCCAGCCGACCTTCCCTAAAAGCAGTGGTGACATAGGCAAAGAATATAATTTATTACAATATGGGTGGTCAGTCTCATTTCAACCTATAAGTCAAGGAAAAAACTGTTAAAAAAATACATAATAAATGAAAAAAATATGTATGAAAATGTGAACAAACATAAAAAAAATCTAAACCCTTAGCCGCTAACATTAAAGATCAACCGTGAAATTTTTCGATAATCTATAATCTAAGCTGCAAGGATATGTTAACATTAAAAGCTCATCTGAAATACATGCCTACAGACAGGCACATGTAGGTTCGCGTCTACACATTCTGCATGTGTGCATACAAATAAACAAAACTTCACATGGACCTCAAAAACCTTGCAACTCCTGCCGCCGTTCCCTGAACCGGGGTGGCATTGGCAAAAGTGAATCGATTTTTACAGCACGGGTGGTCAGCCTCGTACCAACCTATCAGTCAACCTATCAGTCAACCTATCAACAAAATCTTACATGTGAAATATACGAATTTTCGGGGAGAAGGAACACCTTTCTACCCCTTTCTTTTTTCTTACATAAATCTGTCCATGCATTTTCATCTTTAATATACGAAGTGATTATTAACGTGGCGTGTTAAAATGTTCGCGATTGATTCTGACTTGAAACTTCAAAGGAATCCGCGGATGCAAAATTATTGTCGGAAGAGATTCCAATAATAATCACTCGTTGCCCCACATTGATTTTGCAATAGCCAGCAAACATGCAAGCCCAATAACTGCAGAGTATAATTGCATTCATTTTAAATCAAATACCAATCATATAAAAAACGTTCCGCGAACACATAAAAACCGAAAAATTTATGGACAATATTTATAGGAATAAATAAATCATGTACTTCAGTAATAATTAATGATTGAATGAATGCTTTTCCGTATTGGTGTAAATTCCAAGCCCACAATCAAATTATCGGTGAAGTTAACTCAGTCGTCACAAGAATTGCGAACCTACCCTCGACGGAGCAAGGAAACCCTATCGTTGACGTAATGCCTTAACAGTTAACAGGGATTACCTGTGAAAATAAATATGTTCTATACGCCAGCAGCTTAGTTGCGTTTGTATTGTTAAGTCCTGCGAAAAGAAAATGAAAATCTGGCAACATATTTATTTTTAAATGTAAGGGAACCAGCCTTACGCCAACCAACTCACTTGAAGTGCGGATTTCCCAGCACCTGATGGGCCCGATATTTATTTCTTGTGAATGCTGAGTAAACCGCGCCGGCATTCTTTTGTAGGTTTGAAATAAACACCGAAACGTAAAATAATTTCTGATACCCTCAGAGGAATTCGAACCCGAGCTCTCGACATGGAATGCAATCACTTTACCAACTGACCTATCGACTGGACATCTCGAAATCAATTGACTTTCCGGTATCTGTATTTTGAAAATATAATTATATTTATGCAAATATTGTAGTTCCATTGGCTATCATTAACCCAGCAATTTCAACATTCAGAATTGAATCTTCACTTCGTATCGACATCAGATCGATTTCACGATTCTAGCATTTCGACGGAGAAGAGAGTCAGCAAGGAAACTCTATATGCACCCACTTTACTTAGTAGCAGCTGGCTTCTGGAAATTTCTACTGTATCAGGTAAAGCGATTGTCTTGTGTTTCACGGATCGTGAGCTGGAAATCCACGACATTGATTTTGCATTATGCTGAACGCTAAGTTTACGGTTAAGCTTTATCACAGCGTTTTACCAAAAATGTATGGAAATCTTAAATAGCACCTCTAGTGAGCGTTCAAATTACAGTGCGTATTGATAAAAAGCTGAAGACTGGTTGCGTTTCATGATCGTCAAGTAATTCAATAGAATTGGAAGCGTGTGAAGATATTAAGTAGGTAGTTGTTTTGTGAAATGTCATTAACTTCTGGATATGACTTGTGTTAATGGCATACGAGGTACACGATTAAAATACGTGAATGTAATACGTGAAACAATATCTTGAATGGATTTCTAAAAGGTTAAGATTTTTCTAAATGTACACAAAATTTGTATTTAGGTTCTTACTTTCCGTGTGCAAAATCATTGATGAAAGGTACCTATATCCAATGGCAAGCGGCAGCCGCTGAATTCTTGTTTGCTTCGAGGAGGTCCACCAGGGTGCACTTTTCCCCTATTGGGGGGCACACTGGCATATGTGCCGAGTCCTGAATAACTCAGATGTCATACAGGGTGCTCTGTTCACGGTCAAGCAGCCCGAATTCCTGCAAGTTTGTCTTACATCTCGTCACTTCAGCTCAATCTCTGTTTAGACCCGAATGGGAAATGGAAAAAAAACTCATTTTAGAGGTTGTCGGCTGGTCATTTCTGCACGGCTTTCACCGTTTCTGCACTGTCTCAAACGTCTCTGGTCTGAACTGACGGTAACTCCTTAACCTTTTGACCAAAAGAGCTTCTAGACTGGAGTCTTGGAGCTGGAAAAATATGCCCATGTGTGTTTCTAGAATACAAAAAAAAAAAGAAAAAAACAACAACAATCTTTTCATTTTATTTTTACCTCTAAATGGCATTCGTTTGTCCTACTTCTAATAAGAATGACGAGATCATCCCCAAAAAGCTTGCGCATATTGCTTTATAGCGAGAGCGAGCGCTGATTGGCTGCCATCCGTCAAGTATCGAAACTTGACGGATGAAAACGAAAACAAAGGGGGCGGAGCTACAGGAAACTAACGATTTACAAATAAATGTGCATAAATGACTGCACTCTTAAACCACTCGTGAGCTGTTTGAAAACGAGCATTAATATCAAATTAAATGTTTAACTTCTCATCATCGTAACTACGTGCAAAATAATGAAGATGGCCATTTGGCAAGACGTCAGATCGCCAACAGTTTATCTGTGAATTATGATACACAAACGAGAAATGTGACGTGCCATCATCAAGCCGACAAATTCACGAGAAACTTCGGAAAATTCAATTATTCAACGCTCAAGTAAAAGTGAACTCTCGACGTTGGATGGGAATTAATATGAAAGATTTGCATTGAGAAATTGCAGTTGGACGTGACCTTTTAGGGTCGAGGTAGGGCCTTGTATTTTCCAAACGGCCTCTTACATCTTAGACCGCGGTGAGAGTGGTTTTTCGCATACGCCATCGCGTATACCGTACAAGTATTGCACGCCCTAGGGTCTTCTCTATTTATTGTGACATTCAATGTGATCATTTATTCAAGACAATTTCCATTCAATTTATATGTTTGGTCTTAGATCTTAGTGATTGTTATGTTGTGAATTTAATTTCATATTAAGATGTCAGTATGGAGTTTTATGGTGAGAAATACTAACAAGATTAAGCAATTAGGTTTTAACTATCTTATACCTGAAACATAAAACGACAACATTAAAGATAATTAATTTGTTTGAACGCTGAAAATGGTTATAAAGACATTTAATATATGAAAATGAATACTATGGTTGCACACGTCAAGGCTACATTTTTATGAGAAATAAATTCAATTTAGATCTTTTACCTTTTATAAGAGAGCTAGGGATTCGATCCTCACCGTGGGTGACAGAAATGATATCCCGTTTCGATGTTTATTTCAAACCCAAAATACAATACCAGGACTTATAGGTTGGTATGCGGCTGACCACCCATACTGTAAAAAATGGTTCACTTTGCCAATGTTACCCCTGTTTCAGGGAAGGACGGCAAGAGTTGCAGGGCTTATGTTCATTTGAGATTGGGTTTTTATAATGTAGGTCCACATGCGGCATGTGTTAGCGCGAAATTATACATGTCTGCTTGTGGGAATGCATTTAATATAAATCTTAAATGAAATATATCCTTGCAGCTTAGATAAGATTAGATTAGTAGATTAGATCAAACTTTACTCAGCCTTCACAAAAACGAGTGTCAACCCCTCGGGAGCTGCTGGGAGACCCTCATTTTAACTGCAGTGGTTAGCGTAAGGCCGGCCCCTTTACCTGCAAATATGTATAAATAGGTCCCAATCGCCACATACCCCTTCGGGATAACAAGAAGTTACACTGTATGTGTAGCTTAGTTGAAAAATAAACATCGATGTATAGTTTATTTCTATTATTTACCTACATAACAACTAATAATTTACTTCACTGGTTTACTCAACTGATTAGATAACCATAAAAATCATAAAAGAAATGTTAGTCTGCTGAGTTTATATTTTGAACTCTATTTCTCACCTCATCTTATAATCCAACTAGAAATCTTGTTTGAGATAAGTGTTGCAATAATTACACATTCTATTGTATGTTAGATACTTCTATTGTAAATCCCAACCATAATATTTTACATCTAAACTTCACAAATAAATAAAAATTTAAGGAAATTAAAACAGCGCCTCAAGTGAGTGATTAAGTTTCCATACGTTTTTTATTTAACTCTATGATTGCGTTTAAACGTTTAATTTTATAGACAGCTTACACCTATCAAGTCTGTATTGTTTGTTTACAACGTCATAAAGTTGACTGACTCCTGAACTTGCTTGTTTTGTGATGATGATGATGTTACATCATACAATCATAACATTTACTGGCTGTAAAATTTGCCAGTCGTATTGAAAAGAAAATCTTCTTAATGATCGTATTATGTTTATATATTGACACGTTACTATTTGAAAATAAAGGACCTGAAGCGCTATTCTGCTAAATTCCTTATGACCCCAAAGTGAGGAGATAGCGATTCGTGTCCAAAAATATCCTGTGATTTTTTTTTATCTATAAAGTCTTTCCCCAAGCGCTAAGCAAGCTCCGACTTGGATTGATATCCAAAGTGTAAGGAATTTAGCAGAATAGCGCTTCTGGTTACCGCCCTCGTTTTATCCTTGACAAAACTAAATCCAACGCGCTGATTGGCTGGCGTTCAGCGACGCACCGGCCCGGAAAAACCATCGATATTATAATTGAAGCATATTGTTGTAATGAAAATTGTCTTGTCTTTCGTTGAAAATTATCTGAATTGTCTTTGCGAAATCTAGCGAGTCTTTTGAGGCAGTCGAAAGAAATAAAAATATATTTAAACGAAATTCCTAGTATTATCAATAAACATAGGTACAGAATATTAGTACAACATATAAAACTGTTGGTGTTATACTCAAATAGCAAAGTCATGGTTTATCCGCAGCCTACTGTGAATTTTCCACATAAAAAAATATTATCCGTAGATCAGCTATAGATCAAATGTTTTGTGAATAGCAGTGATTGGGTTTTATTATCGGGGTGTACATTGTACAATGATGATACAATACCTCCTCTAGATAATGTTTTAATTTCTATGCATTTTTTTTCTGATTGCGCGATAATTGAGTTTTTATTCTTATAAAAGAAAGTAGACGGCCAACTATGAACACAAATTTAGTAAATCCCGCTAAAATTACATGCTTGAATGGTGTTTAAAATATTGCAAATAATTTAAATAAGTTTTAAAAATGAATAATCAAATATTTTGTTGTTGCTTAATGTTCCAAAAAAAATAAAAGTTGCGTAATTTCGATGAAAGATAACTATAAAAGTAAAAGTATGAATGAGAGTGAAATTTCAGTTTATGGTCAATTAATTAAGACTCTCCAAGATTTTATTGCATTTTTTCGTCTTTTAATTCAGTAGACCATTCGTCGAGTGGTTAACGCCTCGTATTTTATATTGGAAAGAACTGGGATGACACCCTAACAGAGAATTTATATTTTTTTTTCAAAAAATATTTTTAAATAGGGCTTGGTATCATGTAACAAGATGCCATTCCGCTAGGGGTGACCAGTTTTTTCACAAATATGTATGTGTCTACTTTGTTATGTCTTTGCATATTTTTTTTTCTCCCCGACATTCATCACCCTCTTCATGCATGCTCTTCTCTTTTTCTTACTGTGAATATTCCAGTCTATTGCAATCTCACTTAATCAATCTATTTTTTCCTCGGTCTTCCTTTTCCGCGCTTACCTTTGATATTCCTTAGTTAAACACTTTTTTTAGTCGTTCATCGTTCATTCGTCCTAGATGTTAGAACCATCTCATTGTGAATGAACTAGGAATTCATTCTATATTCTTTAATTTAAGTTACAAAGATACATTAACATTTAAGATTCATATTAAATCTAGTCTCACAAGCAGTCACGTATGAATTCGCGCTTACACATGCCACAACTTACAACATAAAAACTTTTTAAATGAAAATAAGCCCTGAAACTCTTGTCATCTCTCCCTGAAACAAAGGGTGATATTAGTAAAGTGAACCATTTTATTACATCATGGATGGTCAGCCTCATACCAATCTATAACAATCAAATGTATGTCCGTGCGTTTGCTAGATGTCGTGCAGGGTGCAGCGGATTTGGAAAGCGCATGGAATTTTCTCGAATATCTAAGCCCATCACTGAATAGCTGCTGACTTTTAAACATTTCATCTGGCCAGCACACACGCTCTGCCAGCAAACGATTTTTCCAGATCTTGAGCTTACCGAAGCGAGGAAAATGTTCTCGCGTCAACGATTTAAGCGTATTTTATTTTGCAACATTCTTCTTTGTTAGCGGAGGGTTTTAAACTTTTTTGCACCAAGGATCTTCAGAAGAATCTAATGCGATACCTATTTGTTTTGATTTTGCTTCATTCTTCAGATCATTCTTTATTCCTAATTCTTGATATCATTCTTGACTTATAAGGTTGGTATTCTGCTGATCAAACTTACTGTAAAAATGGTTCACTTCAATGGTGCCAATGTCACTGCTGTTTCAGGGAAGGTTGGTAAAAGTCAGTTAAAGTAGCAGGTTTTATGTTGATTTGAGGTTTGGATTTTATTTTGTGAGTACATTATGCATCATTTGTAAGCGCGAACTTACATGTGTATGTTTGTGGACATGTACTTAATATGAATCATAAATTATATTTTGTATGGTGTATTAACACTGTGAAAATTCATATTGATTGAATTCTATTGAACTTTATAGAACATTGAAAATTCAAATAAAACACTGCTTTATTTTCCCAATTGTATTAATTTTATTTTAAATGAATAGTTACTAACGTATTCGATCATGTCGATCATCTTCAGGTAAGAATGAAAAAAAAACAGCGCCCAAGGAGCTAAGAAAACATTATATCAAGTGATGCTTTCGGCATAAATAGATTCCACCCGCTTAATGCGATCCCATCGGGGACAACGCGATAGAAAGATGCGCCATGTGTGCAGCTTAGTTGCAGTTGCACATGACGCTCTTGCAGAGGTTCTCGCGGACCACTGTTCAGGAACCACTGTTCTAGGGGCATCTTCGTCTATAACTTTCACTGAATGTTATCGAGTAGGATGCACCGCTTTGGTTGGATGGTATAAGTAACTGCTCACGAAGCTTAAGGTCATAGGTTCGATACGGCGAGCGTGAGTCACAGCTTAGAGTGTTCACTTGTCGACTCCATGTTTATTGTTATTAAAGAGAAAATTTGCGATTTGTTAAGGTCTATCTCTCTGTAGTTAATGGAGATCATCATAATTTAATGTAAATATATTTTGTAACTAACCAAAAGGTACGACTTTATTATAATATGCATAACTTAAAGGTAAAACTGAATCACTGACGTATTAAGCTAACATGGGTTTCTTAGATAAATGCAAGATTTTTTTCTATTTTATACGAGAGAAAATACTAAAAAAGTCGGTATAAAAAAAAAGACCTTTAATTCTACTGTATTGTAAGTCTGTATCCTGCCGCTGATCCACTAAACCTCCTCTTTTTTCTATATCTACTTGTATATCTCTTTCATTTCATCAATTTTCATTATTTTCTACGTGATTCAAATTTAAGTAAACTTGAAAATTTAAAGGTAAGCTTGACACCTGTGCTTGACACTAAGGAAGGTTTACAATTTCAGTGGGCGCAACTTACTCACCACGTGTAAGGGAAAGCGATTATATGAATAGTTTCTAGCGACATGAAACCTTTGCCATATGGATCTGCGTGTGCTTGTTGTAATACTTATTTATGGTTGAAAGGCATATAAGGCTCTAAGTTTGGACTCATCTCCCTTTCCCTATTAAATACAGCTTCAATGTCATCGACAGGTGTGGATTCCCACGATGTAGCTACATATGTCTGAAGTTACCTTAGAAGTTATGGAACAAGCTAATTTTTTGCTTCCTTTTATGCATTTGACATTGCATTTCGCAAATATGAAAGTTATAGGAAATAAATATAGGAGTACTATATTGACGAAAAATTATTACACTCGAAAGTCGACAAATTAAATGAACGCTCGTTTGCAAAAAAATATTTAAGCTTTCAAATGAAATCAAGCCTCACGTGAACATAATCCTTGGTATCTGTAAAAGTGAACTAAGTTTGTGCAGCATAGAAGAAGTTGGTCAGCCGCATACCAACTATTAGGTTTATGAATGATTAAATATTGTTTTATCAGTAATCCAATTTTCATAGTAAAGTTTAAATGACAAACATTTTGATATTACGTTCGTCCTGTAATAACAAACAATAAACCATCTTTCATCATAATTAAAATGGTGTATTTTGTTACAGATATGCCTACTGGTGGTCACATGCTGTTGTACAGCTCTGGGCCAGGAAGCTGAACCGGAATTGATGCGACTCACCAGACGACCTTCCTACAAGGACTCCCAGAACGAATACAGGGGCAGCTATACCCTCAAGGATCCAAACAATCGACACAAATCAGTCAGCACAGTCACAGTACAGCTGCACCTTAATGATGACCAGCAGAACCCAAGTGGAGTAGAGGAAAATGGCCACGAGACCTCAGAGGAGCAAATAAATTACCAGAAGAGAGAAGAATACTCACAGAGAGCGCAAAACCAAGAAAACTCGAAGCAACAGTCAAAACAACAAGAGGAAAACCGGGGAGACACTGAAACAGGAGCAAGCAGCAACCAAGGATCTGCAAGCTATGTCCTACCACCAGACAGTTTCATGAATCAAATGAGACAAAACCAGATGAATTTTGCAGGAAACCAAGCTAATTTGGTTCAGTTTGTTTCCACTCCATCTCCTGTGGCTCAATCTTCAAATCAGTTCCAGCAATATTCATTTAATTCAATTCCATCTGTATCAAACTTTCAATACTTTTCCACGCCTTCTCCCATAGCATCAACTGCTCCTCCTAAATTACAGTATGTTTCTAGTCCGGCTAATTTTGTGCAAAATTCTGGTTCTCAGTTACAATATTTCTCGACACCATCACCTTTAAATCAATACAGGCAAAACTCACCATCCCAATCATTGTTTAACCCACAAATTCATGGCAGTGAAAGCAATCCTCAATTCGTTTCGACTCCAGCGCCTAGAACGCAATACATTTCAACACCCTCTCCCCCTCCCACTGCGCTTCAATTCGTGTCACATGTGTCACCTCATCAACAATCAGCTTCACAATTGCAGTTTGTTTCTACCCCGTCTCCAATTGAAAACTTTGGTTCAACACCTTTACCTCAACACTATGTATCAACTCCAACTCATTACGTCTCAACACCTGCCCCGATCCAAGTCTCTTCAAGTAATCCTTTTGGATTCAATTTTTCAAATGCCAACTCAAACAAAGGCATGCATATCGATCACTTCGATAACGGCTTAACTGGAATAAGGAATCCAAAATACAACATTCAGTACACAGGAAATCTTTTCACCACTACAACTGTGGCTCCTGTTCCATCATCTTTAGTTACTACTCAATCACCATTTTCTAATTCAAACGAAGAACAATGGAGAGCGACCATCAGCTCAAACGAAAACCTCTTGAACCAAATCAAGGCTCATCAATATGCCAGTCAACAAAATGCTAATCAACAACAACTTCTTCAACAGCACATGAATCAGCAACAAGCTCAACAGCAAAACATTCAATTTCTTTCAAATCCTAACAGAGGAAATAACCAGCAAGACTCACAAAATTCCCTTGAAGCAGCAAACAATTTAGTTGTTAATATTGTGCATCCTAGTCAAAACTACCGCAGTCAAAGACAACAACAACAGAACAAAGTCACAGTTCAAAGAGATACAAGCAAAGATACTGAAGTGTCTCCGATTTATTCAAATGGGGAATACGGATGGAAACTTAGTCCTAAAAAAGGAGGAGCTCAACAAAACAGCATTCAAGAAGTACCAGAAAGCTCTGGATTGTATACTGTGTCATCATCACCAACAAATTATGTTCATTCACAAGCGTCAGAATCAGGACCACTTGAATACCGGCCTTATCCAGACAACCCATTCTTAAACCACATATCGTTCACATCTGATGCACCATTGGTTAAAAGTGGCTCCGTGAAATCAATCAATTTCAGACCGGATGATAATTCTGAGCAACAGCAAGTAAACGTTGGTTACAGCATTGGATTTGGCAATCAAGGGTCATCCAACAAAGAAATTGCTAATGCGGAATCAAACGTGTACACACAAAAGTATCCTTTCTTTGGAGAGCCACAAGCTTTGACTGCTACCAGCACTGCTCCCAACTTTTCATCTGACGTCATCAGAGGAGTAAGCGTTACTTCAGTGTCAAAGCCTCAGCAATCTTACTTTTTAAAAGAAAACCCACAAGATTTTGTAACGAATGCATTGAAGACTAACGATAAGTATAGAAATATTTACGAAAATAATAATTATGCTCCTAATTTTATAACATCCGCACCATACAAGATGTCTCAAAGCAAATCCAATTCTGATGACAACAGAAATAATGGTGGAAGTATTATGCACACAAACGTTTATCAAAATTCACAGAAAATTTCAAGTTTTAATACAAATGCTCCGTATTTGTTATCTAATTATCATTCGTCAGAGGGAAGGAATGATGGAGGAGATCTACAAAAGTGGACAAATGTTGGTCCCGGAGTAGAAATTGCTAGCAGTTCCCACTCTCCCAAGCCATTGAATGCCAATTTCCAAGATGTTGCTACGGCAAATCCAGTTTTATATTTCAATAACCCAGGAAGCGATTTTGTGACTAACACGCCAGTATTCTTCTCCACTCATAAATCAGCAAGTGACTCAAGGTCACTGCAAGGTTTTGACCATGCTAATGCCCTTAAGAATATTCAACCAATCGGTTTGTCTAATGTGGTGCCATACTCTCCGGCACCTCCAGGCGATGCTGGGAATATGGCTACAAATTCACCCAGTTTTGTTTTTAGTAGTTCTAATGTGCAACCCCAACAATATTCTCCATCACCAAACGATCACGTCGTTCCACAGTACTTCTCTTCTGAACAAGCTCAATTGTCTCCAGGAAAATCAAATTCACAAAGTCTATTTGAACAAAGCATCAACAACTTTTACAACAATTACAAACCACAGGAACAACAATTCTACAAGGATAAAAACGTTGCTTACAACATTCAATCAACAAAGCCTAAGCAAAATGTCTTTGAAAGTATTGATTTGAATGATCCAAGAACGGCTGCATATTTTTACGGAAAGTCTAGAGAGCAAAACGCTTTTGAATCTTCTGGTAATTTCCAAAATTTGAGGTCTGACTTTGTGTCCCCATCAGGTTTCCTTATGAACTCTACGCCTGATATGATTGGACACTCATCAAATATTGATACCAGACAAACTTCTCAGATGGAGTACGTGCCATCAGAAACTTTCAGACAAAACCACAGAGACTCAAGAAATATGTTTAACCAGAAAACTGAGGGACAATCCTCCCCGAACCGTATTCAGCCTGATGGAAAAAACACGAACAATTATCATCATTTTGGGAATCAACAAAATTCCAACGAACCTCATTCATTATTTCAACTGAGTGGCAACAATCAACTCCGTTTTGAAAATGACATGTATGAAGGAAACTTAAATCAAAATATGGCGAATCATAACTTAGAACCCGAACAATCAAACAGTGATAACAACTTCCAATTCGTGAGTGGCAATAATGTAAATAAACGACAAAATAACGACATTGGAAGATACGACACTCAAAATGATGTAGATCCGAGTATGGGAGCACCGCTGACTACAATTCACGGGATCAAAGTAGCAAACCCTTATAATGTTGATTTGAAAGCTGTTTCAGATATTCTCAGAGGTAAACCTGCAGTAGATGAGTCACGACTTGAACCAATGCGAGAGCAAATGTCAAGACTGTCACCCATTCAACTTGACACATCTGCCTTACAAGAAGCAGCGTCCAAAGGTGAAATCAGTTATTTCCAAATGGATAATCCTAACCATGAAACAGAAAACCAAAAGGAACGAGATTTCTTGAGTTACGACCAACCTGAACCATTGAGGGAAGAAAGTGATCAAGAAATGAATGGATTCAAGAATAATGGGTTCAAAAAGAATTTTGATCGAGAGCTGGAATACACAGAGTCTGCAGCTTCTCCTTTCCAAAATAGTTACGATGATCAAAGCACGCAACACAAATTCCAACATAACGTTCCAAACGTTGCTTCTGAACAATTGCAGAACTCTTTACAGAGCGTGTTGAGCGTCCATCAAATTGGTGCAGTTATGGACCAACAACCCGGATTCAAACAAATGCCAAGAAGTCAAATATCTAACATGGGACCTGAAGGTCAAGATTTCAACCGATTCTCAGGATTTGAAGCATCAAATCCAGAAATGAGAGAAAATGTTTTTATCCGAAATCAGCATTCCATGTCACGACACCCAAACTCTTTATCACTTGAAGAAATCCCACCAAAGCATTCAAAATCTGGAGTTTCAGAACCTTACCCTTTATTGAAACCACCTCGGATGCCAATCAACGCAAGAGCATCGTTCCATAAAATAGGTGAGAAGAGATCTTATAGACTAAGGCATCAAAGGATATCGAACCGCTCCAGCAGACCGTCCAAAAAAGTGGCTTTCCAGGATGAAGAGGACCTTGATAGTTATGAGTTTGGAGTTAGAACAGAGATGCGACCTCCTCCAGTTATTGTGTTGAAGAAGAAGTCTGGTTGAATGTGAAAAATACCCCAAAAATTAACATCAGCTAGTATCAATGTAAAGTTGAATACAATACTCATTTTTATTTTTGCATTTTTAATATATAGGTACATCGGTAAGTAGGAGATACCATGGTTGATTTTTTTTTCTAAGGATAAAGGTTTTGGGTTAAAAAACATTTCGTTAAAATTAACGTGAAATTGTATTTTTGGGTGGTTTTGCAAAAATTGAGAAAGTTAACGAATTTGATTATAATTATGCAAGCTTTTTGAAGAAAAAAAAATTAAAAACTAAATTGTCTCCTTTTGTCTCCTATATAAAATTACCTTACAGTGTCAGTAGCTTAATTATATACATATACCATTAAAATTTACTTTAAAAAAATATTTATTTAGACTGTAAAATAGAAAAAACGTAGCCATTAGATAATATTGTTATTTTTATATTTAAACGTTTTTATTGTTATTTATTTTAAGATTTGTTGTTGTTATGTTTTTAAGTTGTTATTATAATTTAAATAAATAAATCAGTCCTTGTTGATTAAAAAATATTTTTATCATGGTTTTATTAGACTTCCTTTAACATTTTTTAACATACCTAATTTATAAGTTTTTTACGTTGTCCATTTTCCTAAAATTTTTACGGACAATAATTATGTTAATAATAAGGTCGGAACATTTTTTTTTACTTTTTCTCGGAGGGTAGGTTTACTGGTCTCGGAGAGGTCTGACTTGTAAGGGACTGCCGTTTTTAGCAACCAAAACAAAAATATTTGTATGCCTTTTCATTAGCAACTCCGCCGGGTGGCGATACAATATTGTCTATGCCAATTTACGTGACGATCTCATTATATCTTGATGTCACAATTTCCCTTTTGAAACGATCACTTTTGAGAATATTGTTATTCTGCAAATGAGTATTTGAATTGAACAAGCAGTTAATTTTTTTTTTTTTATTCTGATATCAGAAAAACAGTTTTCAAGAACTAATTTTAGTTTCGACATTTCATTGGCATCGTTACCAACGTCATCAGGAGACACAGTTCATCGTTTTAGTTCATTTTTGCTTACCGCGCAAACAGCGTGTCTCCTGGTTGTGCGGTAAAACGAGAAGAGAAAGTAAAGAAAATAGAGGATGTTGGTTACAATTCCAACGAATCTTCAAGAAAATGAGTTTTTCATTAACTGATTTTTTATCCTAATTTTAAAATTCGCATTTACCTTTTTCTGAACAAATAGCTTTTTACCTGGAGTATAAAAAAAAAAACAATTTTTTTTAGTCACAAAAATACAATCAAACCAAAATGCCATGAAAAAAGCAAATACCTGTACACACACGGTTATTCCATTGCATTTTTAATTAGCAGCTTGCATCGCTTTACTCCAAATACATAATGCATGGCAGATATTTGTGTGCGTGTCTACGTTTCTAGGTTAGCGGTGTAGATTCACTCGCAGTAATTAATTAATACTAGACTAAGTGTAGCGTTGGTCATGCTTTCTGAACAAGCCTTTCACGCGTATGCACAGACGGTGCTAAGTGTCGATTCTAAGCGTGTATCGTGACGCTAACTTGCAAAGATATCACTAAAACCTCATGCAAACAAGTTCCTGTATACACTTACTGCACGTGTATCTACTAACCAATGATGTACGCAACGCAACTAAGCTACGCATAAAGTGTAACTTCATGCCGCGTTATCACCGAACGGTTTCGCATGTGGCGAATAAAATCTATTTATTTTTACTGGTAAGGGGGCCGGTCTTACGCTAGCCACTTCAGTTGAAGTGGGGGTTTCCCAGCTCCCGACCCAAAGGCTGGTAATCATTTCTTGTGAAGGCTGAATAAACCTTGCCGGTTTTTATTCTGGGGTTTGAAATAAACACCGAAACGGGAAATCATTTCTGACACCCTTGGTGGGGTTCGAGCCCGAGCTCACAGCATGTGATGCAAGCACTCTTCCAACTGAGCTATCGACCGACCAGACACACAACATTTAATCGTGGAGGAGCATCAGTATGGACTTTATCCGATTCCCGGAAGATCACATTTTAATTTATCCTAAAAACTGTGTTAGATATATAGAAGGAAGATGACAAGGTTCTGCAGGGGATATCTAGACTGCATAAGTGGAAATAGGTTAACCCGAGTCGTTGCACATGAAATAGAAAATGACCAGCGTCCACCAGGCTGACCGCTCAAGAGATGGAAGGGCAGCTGATCTTCTTCATCACAGAAGGGAGTTTTAAAATAGCCAGATCTTAGATTTAATAAAAGAAGAAGTTGCATGTTGCGATGCGGTAGAAGTATGGAACTGGCAATTCAGAAGATAAAAGAGAGTTGGAAGACCTAGACTGAGATGGAGAAATGGACGCGCCTCAGTTTCTAGAAGTTACGGACTTGAAAGCGGCTTCGGACGACTGACAGATTTGGAAGAAGAGGTTAAAGAAAGCCTAGGCTCTAATTGAGATTAAGAGCTTTTGAAAAAAAAAGAAGTATGGATAATTTTAACTGTAACGCTGTTACCGTCCCACTAGGGGTAGCCAAAACTTCTGCAGAGTCTCCTACACTTAGTGTTACTACTAGGGACTAGAAGCGCTATTCTGCTAAATTCCTTACGACCTTAAGGTAACGAGATAGCGATTCGAGTCCAAAAATAAGGTTTACAGTGATTTTTTATAATTGGAGTTCTTTCGCAAGCGCTTGCAAGCTCCGACTTGAATTGATATTCAAAGTGTAATAAATTTAGCAGAATAGTGCTTCAGAAGAAACAGGCGTTAAACAAACAACTTTTTCGACAGGTGTTCAAAGAGACCAATATCCATTTTAGCTTTTATGCCAGTGTTGATGGTTGGTTGTTTAAAAATTTAGTAGCAACCATACACTTCAAACTCACGCATAGCATTGGAGGTTTCATAGCATGCTTTCTGAACAAGGCTGTGTTACTGGGAGATGGCGTGTGTATACGATGGCATGGGCCGATAACTTACTTTTTACTGGGAATGCTTGTAAGTGTTTGGAAATCATTTAAAGATGTTCAAATGGCATTTGTCTAGAAGTTAACATAATTGGAAATCTAATCTCCGTGAAAATGACCACATAAGGTTTTCATTTGTCATGTTGAATAAATAAATCAAAATATAAAAAATATGAAAAAAGTAACGAAAAATTCTAGAATTATGAGAAGAATAAAAGAGATTGCTGAAATTAATTGGTATAAGGCTGACCAACAATATAACAATTTGTTCACTATTCCAATGTCACCCCTGTTTCAGGCAAGGGTTGCAAAGTGCATCGTTTTTTATTGTGTTTCTACTCGTGCAGCATGTGTACGTACTAACTTTCACGTTTCTGCTTGTGAACATGCATTTATTATGAATCTGAAATGTTTTTTGCAAACTTCATGTATTTATTATAAGCAATAGTGTTTATTAGTAGTATATAGCTCCTAGATTAATAGGATGCTATACCCAAGGCTGAACCCATATCCTGTGAATTTTTGCCATTTTTTTTTCCAATGACACCCAGGTTTCAGGGAAAAGTGGCAGGAGTTGCAAAGTTTATGTTCATGTGAGGTTTGGTTTATTTTATATGTACACATGCAGCATGTGTAAGTGCAAACTTACATGTACCTGCTTGTTGGCATGTATTAAATATGCGCCTTAAATTTCAGTGTGTCTTTGCAACTAATATTATAGATTATAATAGATGTCGAGCGACAATGTACAGGCCGACGCGGAAGTTCTGGGAGTGAGGGGACCATGGAGGGAAGCAGCACAAGACAGAGAGTCCTCCAGGATTGTGGTGCAGGAGGCCCTGAGCCTTCAAGCTTGCGATTCGGATTCAGCAAGTTACTATTCGCAATGATTTTGCGCCTGAGATTTTCTGAAACGCAACCCACCTCACACTTTCACCTGTGTAGAATAAAACTGGTCCAGTCGGTGCTTGCGTCATTATATTATTATTATCATTATGAGCTCTCGATGCGGTAATCGTCTCACATTGTACCATACATGGTCATTCAAAGAGCTAAAAGAAATGCTCTAATATAAATTGACTCAAAGGAAAAACTATGGTTGCTTAAAATTCACCAATAAAGTTTCATTTAGAAATGAGTGGGTTTTAAGATTGTGCAATAAAAAATAAATCTTTTTGCATTTATTAAGAAGATAAGTGATAGGAAAAGAACTGAATGAAATTGCTTGGAAACCTGGACACTGCTTAAAACATTAGGATGATTTATTTGGTGAGCGCTGTTTTTGTGTGTATCACACCTCAAGAGCCCTCTGCGAGCTTGGTCGTCGCTGTAGAAAACGCCAATTCTCAAGCAAGACCCAGTTGTTGTAAGGTGGAAGATAGCAATGCTCCCTCAGCGTGGGTTTAATTAAAGATCTACGATGAGTTTATGGTCCAATAAAATACGGGATGGTACTGTGAAGATGATACGACTCTGAATCTAAGGCTCACAAATTTCTATATAATCGATAATCTATGTTGTTAAGATAAATTGAAATTTAATGCTCATATTTAATGCATGTCTACAAGCAGTCACATGTAATGTTGCGCATACATATGATGCATGTGCAAATACAAAATAAAGCAAATCTCACATGAACATAATCTTGCAACCCCTACCGCCTTTTCCTAAAACCGGGGTGGAATTGGCATTGTCAAAAAATTTTACAGCATGAAAAAATTACATCCCATTTCGATTTTTACTTCGAAACCCAGAAATCAATGAACCGTCAAGGTGTACTCAGTCATCACAAGAAATAGTTACGTTCCCCTATGAGAGTGGAGCAACTATATTTTTAAAAGGCTGACCCCTTTAGGTGTAAAAAAAAATAAGATAAAAAAAGTGGGAAATCTCCACTTCAAGCAAAGTGGTTGGCGTAAGGTCACCTCCCTTAACTTTTAATATAATTATGTTTCAGACCTCATATGTGACCTCTTCGGGAAGAAGTTGCACTATTTGTTTAATTTAATTGCATTTTTTAAACACATTTAGTAAAAAAAATGCCAACCCTACATTAGAGACATCTCATAAATAAACAAGGCAGTGACATTATATTTCCGGTCATTCTGGTGACGAGACGAGATCAGTCAAACTATCTGTACCACTTTATTTAAAAAATGTATGAAAAGTAAAACGCTCACTAGAGACGCAATTTTCATTTCCATATATTTTTTTATGTTTTAGAGTAGACTCTTGGTGTTCTGGTACAAGGAAATGAGATATCTCGTCCCATGGTGGAATTGTAACAACTTTTTTGCTTCGAGAAAATCTGGATGCATGGAAAGAATATAAACGAGTCATTTTCCTGTAGAAATGACAAATCTCGCTTGGATTTTAAAGTGTGCGTACGAAGATTGAGTGAACCATTTTTTTTGTGTGATTTTTTTTTATCAAATTCGATATGACTTTAAAAGTGAGTCGATTGTTTTATTTTTTTACATTGTTTGCGTATGGGAAGATTTAAAAAATAATTTATTGCTTAATTAAGAAGATTTTTCTATGCATGTGGTTGTATAATTGTTATATGTAATGGAAGTTTTAGATAAACAATTGGATTTATTAAATAACAGAAAAGAATTGTTAGGAAATTTTACTATTGCAAAATACACTTATGATAAAAAACATATTTTTTTCAATTATGCGACTGAAAAAGCCTTTCACAAATCTAATCTCATCTAATCTAAGCTGCAAGGATATATATCATTTAAGATTTATATTAAATGCATTCCCACAAGCAGACATGTATAATTTCGCGCTAGCACATGCCGCATGTGGACCTACATTATAAAAACCCAATCTCAAATGAACATAAGCCCTGCAACTCTTGCCGTCCTTCCCTGAAACAGGGGTGACATTGGCAAAGTGAACCATTTTTTACAGTATGGGTGCAAACTTATTTAATAATCTTCTTTTATCTAAGTTGCAAAGATAAACTGACATATAAGGTTTATGCTCAATGCACCCCCACAGATAGATACGTGTAAGTTCATGCCTACTTTGCATGTGTACTTACAAAATAAATCAAACCGCAGATGAACACAAACTTTGCGACCCCTGCCGCCTTTCTCTAAAACTGGAGTGACATTAAAAAAAGAGAACCAATTTTGTACAGTATAGGGGTCAACGTAATTTCAAAGTTTTAGTTTTAAATTATAAGTAAGTTCAAAATTATAGTACCAACAAGGTTTACCCAGCCTTTGCTAAAAATGAGACCTTGCTCTCTTGGTATCACTGAAACCCCCACTTCACTAGGGCTATTTTACTTTTATAAGTAAGGGATTACCTGTTAAAATAAATAGGTCAAACCTTGAGGGAATAACGCATCAATCAATTTCACGTTATGTGAAGATTAGTCGCGCTAATTCGTTAAAAATTTTTTAAACGTAAAATACATAGATATTTTTTTCATTCATATCTCGTAAAGAGCCATCTGTTTGTTCTCCTGCAAAGTATGTGCTAGTTGTATGTTACAAAAGCCTCCATAGAGACCGTTGAGAAAGTTTTTCATACCATGACAAAGAAAATGGAATGGCTTGAATAAAATATCAGCTGCATGAATCGATAGAGGGATGGGAACTATAAATATGAAATGTGTTTTATTAAATAATAATAAAAAAACAATTTTTAAGGATAAATTTTTCAATAGACTCGGCACATTTATATTATACCTTAGTTTTACGACGTCACCCATCATGAAAAAAAGAATGGGTTCCCGATAATCAGGGATTTAATTAATTTAAGAGCATTGTAAAATATATTCAGGTGAAATTTGTCAACCTTAATGAAGGAGGTAAAGCTTTACAGGGCTATTCACAGCACATTTGACCCATAGGCCCTTGACCGGTCCGTAGGCCAAGTGGTAGCACTTCGAACTCGTAACTGGAAGGTTGTGGGTTCGAATCCCGGCGGAGCACAAAAAATGTACCATTTATATTTTCAAATTTGCTCTTCGCTGGGTTAAAAAATTCATAAACCTTTACCAAAGACCGGTCATCAAAAGGTCCATCCGGCCTTACAACAACTGGGTCTTGCTTGAGAATTGTCGCTTTCTACAGCGACGACCAAGCTCACAGAGGGCTCTTGAGGTGTGATACACACAAAAACAGTGGTCACCAAATAAATCAGCCTAATTTAATTTATTAGCTAATTCATGGATAATCTTTTTTTTATTGGAAAATTCACGTTCGCTGGCGGTTGAGTCATTGATTTGCTGTGTGTAAATAACGTGTTTATTGAATCTATCTTCATTAATATTATAATGAAGTTATGGTTATTATTATCAAGTGACTTCCCTTTGTTTTTTATGTTTCGAGCCCATTTAATATTTCCGTTACAAAATATGTTCCTCTTCAAAAGTAATAATCATAGGAACATTGAAACATGTGGATTGCCTACTAGCAGGCGTTTAGCAAATTAAAAAAATATGCGAGAATAACATTAATCGTAATAATATTCATAACTTACTTAATTAATTATCTTTTCCAACTTCTGATTTTACACATTCAACATTTTTTCTTAAAACATTCATTATTATTGGTTTTCAATAGCTGGTAGTTTTTTTTTAAATCCTGTGAACAACTTGTAGGATATTAGCTTCCAATACATTGCTTCGCCGGGAATCGAACACTCGGACTTCCGTTCAGACTCAGTAGCGTCTATCTGTAGACTACAGAGCGGTTGCAAATAGGTAAAAAGTACCTATACAGAGAAAAAAACGCAACCCATTTTTCTTGTCTATTTATTATTCCAATCAAATGTGAATAAATCTACCTACTAATGAATACATTTTCTAATTTTTTCTAGAAGAGAGCTGCCCTTTTTATTCTGGCCATTCTTCCCATTTCCGTTTTGGGAGGTCCTCGTCCACACGTCGGCTTGGGAAGTCCATACTTAAACGGAGGATTGCTATCTGGAAACCTTGGACCATTGGGAACAAACCTCGGACCACTTACAACCAATCTAGGACCAATTGGGTCTGGAATAGGACCACTAGGAACCAATATTGGACCATTGGGAACAATCGGAGGAATTGGAATCGGAAGTTTAGGGCAAATCAACACAATTGTGCAAGATCCAGTGCCTTTAGGTCAAACAGTTGCAGTTACGAAACACGTAGGGATTCCAATTGTAAAGCATGTAGCTGTGCCGGTTCCTGAACCATATCCTTATGGAGTTCCTCAACCTTATCCTGTAGGAGTGCCACAGCCTTATCCAGTAAAGGTTCCAGTACCACACGCAGTTCCATACCCGGTTGTAAGGACACAAACTTTGACAGTTGAGAAGCCTGTTCCTTACCCTGTTGATAGACCGTATCCTGTAGATAGACCTTATCCTGTAGACAGACCTTATCCGGTTCATGTGGAAAAGAAAGTGCCCTATCCGGTGTATAAACCTTATCCAGTTCATGTGCCAGTCTATAAGCATATTCATCATCATGAGGAGCATCATGAACCTTGGGGTCATCAAGAGTCTCATCCTTGGGAGGATAAACCTTGGAGTAGCCATGATCCCAATCCTTGGACTCCGATCGAAAAAGGATGGAGTAACTTTAAGTAGAATTGAGTCTACTGTTTGTAAAGTCTGCTACCTGTTTTGTAGATTCGCTATTTTACCAATATGTGTCATAAATATAGCTTAAGCAAAAATTTCCCAATTTCTAATTTTAATCCAAAATTAAGCTTAAATACGATAGCTGAAAAAATATGCACATTTTATGTCGCTCAATTTTTATTTATTTGTTTATCAGTTTTTATGGAAGAGTATGTAATATAAAAAAAACAGAAATATGTGAAAAAACCGGAGGCTTGCTTTTTGTGTCCTAATATTTCATCAAAATATTTTGTTTGCTTTGAAAACATATTTTTGTTTTAAAAATATGTAAAGTATTTAACTTTTATATTTTTTACAATTATAATAAGAAATGTCTATCGTCTTCCACAGGAATTAAGTATTGACAGAAAAGTAACTGTTTTGGAAATCCGAAGTATTTTTAAGAATCTTAAGACTGATATTTTTTTACGAAATACCTTTTTTTATAAGAGACAAAAAAACTAAGGAAAAAAGTAGTTTAATTTTTTTCCTAAATGCAACAGTATCTAATGAATTATAGCTATTTGAAAATAATTCAAAATTCATTCCCAATACGTTGACTTTTTTTAATATATAATACTGTAGAAAGTACGATTAATCTGCAATTATTTTTTATACTCTGAATTCACCAGTGTCATTTAATTTAAAAATAAACGAATGAATTTCATTGTACGGCGGAAACGGAAGTCTGGTGGCAAAAGCTATACTTTTTATTACCCCAAATTTAATGGGTTATAATAAATAATCATTATTTGGGGTTTTCCTTTTTTTATACATTGAGAAAAAATATGACCGTCATTTCCTGTAAGATAGTCGATTTCAATATTGTATGTGTACCCATATTGAGATAACTTTAGTACGGATTTTTATTTCATGAATACATACCATAACTAATTAATAATAATATTAGGATGATTTATTTGGTGAGCGCTGTTTTTGTGTGTATCACACCTCAAGAGCCCTCTGCGAGCTTGGTCGTCGCTGTAGAAAGCGCCAATTCTCGAGCAAGACCCAGTTGTTGTAAGGTTGGATGGACCTTTCAGTGAACGGTCTTTGGTAAAGGTTTATGAATTTTTCAACTCAGCGAAGAGCACATTCGAAATATAAATGGTATATTTTTTGTGCTCCGCCGGAATCCGAATCCACAACCTTCCATTTACGAGTCCGAAGTGTTGCCACTACGGACTACGGACCGGTCCAAGATGCCAACGACACGCGGTGTACTTGAGCGGTCACCCATCCAAGTACTGTCCGCGCCCAATGTTGCATTATTATAATAATTTCTTTATTAGAATATTTTAAATGTGTATTATATTTCCATGTGTAAAATGTAAATGATTTTTTGTTAAATAAAAGAGTTTTTTGAACGAGTTTATTTTCTTCAGTTACTTGATAAATTATAATTGAATTTATTTAGTTAACCCCCTTGGAACGAAAAATTACATAATCTCTCTATATCGCGTTAGTAGAAAAATGTATGAAAACTGAATCGCTCACTCGGGGTGCTGCTGTATCTTCCATAATTTTGTCTAGAATCGATATTATGTAATGTTTGTTTTATGTGTGGGGTGAAGTGTAAAAAAACCCAGATATTATAACATTAATAGTGTTGAACTTATTTTTCTTTTACTTTAACTTTAAAAATACAAACTTTTTTAAGTACTTGTTTTGAATATTTATCTATAATCTAAGCTGCAAAGATACGTTAACATTTAAGGCTCATATGAAATGCATGTCTACAGACAGGCACATGTAGGTTCGCGCCTACACATTCTGCATGTGTGCATACAAATAAACAAAACCTCACATGAACATAAACCTTGCAGCTCCTGCCGCCGTTCCCTGAACGGGGTGGCATTGGCAAAAGTGAGCCGATTTTTACAGCACGGGTGGTCAGCCTCATACCAACCTATCAGTCAAGGATAATTTAAATAAAATCCTGGTTTTTCTTGATTAGTGTCATTTAATAAATACATTTGAAAAATTGTCGTATGAAATGGAAATGGTAAGATTTAAAAAAATAAAAAGCGCATTTTCAGAGATTGACCTTTCAAGATGGCTGCTTAAATTATATGGAACAACTTTCTAGATGACGTATGCAAGATAAATCTTGAGAGCCAATTTTAAAAGAGGTTGAAGACCCACCTATTTCGCTTGTATGAGCTAGCACCTTTGCGAGATGCGACGACCACAATACATGAAAAGACGCGTTTAAATAATAAAAATAATAAAATATTTTTTTATTACTTTTAACTGTCAATCTTCAGTGGAAAGGAACATAAAGAAGAAGCACGATTAAATTGTCAGTTTAAAAAATAAATTATTCAATCAAAATATCTGCACGCAATTTTTATATTTAGTAAGAATGGATAATACATTCAATTTTGATATTCTGACACTTTATTAATTTTAAATTAACCACGCAAATAAATCATAAAAACAAATAAAATGTTTGCAAGCAGGAAATTACAAAAAAATGAATAAGTTCATCGACATTTTGAAAAAAAGCTACAATTTTAATGCCTGCCGATTGCGTGTTGAGTGTTTATTTAATAGTTGTTTAATGGCCTATAAACATCCAAATCAATTACCAAATAAATACCGGTTTTCGTTTATCAATCAAGAAGAATGTAATGCATCTATAATCTAGCTGCAAAGATATATCAACAATGTAAAAATTATAATTTGCTGCAGACATCGTTTCCTCTTGGGGCTTTGTAGACAATTTTGTTCACATATTGTAAATTAAATTGTACCTCAAAATATATAAAAGACTTGATGTGTCATTGTCAACTGAGAGTAAAAAAGTGCAAAATGTGATCGTATAATGGATCGTATTAAAAAAGTAATCATTGATCAGTTCATTTTTGAGACGCTGTAGACCTTTTTTTCGAAAATTTTAAATTAAACTGGAAGTCAAAATATATTAATGACTTAAAACGTCGCGTCATGCCGATTGAAAGTTCAACAGTTCAAATTATAATTATTTTAAAAAGTGATCATTGCAATCACATAAACAGTGATTCTTTTAAACACATATAAAAAGCGATCACTGATTTTCTCGCTTTTGTGACTGTGCGAACTGTTTTTGTTCTCATAATGTTAATTGCTGTTACCTGCGTCAAAAGATTTCGATACTGCGTCGATTTTCGATTCGAGGGTAAAAAAGGGCCCATTTTAAAAGTCATCATTGTGTTCACATTTTTTTATTTTTTTTATCTATTGCCTTTGAAGCTCCTTGTTGTGATGGTGTGGTTTTTGTTGTTGTTCTCGTAGTGTAAATTAAATAGTACGGCAAAATATACTAAAGTCTCGATACTAAATTTTGACTGAGAGTAAAAAAAGTTAACAAAAGTCAAAATATACTTAAGACTTGATACATATCGACTAAGAGTACAAAAAGTGATGATTGCAATCACATGAAAAAAGTGACTTTGATCAGATAATTTTTTGACGCTGATGCCTTTTTTGTTCGTATGATGTAAATTAAACTGAACGTCAAAATATACTAAAGACTTCATACATGTTCAGTGATGACTGAGAGTAAAAAAAGTGCACATTATAATCACTTTCCTGGCAGATAATCTGCCGGTTGGTACGGAACGTGTTTTATATGTACTGTACATTACACCGCCTGCAATACTTTCTCCGCCTATCTGTATTCCGCTATGTTCTCTACCAGAGACAACAGCTCATGTAGTGCGATACTAAATCAATGGTGGCTTATTCAATCTATGACCGAGGTTGCAAGGATGCAATATCATTTAAGATTCTTATTTGATGCATGCTCAAAAGCATTTTTTAAATGGATTTTGTGAGGAGGAAGCAATCTATTTTGCGTTGCATGAACAATTTTAAATATCATCAATTAATAAAAGGTTAATTTACATTTTCATGATTTTTTAAATAATAAATACTTAATGACATCTGTTGAACCAGGGTCAAAAATATGGACATTAGAACACGACGGAATTCGAACTTACGCTGTGAAGTTTGCATTTGAATTCTTTCAAAATTCGATGTCATATAAACATAAACCCTGCAACTCTTGTCAACCTTCCCTAAAACAGGGGTGACATTTGCAAATAGAACCATTCTTTAGCGTCAAAGTAAATACATAATAATATTAATTATCCATAATACCAACTAAGCTCTCTACCAACTAAGCTATCGACCGGGGTACTGAATTCCTTGTGTTTTGATATCACACATACGTAACAAATGTCGTAATAGATAATTTTAATACAAAAATATGAAATTCAAATTTCTAGTTCACGAGAGCGTTAAGGCTTTAAACGAGCAGAGATTAATCAAAGCAACAATAACTCGAATGTTTGATTATTTTAAATCGCCACCACAAATAGGTTTAATAATATTATGTGCATATTTCAATTGTTGTTATAAAACACTTTCGTTGTGAGAGATTACACAAAATTAGAACGTAAGAGAAAATAACTATAAATGAATAATTACGTATTGGCCGAACTATTTACTTGGCTTAAGACTGACCAGTACCTACCCTGAGCACGAGTTGCAAAACTTGAGTAAAGTAAAGTTTACGGAAAGTATTAAAGAGTGGTTTTCCCCAAAATCTGCCGTTTTTGGTTGCTTGAACTTGATTTTCTTCATCACTGTAACTCTTTTGCTAAGACCATAAAGTGTAAGAAACCAAAATGGCAGATTTTGGGGAAAATCACTCTTTAATACTTTCCGTAAAGTTTACTTTACTCAAGTTTTGCAATTCGTACTAAGGGTACAGAGGGCTTTTGAGGTATGATTCACACCAAAAATAGCGTTCACCAAAGAAACCACCCATTAATTTATAATAACATATTATATCATAAGGTTAGTATAAGGCTAATAGGTTGGTATGAGGCCAACCACCCATACTGTAAAAAAATGGTTGACTTTGTTGCCAATGTCAACCCTGTTTCAGGGAAGGTCGGCAAAAATTGCAGGGTTTATGTTCATTTGAGGCTTGGATTTTAATTTGTAAGTACACATGCAGCATTTTTAAGCGCGAACCTACACGTGTTTGTTTGTAGGCATGCATTTAATATGGGTTTTAAATGTTAATATATCTATGCAACTTAGATTATGTATTTATATACAGAGGAATCTGTAACCCCTAAACAGCGCGTCCCTAAGGTGGCGGATAGGGGAATGCTTGTCAGGCTTGCGTGGAGGGTAGGGATGAAATAAAATAGTCTTTGCGGACCAATAGGTATTCACCTACCCGTCTGGCAAAAGGGGGGACATATCTTACGTACTCCCCCAATAAAACATAAAAATTTCGAATGGAAAAATAAGCTGAATAGCATTATTTTACGATAGAACATAATTCAGCTTTTGCTCAAAACCTCCTCGCAGCTATCCTGTATGTATGTGCCAGAAGGACTCCCAACACATGGGCGTTCATACAAAGCTACATTTTTTTACAAGTAGCAGAAAGCCTTCTCGTGAAGTTAGAAGCAACGGCACAACAAAACACGAACCTCTAAGTCAGAAGTATCACAAAGTAAGTAAGTGGTTCGATACCTTTGAAGCGTATAGCTTGTGTAACCTATTTATTTTCACAGGTAAGAAAGGTACTCTAACACCAGCAACTTTTCTTTACAGGTTCATTTATTACAAAGGCTTTGAGAAAACGCCTTGCTGATACAATTATTTGAGTAAGCAGGATCACCGAAAAGAGAAATCACATCTTGACAATTTAAAAAAGGAATCGAACCCTAGTTCTGTAGTTTATAACACAAGTGCTCTAGCAACTGGACTATCGATCGAATTATTTGTATAAAAACCAAAGAACAAATTCATTTCCAAATGGTGAAAAAAGTGTAGGAAGTTATAAATAGGAAATTGTAAAGATGGAGGAAAATGTATGAACACTTGACACACGCGAACAGAATATCTGTACCCTTAGTACGAGTTGCAAAACTTGAATAAAGTAAAGTTTACGGAAAATATTAAAGAGTGATTTCTCCCAAAATCGGACGTTTTTTGTTTCTTACACTATATGGTCTTAGCAAAAGAGTTACAGTGATGAAGAAATTCAAGTTCAAACAAACAAAAACGGCAGATTTTGGGGGAAATCACTCTTAAATAATTGCCGTAAACTTTACATTACTCAAGTTTTGCAACTCGTACTAAGGGTACAGATATGCGTAAAACCTACCTACTGTACAATTTCTAACAAACTATATTTACTTTTGATTATTGTGTATTAGAGCTATTGTTCACACATTAACAGTTAAATATAATATATTGTGAATAAGAAATTTGATAAAATATTTAATTTAAAAAATCTTCGCTCCTTGACTTATAGGTTGGTGTGAGGCTGACCCCTCGTGCTGTAAAAATTGATTCACTTTTGCCAATGCCACCTCGTTTCAGAGAAAGGCGGCAGGAGTAGCAAGGTTTATGATCAAGTGAGTTTTGTTTATTTATATGCACACATGCAGAATGTGTAGGCACGAACCTATATGTGCCTGCCTGTGACCATACATTTTAAATATGAGTCTTAAATGTTAACATATCTTTGCAGCTTAGATTATAGATTATAATTAGATCGAAGCTATTTGTAAGCAGCGTCTTCCACGGCTTAAGCTGAACGTGGTGAAAATCGGAACAAACGTCGCCATCTTGTAAAACGTCGTTTTTCATAATTCAATGTGAAGTTAGCTAAATTGCTAAAATTTAAAAAGTAATAAGTGGAATAAAAACAAAATAATACCCTTTTATTTTAGGAGTTTGAAGGCCGAAAAGTCATAACAGCTCACTCCTACAGTCCTCGACGTTCAGTTTAAGCCTGTAGGACCTTACGGACCTTCCATTTTATGGAGATGTAGATAGACAAAAAATAAATATCTGTAAGAAATAGCAGGAAAAACAGAATATGGAAGGATAGAGCTAGGAATAAATGGGTAAAGAAAGAATGTAAGTTGAAAAAGGACGTGAAAGTTAAGGTACAAAAGAATGCGATAAAATGGTTTGGGCATGTGAAAATAATGAATAATGATAGACTGACAAAGTATATATACAAAGGTAGTGTGAAAGGAAAAAGACGTAAGGGACGACCGAGAAAAGTATGGAGTGATCAGATTGTGAAAGAATGGGATAAATAAAGCGAGCGTAAAAGAAGAAAATGCATGAAAAAGGTGATGGATATGAATGAATGGAAAGAGCTATGTAAGGATAGGAAGAAATGGAGGCAGATCTGCAGAGGCTCTGGCCATCCCTGGCGGAATGCCGACAGAGTTACAGGTACAGAAGAAACTGAAGCGATGATGAGGTTGACCTTAAACTCCTTATGTGGAAATTCCAAGAAGTATTCAGTATCCAACACATAATACAAAAGGTGTAGCTTGCACTTGATGCAAATAAGAGCATAATATGCAGTTTTCATTTTACTTTCATTGCCCGCTCAATGCATCCGATTATATTCTCTCCATGCCTGCATGTGGCTGCCTCATTAAATGAACTATTGCAATAAAAACCAAATTAAATGTGCAATTCTGCTAACTTGTAATGGAGAGTAATTGCAAGATTAAACATTACACTTTGAGACCATAGTAAATTAAAAATAGGTAAATTCTCTTACAGTGTTATTCACAAAATATTTGATCCATAGTTGATCTATGGATCATCGATTTTTTGTATTGAAAAGTCGCTGTACCCTGTGGATGAGCCATGGCTTTGCTGTTTGAGAATAACACCATTAGAGTTGGTAATATTCTCGTTTTCTGTCTCAATCCTATGTGGAGGGCAGTGATAGCAGTGAACTGTATGTAATTCTATCTCTTCCTCAGATGGTTCAATCAATAGGATCCACTTTTGGTTTCCTGACAGAACGCTTTAGTGACAAAACGGCGTGTGACATAACGACAGATGATAGAACGACAATTGACAGAACAACACATGACAGAACAACACATGGCAGAACATCACAATGGCAGTACATCACATAACAAAACGTCACAATGACAAAACATTGCAAGACAAATAACACAAAACAGAAAACACCATAAACGGCATGTCGAAAAAGTGAGACATGAGAAACATTAAAAAAAATGGAACTCTAACTAAATAAAAATTTCCAGACCATATAAATAAGCAAATTGAAAATAATAATTATCAATCTGCGATACACAATGAACTTTACCTGTGTCATATGTGTGTACTATTTATTACACCCTAAAACACATAACAAGTAAGTAAAATTTTATGTGCGAGTTGTGTGGGAAAATAATGAAAAAGGTTTTGTTCAAATGTTGAAAAAATGCAATTTTACAGTGAATTAATCAAGAATCTTACTTTCCTGCTAACTGAAGGGTGAAATGCAAAAGAATGCAGAATCAGTTAGACAGCAAACGTGGTTATAATGATATGATGCTAGAAGCATGTTCACAAGCCATTACCCAACTGGTTAAATCTTCTTCCTACGAATTGTGACTGTACCTGTAACGCTGTCACCGTTCCACTAAGGGTGGCTAGAAACTCTACAGAGTCTCCTACACTTATCATTAACTTGATATACTTTTCTCAGTTTAGTCATATCCATCACATCTTACTCTTGGTCTTCGTATTGCCCTTATTTTATTTTTGTAATCAATGCGTGGAAGAGAAAGCAATTCAATAACATATTTTTGCCTGGGCAGTAATAAATTTATCATCATAGCCGCCAATATTGCAGATCAACCGTCGTTGTTTCGGTCCTCACATACAGATTTCATTTAATTTTTAATTTTGTGAATTATTAATAATTAGTCGACCAATTACATTCGTTGGACTAGGTTCAAAGTTATCTTCCTGGAGTCCGGCGGGACACGAACCAGCATTGTTTTTATTTAAAACACAACAGCGAATGTTACCTTTTATCGTAACTATAAAGAAGTGGATTAAGAGTGTGTCAATATATTTTTTTATAAATATTTAAAAATTAAAATGGTAAAAACATGGTTTTAATTCACTTTATTATTTTTGTTTTGCTCAAACATTTTCGCCTAATGAGGCATCTTCAGGAGCAGAATGGTTACAAATATATTTTTATAAAATAATTTTCAAAACATTTTTTTTCTTTCCAAAACAAAAGCAAAATTCATAGATAAAAAAAATTTTAAGCACAAATGTAAGATTAAAAAATGCATTATTGTTAGCTATAATGAAATTAAAAATTTTGATACAATAAAAATAAAATGTGTTAGTTAAATAAAAAAATAATAATAATAACAAAATAAAAAACAAGTTATTGCAATATTGGTGAAACATAAACATTTTTTACGGAAATCCCCAATTAAATTTGTTTATTTGATTTTTTATTGAATCATTGACTCATTCACAAATCTACATTAATAATAATTGTATCTTACACATAAAGCATATTCTATACACAATCAGCACGAATTAAGATAATTATGGTTATTGCATATTGCATAACGCTAATGATCTCAAAATATCCATACATTTGCTAATAAAAGCATAAAATTAACGACTTCGTTTTGAAATTTACAGTACAAAATTAACAAAAGCCTTTTCTCAGGATTTAAAAAAAACTAAAACGTTCAATAGAGGCGATTTTTTAGATTCAATAGATTTTTGGTAAAACTTGTTATTTGGCTTGTCGTTGCGTTGGGACCAATAATTACTATTTCATCTTATGCATGAAGTTCCTTAAATTATTGGTTGGTATTAGGCTGATCAACCAAACTGTAAAAAAAACAACTTTAAGGTTGTTGTACTACTGTAGTATGTTTCCTGTATTTTTTTTTCAATTACTCTAATGTCACCTCTGCGTCAAGGAATGCAAGCAAAAGTTGCAATGTTTATTTTTAAGGTACATATACAATCATGTAGCATGCGTTTGCATGTGGGCAACATTATTATTTAGAAACCTTTAATCTGTAGATGATCTACAAATCTTTTTTTTTTACATGCAAAATTCACCTTCGTCGGCGTGTTATGTATTAATTGTATGTCTTTGAATAAATAAAAGATAAAGTTTTAAATCACCGATAATAATTTACTAGAGTCATCAACTAAGAACCATTCAAACTCAATTATAACGTTAACCAAAGTATATGATAAGCTAAAACGCTAACTAGAAGTGCTGTTTTGCTTTTCGTGCATTTTATTAAAACGCTACATTTGAGTTAGGATGTGAAGTTTATTGCTCGAGGTGCAGGGGAAATGGTTCAACACTCACACAAACTCAACCCCCCATTTTCTCTCACCCAGCGTACAAGAAAGAGACTGATCACACTCTATTCCAACTCATAGTGAAATCAGACTATAAAATCCAATGTACATTTTCAATATATATCATTTTTCATTCTGCATTCGAGCTGTGAACATCGTTTACATTTAAAACAAAAATAATACTAGTTATTTGCATACGTAAAGAAAACATGAAGATTTTTGTAAGTGCACAAAAACATTGGATTTAATTTGTGAAAGGATGGATTTTTTTTTGGACGAATGGATTTCACTTTTGAATCAGTGTAAATATTGAAGGGATGGATTAAGCTTTTGTGGAATAGATGTTTTTTTGGAATGTTGGATTTACTTTTTAATTAGTTTTAAATTGTGAAAGATTGTTTTTTTTAATCGAATTTAGCTTAAGTAAGAATGGATTACAATTTTTGAAGAATAGATTACACGTGTGAACGATCAGATTTGTTTTTAAAATAATGGTTTCATTTTTTTGAAAAAAAAGTGAAAAAGTTTTCAAAGCTCAGCTTTCTTCTCTTTTTTAACATTTTTTATTTCAATATTTAATTGAATTTAACTATTGGAAGAGTGGATCAACTATTGGATTGAAGTTACCATGATGAAAAATGGATAACACTTTCAAAGGAATGGAAATATTTCACTTAGTTTTTAACTGTTAAAAAAAAGGTTGAATTAAAATTAGGTTAATTTATTTACTTGTAACTCCTTGACTAAAAAGTTGGTTTGAGACTGACCCCCCCCCCCCCCATGCTGTAAAAACTTGGTTCGCTTTTGCCAATGCCAACCCGGTTTCAGGGAAATGCAGCAAGATTTGCAAAGTTTATGTTCACGCGATGTTTGGTTTATTTTGTTTGTACACATGCAGCATGTGTAGGCACGTATTTACATGTGCCTACTTGTGAGCACGCATTAAATATTGTGCCTTAAATATCAATTCATCTTTGCAACTTAGATTATGGATTATTATACATTTTGAAATAATGCATTTATCTTTTCGGAAGCTTCGATAAAAAATTTAAATTTTGGAATGGGTAAATTTTATAAATCATGATTTACATACGTTCTTTCTTGGGATTCTATTTTTTGATAGAACGGGTTTCACTGTTAACGAATCGCTTTGACTTTTTATAGAATCGATTTTATTCTTATTTTATTATTATAGCACTTTCATCGATTTCTTTGCAAGTGTATTTATACAAACAGTAATTGGTTTAATGACACTTTGATCGCGATGCAGATTAAAATGTCCACGGTTCTTCCAGTTTAACTTTCTAATTTACTTTTTTTATCACTAAATATGGATACCGGCTGCTGCAGTAATCGACTACAACTTATTAGCAATCGACTATAATTAGTTATCGACAGGAAATGATTATTTATACGTATATAAAAACAGTTATTACGCTTCCTGAGTTTTCTCTCTTGATCGTAATGCGGTGTTACATATTCCGTCACTTGCTTTTGATTATGTATTGAAGCACTCGTGTGTGTGAACTTAAATTCATGGTGTGACAAAAGTTTAGAATTTTCAACATTAAAATTTTATTATATTTTTTTATTTGAAAAGCATAGGAACATAAAAAAAATACACACACTGCAGTTGATCATTTGAACATTATTTTAATTTAAATTTTGATAAATTACACAAAAAAAAGTTTTCTTCTTGAGTTATTTGAATATATCAAGGAATTCATCTGCTTAATTATGTGATATACCTAAACGAATAATGAAAAGATAAATACTTGTATTTTGCTTACATTTTCGGTAGTACCTAATTTTGTGAAAGTTTATTTTTATGGATTTAAATAAAATTCAATTTTGTTATAATTCATTTTTTGAGCAGTATCTTCTATCTTCAGGTTTACCTAAATTGAAACACCTGAAATTTGAGGTACCTACTGCTTCTCCCGAAACTGGTTGATTAAAATCCAAACCTCAAATGAACATAAGCCCTACAACTTTTACCGACCTTCCCTGACACAGAGGTGACTACGCAATATTAAAAAATACTTATTATTTTGTTTCTTCCAGGTGTGCTTAGCCATTTTGGCTGCAGTTTCTTCTGCATCTCCAACCAGAGAAAGGCGGGGAGTCATCCATCAGGCAGAAGAAAAAGGAGGTGGCGAAAGTATCGGATCCTCAGGGTTCCACCATGAGATCGAGCACGAGCACGCCAAATCCCATCAATCAGTCAAACTGGAACACTTCCACCCAGTCCCGGTCTACGTCAAGAAAGAACACGCCCATCTCCTCAAGCACCCACTGGAAAAAGGAAAGTTCTCCCACACATTGAAGCTGATCCATCCCAAGACTGAACATCAGCACGGATATGGATTAGTCTTGGAAGACCACAGGCATGAGAGCGAAGCTTCCCATGGATATGGAGGAGGAGATCACGGATTCTCAGAGCACAGTGATCACATTTCAGAGATTGAACATATCCCTGAAGCACATGAGGTTCAGCAAGAAGAAGGCGCTGGTGAATTGGGACATCATGGATGGGGAGAAGAGTCACAGCATCAAGCTTCATTTGAGCCCCAAGGTTATGGAAAGTATCAGTACAGTCCGATTGATTTGTCCCATCTTGCAGGACATGAATCTCATGGAAGCGAAGAATATTAACATGTATAGTTTGTTCTCATGAAATCCTATTATTTAATGATATTTAGATTATTTTTTGTGTGTTGTATTATTGTTTGTGTTGACACGAAATTTGACTGTTTTTTTTATACTCTTGTAAAAATGTGATTTTAAGATGAATGTTGGCATTTCTGCATACTTGAAATGCGTTTCTTTTTTAAATAAATAACATTCAAAAACTTTTTTTTTCTTGATTTCTTACCGAACTAGGATATTTTTATTGTTTACCATTAGTTCGAAAATATTCCACGTAAGTATATTACGAAAACAAATCATTTTTTGATCACATAAAATGAAAAGTACATGAGAAACTTGATAATTTAAATTCCAACAGTGTTATTCACAACACCTTTGATCCATAGCTAATCCATGGATTATTATTTTTTTGTAAATTAAATTCACGGTAAGTGGCGGTTGAGCCATGGATTTTCTGTTTGGGAATAAATAACACGGTTTTCTCTGCTTCAAAAAAATAACTTTGAAAAATTTATGCTTTTTAAAAGAAATAAGAAATAAATTGTACAGGAAACTGCACACCACTTTCTTACTTTAGTCAAACCATGAAAAATGTTTGTTAAGCTATTTCGTATCTGTCTTTTATCTTAATACAAATTCAAATTATTTAGATTTTTTAAAATAGATACTTTAGAAATTTGTTTTTTGGTAACACTTCCACGTCTGAGAATTTTTTTTTTTTTTCATATGGCAACTCCTAGATGCAGATTAGCAAAAGTGTTGCCATACCTAATTTTGATAACAATCTATAACATAATTACCACCCTGAAAATTTAAAGAAAATCGTTGGAGCCGTTTCTTGAGAAAATTCATTTGAAATTTTTAGCTCTTTGGAAGCCATCTTGGATTTTACAAAAAGTTCTAAATCTTTGAGTATGAATTAAAGTGATACACTTGTTATTTCTATTAAACCTAAAAGAAATTGAAATATTTTGCATTTTATGGCTTTTTGGAATATTTTCGACTGAAAATCTGAGGTCGTGTAAATGGTGCTTTACGTTAATTTTTTCAATTTTTTTTTGTAGAAATTAAGGTTGTCTTCAATATTGTAGAACATTCTTATTTTGTTAACCCTTTTAATTTCGAGAAAACCACAATATATTTTTTTTCATATGGCAACCCATAGACACAGATTAGCGAGAGTGTTGTCATAACAAATTTAATAAGAAAAAAATAATTAATTCATGGCGACTCTGTAAAAATCGTTGCAGCCATTTATGAGAAAAGTGCAATTTTATGTTTTTTTGTATGGCAGCCATCTTGAATTTTCAATTTGGTGTAAAGCCGTGTTCTTCATCCTTAATACATGTCCAAAAAAGTCGATGTAGCCAAAATTTGGTATCTTTAGGTCCAATACTTTGGAAATACACATACAGACAAACGTTTTTGCAAGAAAGTGTTTATTGGCATGCCCTGCACCAGGACAATTCATTTCCGTGAAAACCTCGAAAAAAAATTTTCACACTAAATCAATACTTTCTTTTTAGCAATCCTCTAGCAAGAAAGTAAAAAATTGCGATTGACTCGGCACAATAAAAAACGACCTTAGCTATGTGACGTCACACGTCATGTACAATCACATTATATATACCTACGCTAAGTAGCAAAGAAATTTAAGGAAACAAAAAAAACAGTTAAGACTCATTGTAAATGCACGCCCTCAAGCAGACACGCGTAAGTTCGTGTTTACGCAAAAAAAGTGAACCACGTTTTTACAGCATGGGGTCAGCTTCATACCAACGTATCAGTCAAGGAAAATGACAATAATGTATCTTTGCAACTTAGATTATGGAAAGACAGTCATGATGATCGCCGATAGAAGTGGCATCAAAAGAAGAAGAAGAGCGAGAGTATTACAAAAATTAATTGATAATTTGGACGGGCCCCGCGCGCCGGTAATCGAATCCACGATCATCCGATTATGAGCCCACGGCGTTAACTACTAGACTACGGACAGTTGGCCATCGCCACTTACTGTAGTGACTATCAAGCTGACAGAAGGCTCTTGAGATGTGATTTACACAAAAAGAAAATGCTCACCAAATGGAATATCATGTATCTATGTATTTATTTCTTTTATGTAAGCTTCGACACTGGCGCTCCTGCCTAAAAGAAGAATTTCATTGTTTAGTTGCTATTCCAAATTTGACACATAAAAAAACGCAACTAAGCTACACATATAGTGTAATTTCTTGCCGCGTTATCTGCGTTAACCGGTCCGTAGTTCAGTGGTAGCACTTAGGACTCTGAATGGAAGGTTGTGGGTTTGAATCCCGGCGGGGCACAGAAAATATGCCATTTATATTTTCAAATTTGCTCTTCGGTGGGTTGAAAAATTCATAAACCTTTACCAATGACCGGTCACCAAAGGTCCATCCAGCCTTACAGCAACTGGGTCTTGCTTGAGAATTGGCGCTTTGTAGCGACGACGACCAAGCTCGAAAAAAGGGTTGATTATACTCAATTGGTAGAATGCTTGCATTCCATACCGAGAGCAAGAGTTCGATCTCAAGGTTTACTCAGCCTTCACAAGAAATGAGAACCAGCCCCCCGGGAACTGGGAAACCCCCAAACGCCTACGAGCCGGCCTTACGCCAACCACTTCAGTTGAAGTGGGGATTTTCCCAGCTCCGAGAGGGCTGGTACTCATTTCTTGTGAAGACTGAGTAAACACCGAAACGGGAAATCATTTCTGACACCCTCGGTGGGATTCGAACCCGGGCTCTCGGTATGGAATGCAAGCATTCTACCAACTGAGCGATCGACAGGACTTATGACACAATATGGTGAAACAATAGATAATTGCGTAGGTATACCCATAGGTAATAAAAAATATAAAGATATTTAATAATAATTAATAATGACCGGTCCGTAGCTCAGTGGTAACACTGTGGACTCTGAATGGGAAGGTTGTGGGTTCGATTCCCGGCGGAGCACAAAAAATATACCATTTATATTTTCAAATTTGCTCTTCGCCGGGTTGAAAAATTCATAAAAAACCTTTACCAATGACCGGTCACCAAAGGTCCATCCAGCCTTACAGCAACTGGGTCTTGCTTGAGAATTGGTGCTTTGTAGCGACGACGATCAAGCTCGTAAAAAGGTTGAAAGCTCAATTGGTAGGAATGCTTGCATTCCATGCCGAGAGCAAGGGTTTGATCTCAAAGGTTTACTCAGCCTTCACAAGAAATGAGAACCAGCCCCCCCGGGAGCTGGGAAACCCCCACTTCAATTGAAAGTGGTTGGTGTGAGGCCGGCCCCTTTACCTGTAAAAATAAATAGGTCCCGAAGCGCCACATTTTTTTTTTATTTTTTTTTTTTTTTTTTTTTTTTTTTTTTTAATAATTTATTCAACAAAACAGGAAAATACATTAAAATATATAAAACAATAATAAAAATATATCCAATTAATGTTGTACCTTCCCAATTACAATGTTGACATTAAATATAAGTATTAAAAATAAAAAGAATATAAAAAAGAATATAAATATAAATACTAATGACAGTAAGATATTTTTTCATACAATGTTGACATTAAATATAAGTATTAAAATAAAAAAAAAGAATATAAATATAAATACTAGTGATAGTAAGATTTTTTTTTTTTTTTTTTTTTTCAAACACAAAATATAAAATATAAAAAACTATTAAAATAATCATGATAACCGTAATGACACCAAACAATAAGAGATAAAAACAGAATCACATATATCAAATCAGCCTTACATTCACTTGAACATGCCAATATTTTTAATTTTTCCCACTCACTAATACCTACACACTGAAATTCTAGTCAAAATTCATTATATTTCATGAACACGTTTCTATTATTATTACAATTACAATTATTATTATTATTATTTTACATCATTAATCAAGAATTAAGGGCAAAGTATGGCCGTCGTTAACTTTTTCAAAGTATTGGTCGATTGGTAAAAAATATCAACATCTCTTTTACTTTTTTTCACGTCATCTCTTTAGTTAAAAATTATAATAAAATAATTAAATATCAAAGTTAATTTCACTTTTCTATTTAATAATGAATCGTAATGGGAGATCTACATTATTCTCAACATTTCATTAGTGACCTCTTCAGGAGGCACCCTATCTGCATGACAATTTATTGAGGATGAACTGATTTCAATATTACAAATTATTACAAATTCTTATGTACATTTAAAACAAAATGAAAATGATAAGTATTACTGCATTCCTAATAATAATAATATTAGGATGATTTATTTGGTGAGCGCTGTTTTTGTGTGTATCAAACCTCAAGAGCCGTCTTGCAAGACACAGTTGCTGTAAGGCTGGATGGACCTTTAGTGACCGGTCTTTGGTAAAGGTATATAATTTTTTCACCCAGCGAAGAGCATATTTGAAAATATAAATGGTATATTTTTTTGCGCTCCGCTGGAATTCGAACCCACAACCTTACATTTAAGAGTCAGAAGTGTTAACCACTAGACTAAGGACCGGTCACCACCACAATCATAATTGTAACCTTCTTTTGAGGGTACATAATAATTTGTGAATTCAATTCAGTTCATCCTCAATCGCCGTGCAGAGAGGATGCCTTCTGTAGGCCTAGGCCACGTTGACAAGAAAACATCCAGAATAATGTTAGTTTTCCCCTGACGATTATCCATTTTTGTGTTTATTTCAAAGCTAAAATAAAAATACAGACAAAATTTACTCGGCCTATACAAGAAATGAGATCAAAACCCCTCGGGAGCTGGGAAAACTCAACTTCAAGTGTAGAAGAAAGTAAACAGGTTCCACATGTGACTTCTTCGAGGACAATGTGGTAAGAAATTGCACTATATATATAGATTACTTGTGTATTGTTGATAATTGTAGCCAACCTTTGCATTGTTGCACTTAGCTGTCAAATGTTATTGATCATTTATTGATTCATTGACATCACAGGTGTGGCTGTGTGAGTGTTTTGAAAAAGCAAATAAGCGAATGATTGTGATGTAATAAATCTATAATAATCTATAATCTAAGTTGCAAGGATATATTCATTTAAAGCTCTCAGATGTATGCCTACAAACAAACACGCTTGCGCGCTTGCAAATGCTGAATGTGTACTTACAAATAAAATCCAAACCTCAAATGAACATAAGCCCTACAACTTTTGCCGACCTTCCCTGACACAGGGGTGACATTGGCAAAGTGAACCATTTTTTACAGTATGGGTGGTCAGCCTCATACCAACCTATAAGTCAAGGAACTTGCATCTATAATATCTATAATCTAAGTTGCATGTCATCTATGGAATATTTGATTCGAGTTCATCGTTAATCATTGTGCAGAAAAAGTGCCACCTGAAGACGTTGCCTACAATGCCAACAATAATAGGAGATTAAGTCATACAAGTTCGGCCGTTGACATTGGAAAGTTTATTTTTCAGCTCCAATAAACCATGGCAACAGATCCAAGAAAGTAGCTCCGTTTAAAAGTCATAGGTTCTGCAAGAAACAAGCGGCTGTCGGTGGTTTTGAGAATTCCAGTACACAATGACATATTGTTAGCAACACTGATGTATGGAGGTAAAGCTTGGACTACGAGTGACAGTGAAATGAGTAACGTATGGGATGTACTCATACAAAGCGAATGTAAAAGACGGAAATGAATTAAAAAAGTGATGAATATGAATGAATTGAAAGACATATGCAAGGATAGGAAAACATGGAGGCAAATCTGCAGAGGCTCTTGCCCCCCTAGCGGAATGGCTACAGAGTAACGATTTAATTGCATTTTTTTAGTTCCTTTTAATACAAACACACATCAATGTGCCAAGGGTGGTTAGTATTCAATAACAAAATATAAGTTTGCCAGGTCCCAAGCTTCCCGGCTAAGTGATAGCTTTTCAAATATGCCCCTCGTTGGGTTGAAAGAGTCATCGCCCTTTACCAAAGATCCATCCAGTCGTACAGCAACTGGCTCTTGTTTGAGAATTGACGCTTACCATAGCGATAATCAAGCTCGCAGAGGTCTTTTGGGTGTGATTCACAAAAAGCAGCGTCAACCAAATAAATCATCCTTATAATTACAAAAAAATCTGCCATCATTTTTATACTATCTTTACAAATTGAGAAACAGCAGTTATGAATTAATTTTGACATCACGGCTTCTACCGTCTTTTGACAGTTGGCTAGTTTGACAAATGTGTAGTTTGCTTTTGATAGTTTGGTATATTTAAAGCAAGTAAGGCCCCCAAAGAGGACTCCAAACAAATATTGCGTTACCTTAACACACGTAAAGCTGTATAAATATAGCAAATTGTATTTTTCATCCAATATTGACATTCTTTGACCAAAATTTTTCATTTTAATACAATTTGGCATTTTGGCTACCACGGCTGCATGCAAAAATGGCACGCATGCATGAATGTATGTAAAGAACTAGAGAAATAAAGGCTACATGAAAATGGAAGGCCAAATCACACTTTCTTGAAGTTGTTCTGCCGTGATGGCGTTTGACACAGATTTTTGAAAAATCCAAAAAATAATGAACGAAGTGTTTGCTTAAGCGTTTGAAAAGCTTGTTTTTCATATTCTTCTTCATGTTCATTTGGTTTTACACGCTAAAAAATAAATTAAAACAACTTTATGATTAGCAAGATTTGACATATAGTCTAAAAATTGAAAAATTCTCTTGGCAAAATTTGCAGTTATGTTGGCGAAAAAATAGTATAAACTCTTATTTATCGTGTAAGGTTATTGTTAAACTAAACATTTATATTTCAAAAGATCAATTTGTTAATTTTTGGCAATATTATGGCTTTTTGACACAGGTTAGAAAATTTGACGTTCATCATGAAGTTTTCTTCTTCTTTGCAGCGATCCACCACTCACCAGCGAACGACAGCGACCGCGAAAGGAAAGGTGCAAGCAGTGCAAGGAAAAGTACGAGCTCTTGTAGGTATTGGTAGAAAACGACAAAATAACGATTTAAAATAAAAGATATACGTTAAAAAATATTTACAAATACTTTAAAAATAAAAATTATAATTGTTACATGTTTCATAAGTTTTTAAAGAATAAGTGCAATAATATTTTTTTCAAAAACGCGTTATGAAAAATAAATGTCAAAATGATATTAAAAACTTTGGAAGGATCTAGAAGCAATCATATTTCTTCGCCGCTCCCCTCTCCAGTCCCCTCTACTCCAAAAGTGAAAATCGCCGCGGTGCGTAGGTATATTAAGCAGGCCGTTTGCGCGCGCTGGCCAGTCTCTCTTTTTTCTTCAAGCGGAATGTTCTTCAGTGAGTGCAGTGTTGATAGTTTAGATTCAGTGCGGGTTGACAGTTTTTTTCTGTGAGTAGTGGTGAAAGTGATTTTTCGAAAAAAAAATTTTTTTTGCCAACAATAAATTAATTTAATTCTCGATTTAATTTTAAATAAAGTGTAGTGACCGCGTAATAGTAAAAATGTTTTTGGATGTATGCTTAACGCTACTGTTTCATAATCATTGAAAATTATTTGTGATTTTGTATACTAACATTAATTTTGTGAAAATTCAAAAATAGTTTTATAATTGGATATTTTAATTTTTCTTACATTATTATTAAATTAATTTCAGCTTTTAATGTAGGTGCATACAGCGTTGGCTATCCAAAAATACTTTGCGGAAAAAAATATAAAAGTACTATTTTTTAAATAAATGCTGAAAAAAGTGACAGTGAATTGTGCCTTTTTAAATTCAATTTTTTTTTAATGCCAATTTATTTGCTTACATATTTTTCATAGCCAGAGTGCTCAAAAACCTTTCTTCATTTTTATAAAAATAAAATAAAAGTGATGGCGAAAAGTTATAATGTGAATTATACTTTATAACTCAAAAAAACTATTTTTATACTTTCAGTAAAAAAATAATAATAAATATTTAAAACAATTTTAAACAATGTGAAGTGCCATGTTGTAGCCAAGACGGGAGAAAAGCAGCCGGGAGCTTGAGCGAAAACATGTAAATGAAATATATTTTTGACGAGTGTAAAATTATGGTGTGTTCCTGAGGCGGTTCCAGAACACTGTGAGTCATATTTTGATTATTATATTTTAAAAGCCAGCATTGTTTTATATGCAATTAAATTATGCATATTTTAAATTCAATCAAATAAATGCAGGCCTAACCACATTTATGATATGAGTAAAGAAAAGTTTGTTAATATTTTATTAAGCCAGCGTACATGACTAATACATTACAAATTAATTATTCCTGTTCCAAAACAATGATGGCCTTTTAATAGGTATTATATTTTTATGTTTTTCTTTTTTTTTGGTTCTTTTAAGAAAGGGTTCCAGTATTTTTTTGTTGAAATGTAGGTACACTGAACTCTTTGTTATTGGAAACAAGTGTCATTTTAAATTTAATAAATATTTTTAGATTTCAATGATAAAAAATATTTTATTATATTTTAACATTTTATTTTATCTCATTTGTACACAGTAATGATATTTTTTTTTGAAAATATAAACAAATGAGAATACAAATCCCAACCAGCACATGACAAAATTATCAAAGTATTTAAATTTGAAGACTATCGTAAGTAAAAAATGATTTTTAGATAATTTTTGTAATGCTCCCCTTGATTTTTATGAAATATAAGGGTCATTGTGGTTTACTCTAATTTTTCATTTTTATCAAGTCCATTAGGAAATGGAGGAGCACTTGTAAATTGTACTTTTTTTTAATGAATTTTGTCATGCCAATAAATGGAGGATAAAGGTCCCCCGTCGCTTTGAGCCATGAAAATGTTTCCCACTCAAGGGAATGAAACGTCGGCACACAAAATTACTGCAAGTAGAACATGGTCTAACCCGAGAAAAACTATATCATCAAAAAGATAAATATTTCGGAATTCCATTCAGGGACCTGCTATTGAGTGGAGGGACTGAAACTGGATATAAATGGTGTAACCAATATTTTTGGTTTTAGCGCTTTTAAAATGAAGAATGGTTAGACTGAGAAGTTAAACCTTTACAACAATAAGCACCTGATTCTATAGGATCACGGTAAGACCCACTTTCAATGCGGATTCCCGTGAGGCTGGCCACCTTACAAACAGGAGAAAGAGTAGAGTGCGCATGCTTTCTGAGTGAAAGGACTATGTTTGGATCCCAATTGTGTTTCTGTTTATTATTTTTATTTTTCAGGGTACAGCGAAGAGTGGTTTGACTGAGAAGTTAAACCTTCATTAACATAGGCACCTGATCCTTCAGGATCAGGGTAAGACCCAAATTAAATGCGGATTCCTGTGAGGCTGGCCACCTTACAAAAAGATGAAAGGATAGAGAGCACATGCTTTCTGAGTGGAAGGACTGAGTTTGGATCCCAATGGTTGTATTAATATTTTATTTTTCAGGGCTTTTAAAGCAAATAGTAGTTTGAATGAGAAGTTAAACCTTCAAAATAGGCACCTGATCCTTCGCGATCAGGGTAAGACCCATATTCCATACGGATTCCCGTGTGAGTTTGGATCCCAATGGTGTTACTGTTATTATTTTTCAGGGCTTTCAAAGCAAATAATGGTTTGACTGAGAAGTTAAACCGCCATATACATAGGCACCTGAGCCTTCGCGATAACAGGATAAGATCCTAATTCAATGCGGATTCCCGTGAGGCTGGTCACCTTACAAATAGATGAGAGGATAAAGAGTGCATGTTTTGTTGAGTGGAATGTTTAAGATTGGATCCCAATGACTGTACAAATATTTTACTTTCCAGCACTTGTACAGCTTAAAGTGGTTTGACTGAAAAGTTAACCCTTGACACAAATGGGCACCTAATCCTTTAGGATCGGGCTAAGACCCCCCATTCAATACGGATACCAGTGAGGCTGGCTACCTTAGACCCTCCTCACACTAGACGTCAGGCGACAGCGACTTGTCGGCGTGACTCGGCGACAAGTGTGCGGTGAGCAAAATATATGAAAACTGTCGGCCGCAGCCTGTCGCCACGACTAGTCGTCGAGCTGCCGCTGTCGCCTGTCGTCTAGTGTGCAGAGGGTCTTACAAACATATGAAGGAGTAGACAACGTATGCTTTCTCAGTGGAAGGACTGAGTTCATATCCCAAGAGTTTTTCTGAATTTTTCCTCCGGAAGACAAATGCTTCACGTATTTGGAAGTTGAGCCTCCATGAAAATATTCTGCCGATCGTCGTCAGGCTGGCCATCTCCAGCAAATGGCATCAGATCTACAGCAATGCTGTTGAAAGACAAAAATGACTGTCAGATTGAAATAGCCAGATTGATATTAGGATTCGGTTTTTAGAAGTCTCGGCATGCCTATGTTGCGATTGCATTAAATTGAATAGGTAAGTAATATAAAATAAAATATTTTTTTCAAAACGTAGTTTTAGGTAAGTAATAGTACATTTAAGGATAATAATAGTAAAAGTAATTTTAGGTTTAAAGTTTACTTTTAAGTTGATACTGTAAATTAATTAAGGTTAGTTGCATATATGTTGCACATTAAACATACCTGTATTCATAAGTTATTCATTTTTGTTACTTTTATAAGGTAGGTATTAATTTAATTTACGGTTATAAGTTATTCATTGAATTTACTTTTATAAGGTATTAATTTAAGTTACTTTTGTAAGTTATTCATTTAAGTTACTTTTATAAGTTAATCATTTAAGTAACCTTTACAATTTACTTTATAAGTCATACATTCAAGTTTATATGTTAAGTTTATTTTATAAGTCATACAAGTAAGTTTCTACAATAAGTAATACTGTTAAGTTTCTTTCATAAGTTAAACATAAGATTCTACAATAAGTACTTAATTCTTTAAGTTTCTTTCATCAGTTATACATATAAGTTTCTATAATAAGTGATACTTATAAGATTATTTCATAAAATAAACATGTAAGTTTCTATAATAAGTTACACATGTAAGTTTCTATAATAAGTTAAACATATAAGTTTATATTTTAAGGTCTTAAGTTAAGTTTCTATGATAGGTTATTTATTTAAGTTTCTACAATAAGTTGTACATCTATGTTTCTATTGTAAGTTATTACATTGCACCCCGTTGTGGTGGCTCAGTCTGGTTACTGTGACTGTACCATTCTATTAAGGGTGGCCAATATCTATGCCGATTTGTTTCCAAATTGTTAACGTCTACTGTTTGCTCTTGTCACAAAGGCGTGGCTTAGACCAAAACCACTTTATATCATCCTTGATTATACAACTTTGATTGTCTAATATTGTAAAATTGTATACCCTACTTGATAATTGTTTTTTAGATTTAAGTTATTTTAATAAGTTAATTAACATTTAAGTTTATGAATGTAAGTTAATTTAAGCTTTTTGATTATTAAATTAATTTAAACTTATTAGTAAACTAAGGACTATAGGACGGAAGACGAGAATCTAGGATTTTTCCAAAAATGACTTTCGGACGAAAGTTACTTGACTAATACGTGGGTAACTAGACTAAAAGGTTGGTATGAGGCTGACCCTCCATGCTGTAAAAACTTGGTTGATTTTTGCCAATGCCATATCGGTTTCAGGATTTGCAAGGTTCATGTTCATTTGAGGTTTGGTTTATCTAGTTAAGTTTGTGTAAGGGAAAAATTACATGTGTCTGCCTGTGGGCGTGGATTAAATATAAAACATTAATGTCAATATATCTTTGCAACTTAGATTACAGATTACATAAATAAATTAATGACGACCTTGAAAATGATTTTTTTTTGTTACTATTTATTTTATTTCTAAAAAAAGTCCCAGATTAACCTCTTTATTCCTATCGGGCTAGAATATTTACACATTTAAGTTTATTTATTGTATTACAAACAAACATTGTACCTTTGTAACCAAATTATTTTTCATACCAATAAACAATTTTCTTGAAAAAAAAGTGTTTTTTTTAATAGAAAACCTGAATGGGTCTGTATTATAAACACTCCTCAGCGGAAAAGCACATTTCAATACAAAAAAGAAAAAAAAAACATAATTTTTCATCATTTTTTGAAGTAGCTTATAGTGACACGCTTAGGATACTTTATAATTCAGACAATTTTATTTCAGAGAAGCTATGAGAGGAAAATTCTATAAAAGTGGGGAACACAGTTTTGTACATTTTTTTTAACAGGAAAATAAACTATTCCACACATTTCAAATGAGCTTGAAAATCAGGAGAAGTTTCCCCAATTCAAAATAAAAGAAAACTGTTTTTCCCAAAATGTTTTTTTTTTTTTGACTATGTCCAGCCAGATCATACTGGTAACACACAGACATAAAGAAATACACCGGTAGAGTTCTACATGGATTGCATTGAACGTAAGTGACAACTGACAGTTAAGTAATAATAGGTGACAGTTGAGTGATAATAGGTGACAGTTGAGCGAGGGCGTTGTTGTGATTTTTGTGTTTAAATAACTGATAAAGTCAATGGGTATTAAATAAAGTTTTAAGCTTTCACTTTCATAGTCGGTGTTCAATGATATAGTTTTTCTCGGGTTGCGCATGCGCAGCCATCCCCCAACGCATCCACTCCGCCAATCACAACGAAGATACATGAGGACAGAGATGAGAAGAGCATCAGCAGCCAGCCAGTTGCTAAAAGTAAACGGAGGATAAAGGTCCCCCGTCGCTACGAGCCTTGATAATGTTCCCCACTCGAGGGAATGAAACGTCGGCAGACATAATTACTGCAAGTAGAACATGGTCTAACCCGAGAAAAACTATATCATCAATGGGTATTATATTTTGATTTTATTTAAAAAAAAAATCTTAGTACCCCGAGTATAAAGCATTGCCTAAAATTAGTTTACTCTTTTGATCGCATAAATTGACAAATATATGCAGTATACAACAGCACCCTTTATATGTAATTTAGTTTTCAATATTTTTTTCCCGTTTACATGATCGACGGGAGTTTACGCTATGTTTAATACTTGGGGTATTGTTTAACAAAATAGGATTGATCTGTAGTGTAGTGGTAACGCTACGGACTCGTAATCGGAAGGTTATGTGGTCGATTCTCAACGGGGCAAATACAAAAACTTACTTTTGAAAATGTGCTCTTCGTTAGGTTGAAAAATTCATATGCTCTATCAAAGACCGAGCACCAAAAGTGCATTCAGTCTTACAGCAGCGCTCACCGAATATATCATAAAAAAATACACCATTAACATCACGTTGAACTGTCAAAAGTGAAGCTATACAAGATGGAGGCGGTAGTTCTAATTTTTACTATGTTAAGTATAAACCATGCAGGTATTTCTATATTTCTCTATATCTATGATCAAAACACACACATATTCAGACTTATGAATCATAATAATAGGATGATTTATTTGGTGAGCGCCGTTTTTGTGTATATCACACCTCAAGAGCCCTCTGCGAGCTTGGTCGTTGCTGTAGAAAGCGTCAATTCTCAAGCAATACCCAGTTGTTGTAAGGTTGGATAGACCTTTCAGTGACCGGTCTTTGGTAAAGGTTTATGAATTTTTCAACTTGGCGAAGAGCACATTTGGAAATATAAATGGTATTTTTTTTGTGCTCCGCTGGGATTCAAATCCACAACCTTCCATTTACGAGTCCGAAATGTTGCCACTGGACTACAGACCGGTCCAAGAAATACCAACAACCTGCGGTGTACCTAGCGGTTACCCATCCAAGTAGCATCCACGCCCAATGTTGCTTAACTTTGGTGATCTGATGAGAACCGATGCTTTCAACATGGGATCGTCGTTGACTCGTTTTAATCGATAGAATGATCTTTTTAATAGAAAAAGGCAAGTAGACAGTGGATAGTGGCTTAGATTTAGCTATAAATAACAGTGTTATTCACATAAAGAAAATCCATAGCTCAATCGCTGCCTGATACTGAATTTTCTTGACAAAAAACCGTGGCCCGTGGATCATCTATAGATTAAGTGTTTTTGAAGAACATTTCTAATATGATTCTTAAATGTAATATAGCTTTGCAACTTAGATTATTGTTAATAGTTATGGTAAAGAATTATGGCAAAATAAAGGTTATTATAATTTAACAAAAATCATTCAGTCAGCTTCGAACCTTGTTCAACAGATGTCATTGCATGCACACAAGCTTCTGCTTTTGCATGATGACAACCGGCCAGGCAAAATAGGTTGGTGAATTGCATTCTTCTTCACAAATATATTAAAAAAATATATTTGATGAAATAAGATTTGTTCTGATGAAATAATAATGAAATTAAGAACATGAGTTATGATTTGTAGTAAAATGCATTATGTAACCACAAGATGTAAGATAACATAATTATTAATTGATAAAACTGAGTCATGTAATGGTGCAACTATATATCGCCACCTTAAAGGTAAAACTGAATAAGTCCTAATTTACTGATTTGAGAAATTGTGGATTAAACCTTTTATTGGGTGTTAGTTCTTATTGACAGTGCACCAATTGTGAGGCAGTGTTAATGTAAAACTTCTATACTACAGGATTTCTTTTGTAGGAAATAGGGAAAACGTGCATTTATCTGAGAAACCCATGTTATCTTCATGCTTCACTTATTCAGTTTTAACTTTAAGGTGTCAATATAGTTATTGTGATTTGTGAAATAGCTATAAAAATGGACTTCAAGCCCGTTAACCTGTTGCGCATCATAAAAGAGAAAAGATGTATCAATGAGCTTTCTTATAAAAGATGTGCAAACAAAAACTACGCTGAACTTATAGTACACCTTCTAACCGCGTTGTCTTTACATGTGATGAACTTATTTAGTTTTACATGTAAGGGTGTTACGCTTACGGCAACCACCTCAGTTAAAGTGTGGGGTTTTCTTATAGTACATCTTCTAACTGTGTTGTCTTTTACATGTGACGAACTTATTTAGTTTTACATGTAAGGGTGTTACGCTTACGCCAACCACCTCAGTTAAAGTGTGGGGTTTTCTTATAGTACATCTTCTAACTGCGTTGTCTTTTACATGTGACGAACTTATTTCTTTTTACATGTAAGGGTGTCACGCTTACGCCAACCATCTCAGTTAAAGTGTGGGGTTTTCTTATAGTACATCTTCTAACTGCGTTGTCTTTTACATGTGACGAACTTATTTAGTTTTACATGTAAGGGTGTTACGCTTACGCCAACCACCTCAGTTAAAGTGTGGGGTTTTCTTATAGTACATCTTCTAACTGCGTTGTCTTTTACATGTGACAAACTTATTTCTTTTTACATGTAAGGGTGTCACGCTTACGCCAACCACCTCAGTTAAAGTGTGGGGTTTTCTTATAGTACATCTTCTAACTGCGTTGTCTTTTACATGTGACGAACTTATTTAGTTTTACATGTAAGGGTGTTACGCTTACGCCAACCACCTCAGTTAAAGTGTGGGGTTTTCTTATAGTACATCTTCTAACTGCGTTGTCTTTTACATGTGACAAACTTATTTCTTTTTACATGTAAGGGTGTCACGCTTACGCCAACCACCTCAGTTAAAGTGTGGGGTTTTCTTATAGTACATCTTCTAACTGCGTTGTCTTTTACATGTGACGAACTTATTTAGTTTTACATGTAAGGGTGTTACGCTTACGCCAACCACCTCAGTTAAAGTGTGGGGTTTTCTTATAGTACATCTTCTAACTGCGTTGTCTTTTACATGTGACAAACTTATTTCTTTTTACATGTAAGGGTGTCACGCTTACGCCAACCATCTCAGTTAAAGTGTGGGGTTTTCTTGTAGTACATCTTCTAACTGCGTTGTCTTTTACATGTGACGAACTTATTTCTTTTTACATGTAAGGGTGTTACGCTTACGCCAACCACCTCAGTTAAAGTGTGGGGTTTTCCAGGTCTGGAGAGGGCTGGTTCTCATTTTTTTTTGTGAAAGCTCAATAAACCTTGATGGTAATTTGAATTTGGGTTTGAAATGAACACAGAAACGGGAAATCATTTTGTACACATTTGGTGGAAATCGAACCCTAGCCATCGGCATGGAATGCGAGAATTCTACTAACTGCGCTATCGACCGTACTATAAATTAAATAAAAAAGATCCTGAAGTAGACAATAATGTAGGTACTATCACATATTTGTATATTGAATTAATATCTATACTCTTTCAGGAACTGGAAAAATCCATATATTTTGCCTTGCCATATCCCTTGTAGAGTACCTAAGGCCCGGTATTTTGAAGTATCGTAAAGTTAACTAAAATGCAATTTTATTTCGGCAGTAAATATTTAGTAACTTTAACTTTCGATTTTCAAGATGGCGGCGCTTCACTGACAGCAGCTGTTCTTTTTTAATGTAAGGATACATCAAAATTGCTGCAAACTGAACATTTTTTGTGTTGTTTTCTAGCTTAATAAAGGTTAGGCATATGATTTTTATGAATAGTTGTTTGTTTTAAAGCTTTTGAATGGCATTTTAATTATTTCCAAGATTTAGGGGCGTGGCCTCATACTTCGGTAATGTTCGGTTTTAGTTAACTCGAGATTGAGTATTTTGAATACAAGTTCAAGTAATAGTTAACTAAAATATTACTACAGTTCAATATACCGGGCCTTAGTATTGAAATGGACTTAAAAATCGGTTACTTGGTATGATAATAAAAATGAGTAGGTATATTTTTTTCTTTTCAAAGTATGTGTCATTTTAAATTAATTAGTCATTTAAAATATAAAACGCAACTTAGCTGCACATACAGTGGCCCGGTATATTGAACTGTAGTAATATTTTAGTTAACTATTACTTGAACTTTTATTCAAAATACTCAATCTCGAGTTAACTTAAACCGAACATTGCCGAAGTATGAAGCCACGCCCCTAAATCTTGGAAATAATTAAAATGCCATTCAAAACCTTTAAAACAAACAATTATTCATAAAAATCAAATGCCTAACCTTCATTAAGCTAGAAAACGAGACAAAAAATGTTCAGTTTGCAACAATTTTGATGTATCCTTACATTAAAAAAGAACAGCTGCTGTCAGTGAAGCGCCGCCATCTTGAAAATCGAAAGTTAAAGTTACTAAATATTTACTGTCAAAATTCGGTGAGTGAAATATTATGATGATTTAACTAAAATTGCATTTTAGTTAACTTTACGATACTTCAAAATACCGGGCCTAAGTATAGGTTGCTTAAAATCAAATGCGACAATCTAGCATTTTCGCAGAACACAGGAAAATTATATTTTTTTTGTTTCTATATATACTTAGGTATATCACAAATATAAGTGGCATTTTTTTGTATGACAATTGTGAATATTATAATGTCTGAAAACATATAAAATTAATAATTCATACAAGTACTTAAGTACCTACTTACATGTGGATTAATGAAAGAATTGTAAGCGATATTTTCAATTAATTAAAAGTACCTACTTTTGTTTTTGTAAGATTGTTTTTTTTATTGTGAAGTTATTATTTTTGTCTCATTTTAATAAAATGTTTCTTTCAATGACTTTCTTAAAATTTTCCATAGAAACTGTCTGATGTATAAGAAAGCAGTCATGGAAGTAGTTCATAAAAATACACACAGATGGCAATGCTCTCTATTTTCCATAAAACTATATTTCTTCTCGATGACGTGCGTAGAAAATTAAATAAACACTCTATATTTTTAACCATTGATCTAAATAAAATATATTTATACCGATGTCGGTCGGTGTTATAGCCGCGGGGATCAAGACAGGTTATTTGGAACCGGATAACGCTGGTTCGAATCCCGCGACGATAACTTCGACCCTGGTTCAACAGATGCCGTTGCATGCACACAAGCTTTTGCTTTCGCATGCATGAAGACAATTGGCCAGGTAAAATAGGTTGGTGGATTGCATTCCTTTCCACAAATCTATTTAAAAAAAAGAAAAAAAAAATGTTTTTAACGTTATGGATTCCTTGACAGCTGATAGGTTGGTATGAGAATGACCACTCATACTATAAAAAATGGTTCACTTTGCCAATGTTCTTTCTCTTTCAGGGAAGGTTGGCAAAGGTTTAGATTTTTGTTTTGTAATTCAACATGCGGCATGTTAAAGCGCAAACTTATACGTGTCTGCTTATGGGAATGCATTGAACATGTATCTTAAATGTAATATACCTTTGCAACTTAGATTATATGAAAGCAAATAAAGATTTTTCTCAAGTTTGTTTTATACTTTTTATTATCCTGTTTTGAAAAATGTAATATTTCCATTTTCATAATTTATGAAAGTAACACAAAAAAATCTACGATTAAAAAAAAAAAGAAATGTTTTATTTTCAAATCAAAACATCATGTGAATTAATTTGCATTGTTATTTCGTAAGACAAGAAAAAGTAAAATTTACTTAATTGTTAACACAATAAAGTGAAACTAAAACTAATTTACTTGATAAAGTATTTCTCTAAATTTGATAATAATTTGTTGTTTTACTTTCGATCGGTGTTATTCTTATACATTTTAGTCGTCCGTTGAGCCCAAGCTTTGACAAACTAATGATGCATTTGTATGAAGACCTGTCAATCCAAGATGGCCGCAAGTGAACAGATGATTAGTCTTCATACAAATATTACCAAAATTCGATAGGTAAGAATGACCGTGGTGATGAGACTTCCAGCCCAGGCATCATTAGTTTGGGAAAGCGTGTGCTCTACGGATGACCAAAATGTTTGAGAATATAGCAATGATTGAAAGTAAGAAATAAGTACCTAGGTACTTGGGTATGCAGTAGAGAAAATTGTTACTAGGTCATTGCTGTGAAAGAAAGATCAGTAAAGTGCATCTTATGTTTTATGAGCTGAATTCCAGTTTTAGCCGGTTAATGGAGTGAGACATTTTAGATTTAAGGCGATGAAGCGTGACATTTGACCATAAAAGAGTCAAAATAATAAATATATTAATTTTTCTTCTGCGAACACAAAAAAACCAAAAGAATGCCTACAAATGAAAGTCTTTAGAATGACCACAGACAGAACTTTGCGAGATCGCATCCGCAATGACCACATACGAAGAACCAGTGAAAAGGAGGACTTAGTGAGATGGAGCAGATTCAGGATGAAGTTTTGGAGAGACCATGTCTTCAGCATGAGTCAAAGACTCGCACACATTTGTAGCTAATAGTGGCGAAAGGTGCCATACAAGTCGGTTCCCATCGGCTTACGCAACTAAGCTACACATATAGTGTAACTTCTTGCCGCGTTATCCCCGAAGTGGTCGCATGTGGCGAGTTGAACCTATTTATTTTTACAGGTAAGGGAGCCGGCCTTACGCCAGCCACTTCAGTTGAAGTGGGGGTTTCCCAGCTCCCGAGGGGGCTGGTATTCATTTCTTGTGAAGGCTGAGTAAACCTTGCCGGTATTTTATTATGAGGTTTGAAATAAACACCGAAATAGGAAATCATTTCTGACACCCTCCTCGGTGGGATTCGAACCCGAGCTCACGGGGTAGAATGCAAGCACTCTACCAACTGAGCTATCGACCGGCTTTCTTTCTAAAATGATGTAACAAAGTAGTTAAAAAATATAGGCACAAAGTAAAAAAATACATTTAAAACCAAATAAACAATATACGTATTTTTCCCCCATTGAAACCATGCAGTCTACTTTATTATCATTTCTGCCTCATTTTGCACGGGAAACCGATGGGAATCGGCTTGTATGGCACCCTTAGCTAATGAGATGCCAATAGGTAAAAAGGTGGAAAGGTAGTTAGACAGTACAGGAGGATAGAAAAGTAGCTAGACAGGATCCATAAACTGATAAGATGTTTTTTTTATGTGAATCAAACATATAGGTTTCGCCATCTAATCTGAGATCCAAAAGGCTTCATATTATTTAGATTTCCTTTTAAACAAGAGAAAACTGGTTCTTATTGCAAACAAATATTGTGTAAGTAACGGTATGTTTATTCATTAGTGAAATTCTTACACATCCCTATTTCTGATACTTTCATATTTACTTCATTTTTCGTCTCTTTTTTACAACCTTGAAAAAATTGCGGTAAGTATGGAACGCAAAAAAACACATCGTTTTTTCTGGTAGGTATGCATGTTTATCTATAAGTTTGCTTTTTTAAAAGGCTATTTATAATATCTTTCTAGAACTTTCAGAGTGGATTTCCGGTAAAAAAGAGTCGATCCACTTTGACGGTTTTTTGTGTCATAAACATCATTTTATTTCAATACTAATATTATGAATGAAGCTTGAAGTTTTTGACTAGTCATGACTGGTAACGAAAGATTAATTATATTTATTTGAATTAAGTTTAGTTTTTAATACTAATAATTATCTTACATTCAACATATGCTTCAAAATACAAATCATATTTTTAATACCTTTTTTAAAAGGTAATTTCTCTTACAAGCAAACGATATATATATCGTTTGCTTGTAAGAGAAATTATATTTAATTTTAATAATATATTTATAAATAATAATATTTAATTTAAATTATCGTTATATATAACGATAATATATATGATATATAACGATATACGATAAACATAACCTAAATGAATGGTTAACTCAAGTAAAGCACTAAGTACCAAAATATTATTCTTGGACGAAGCCCCTACGACCCGAAGTCCATAAAAATCTTTTAACACGCTAAAAAATGAATAAAACACTTTCGGTGCTGTTCACAACAAATCTATGGCTCATCCTTCACCTAAGCCCAATTTTTCATCTAAAAATACGATGATCCATGATATAGCCATGAATTCAATGTATTTTGAATAGCACTTTGCCGAATTTACTTTTTTATAAACGACAGAATACGAAAAAAGCGTAATAAAGCATCACATATAGTGCCGCGTTTTTCCCGAAGGGATCGCATGTGGGGACTGGAATATATTTTTATTTTTACAGGTAAGGGTGCCGGTCTTACGCCAACCACTTTAGTTGAAGCCCGAGCTCCCGAGGTTACTGGTACTCATTTCTCGTGAAAGCTGAGCGAACCTTGCCGGTATTATATTTTGAGTTTGAAATAAAACACCGTAACGGGAAATCTTATCTGACGCCATCGCATCGGTGGGATTCGAACCCGAGCTTTTGGATGGAATACAACCACTATACCAACTGCCATTTTATGACAAAAAATATATGTGAAAATAAAACAGGGTTTAAATAGTAAACTTGTACTTTTGTCAAAGACAATAAAATATATTTTCTTGTATTTGTAACAAAAAACTTTTTCACACAATTTTTATTTTAAGTATTTACCTTTCTAAGTCATATTTTTTTTATACAATGTGGTGTAATCATGGTAAGTATAATTTTCTTTAAAAAATGTCGTTAGCCGTCTCAGTGATCTGGTTCAGACGCGCTGTTTAATGCGTCTGGGTGACAACTTACTTAAAATGTGATTCAGAGTCGCTCATTTCCTAAGTAGGCTTTCACTTAGACTATCACTGAGAAAAATAAACCAGGCCGCTTGGAAAATGACAGTATTTAAGGCACAGGAAAACCAAAATAACCATGTGCCAACAATACTATTTTAAGAAAATTGTGCAGTCAATAGCTCATACATTCCATGCCGAGAGCAGAGCGTTCGATCTGCCGAGATATATTTCAAGCGCAAAATGAAATATCGGCAAGGTTGACTAAGGTTTCATAAGAAATGAGTACCAACTATCTCGGCAGCTTGGAATCCTCCACTTCAACTGAAGTGGTTGGGGTAAAGCCAGCCCTCGTAATTGTTCCACAGGCCTTAAGGGAACACTTTAGGGACAACGCGGCAAGAAGTTGTATTGTATCTGCAGATTTATTGTGTTTTTTTAGTTGCATTTTATCAGTATAATATTAAGATACTAAAATATAAAAAAAATAAAAATAATTGGAAGCTTCTTTTTTCTATTATTTCCATTCCTATCTCAAAACAAAGCTCTCTTATGAAATTGTCACAACTAACACCTTCCTAGGCAGGTGATCTGATTACGGTATAATGAACACGCAATTACTCTAGTGAGGCGCTTTTGTGCAGTTTGCCCGGATTGAGGCCAAACTGAAGCAGACGCAGATAATCCGCAACAAAGGCAACTGGTTTTCTCCCATCCGGAGTGTTTTCACTTGTGCAGAGAGAGATTTCTTATCTAATGAATGGAGGCGGGTCGCAAAAGGTCGACACAACGGATCTAACATCCCAAGTTTAAAACTTTGCGTTGTCGTTTCACCAAAATGAGATGGAGCAAATCCAGGAGGTTGACTTGGAGAGATTATGTCTCCAGAATGAGTCCCGAAAGACTCACACACACCTCTGAAAAAAGAAGTTTAACCCCACGCTCAGCCGAAATCGGATTCAAATCACGGATTCACTCTTCTTACCGATTTAAAAACTGGAAAACAATGTTTGGAGAGCATGCATTTGCAGTCGCTGGTCATCTGATCTGGAACCACCTGCCTCATAATATGAGAGAGATAGAGAACCATTAGGAGTTTTGAACTGCGCTGAAGATAAGCAACTTTCTGCCATCATTTCGCGAGACTTCATCATGAAACAGCGCGGTGCTCTAAATAAATCATCAATTCATCATCATCATCTTAGCTGATGAGATTCCAATTAGTCCTTAGAATTATCACAGTCAGAATATTGCGAGATCACATCTGTTATGACCTAATACAAAGGGCCTGTGAAATAGGGGACACAGTTAGATGGAGCAAATCCAGATCTTAGAGAAATCCAAATATCTAGAATGAGATATGAAAGACTCGCACACATCGTAGCTAATAAGATGCCAATAAGTTGTTCGAATGATGAAAGGTAGAATATTTCATCTGTTATGGCCGCACACGAAGAACCTGTGGAATAGAGGACATAGGGAGATGGAGCAGATCCAGGAGAACACTTTATAGAGATCTAAAAATCCAGGATGAGACATGAAAGACTCGCACACATCGAAACTAATGAGATGTTGTAGGTGTTGACCTAGAAGGAATCTAGACGTCCTCATCTAAGGATCCATATTATGCTAATAATACTATTTTTTGCGAATTCTGACACTATCAGAATAAGAAATGTTACCAAAAATGTATGGTAAATTTAAAGCTCCTGCTATGAGGATTGAGGATTAAAATCCACAGCTGTTGCAGGTTTCTTTTCTTGCACGTATATTGTCCATTCAAATTGTATTTAAATGCACACATCAGCAGACCTACATAGACTTCACTCGCCTTTTCGCTGATTGTATCTTGCCGCATAATGGAGTGTTCAACCAGGCACAAAACAAATGCAAGCCCAGGCTTTCCATACCAAGTAATTGTAGTTCTATGCAGATGAAAACATAAGAGATTAACTGGTAGCTAATCAAGTGCCCTGAATAAGCCTGTGTTACTTACTTGATCAGATTTGCTAAATAAAATGTAAGACTTAGTTTGAATTCTGTATGGCTGCGAAACATGGACCATCCAGAATTACAAAAAAGGCCACCTAGAAGCATTCTCAATGCAACTTAGCTACACATATAGTCCCACTTGATGCTGTATTATTCCCAAAGGGTTTCGCATGTGGCGGGTATAACCTATTTACTTTTACAGGTAAGGGGGCCGGCCTTATGCCAACCACTTCAGTTGAAGTGGGGGTTTCCAAGGGGCTTGATACAAAATTTTTGAGAAGGCTCAGTAAACCTTGCCGGTATTTTATTTTGGGGTTTGAAATAAACACAGAAACGGGAAATCATTTCTGTCTATCACCCGCAGTGGGATTCGAACTGGAGCTCTCGGCATGGAATCCAAGCACTCTACCAACAAAGCTATCGGCTGGACGAAATTCGCAGAAAGAAAAAACGAATTTCGAGAAAGATAAACAAGACATCATGCTTTGAAAACAAGACCAACGAAAAGATTTTGAAGAAAGTTAAAGAAAGAAGAGAGCTTTTAATTCAAATTGTTTGTTGTCAAATATCAAAGTTCAGAAGATTTCACATCTTGGGCATATACTGCATGGGGAAAAATACCCCTTATTAAACTTATTCTCGTATTGATGGGTAAAGTTGAGAAACAACGAGGGTCCGGTTCTCTTAGTTGAAGAGATATAATATTAACATTTATATTAATATAAATTGCATTTTCAGAAGAATACATGTGTAAGAATAAGACATGAAGAAGACATGAAAGAAGAAGAATACATGTTCGCGCTTACAAAATCTGCATGTGCCATACCTCAGAAACCAATGTGAGGCTAAAATAAATTACCTAAACATAGTTTACAAAGTACTAATGAATTCACACTTCGATGACAAATATAGTTTGTTAAAAACTATCTATTTAACAAACATAAACGCACTTCATTGTTCTCTCTTTTTTTAATGCGTGAACGCCTAATAATAGTATTAAATACTTTAAACAAAAGAGGTTTATATATTTAAGTTTTCTCCTTTTTAAAGAAAATTTTATCTAGATTTTTTATCTCGTAGGTATAGTGTTAGAATAAAAAGTTACTATTAGTTCATAGAGAAATAGATTCGACATAGAGCACGCACTTGAGCTTAAATTCAAAGTAATAACTGTATACGTCCAAGAATGAGGTCGGAACATATGTCATTTTTTATTTTTTTTCTCGCTAAATAAACGTCAGTTGCCGCACTTAGCAACCAATAACAAACTATTTGTGTGCATTTTCCCTAGCAACCCATCCGGGTGACGACACAATATATTGTCTATGCCAATTCCCGTACGAACCTCAAAATTAACTGCAGATTGGATCTTTTACAAACAGACCCAGCTTCTGTAAGGCTGAATAAACCTTTGTGACCGGTCCTTTATTAAGGTTAGATGATTTTTGTAACCCAGCGGAAAGCATATTAGATTTTTTGCTGGAATCAAACTCAATCGTGGTCGTTGGACATTTTGCAAACAATTAATTTTTTTTTTTTTATGTATCTGACTTGAGTGCCTATTCGGCGTAGAAGCGATACGTGTCTCCTGGTCTCAGATATGACTACAACGAAACTTTTTGAGACCCCTTCGTATCTACACCACGGTTCTTCAATATATTTTTTTCATTCTGTACAAAACTCTTGGATTAAATCTAACAAAAGCTTAAATTTTTCATACTAAATTTGTATGCAGGTATATTTCGTGATCTATGATATTCTTTCTTAGTTGTAAATTATATTCCCCACGATACAGAATGAGTAGCTTATAGAAACAGTTCAACAATATGACAATAGAGAGATTGGGGCGATAATGACTCTCCAGTAGGTACTCAAGTAAATAAAACACAAATATAAAACAAAAATATATGAAAACTAAAACGCTCACCAGAGACGCTGTTTTAGCTTGCTTACGTTTTTGATAAAACGCAATTGATGAATTTAAATGTATGGTTGTATACCTCTGGTACAGATCTCGTGCCTGTAGAGCATTCTGCCTTAATGACATTTTCGTCTCGGAAAATGGCGAGACCTCTTTAATTATTCTTTTTGCACACAAAAGAAAATCATGTCTAAAATTTGCACTTCTTTATTTCACTGTGTGATTAAATTGCGTTTAAAAAGCATAACTGTACATATTTTTTTTGTGAATTTTGTGGTGTTTTCTTTTTGTTCATAAAATGTTTTTTAAGTACTTTAGTACACGAGCCAAAGTGGGGTAATATTAATAATAATAGAAGGATCATTTGAGTCATATATTAATGCAAACGCCGTCAACTCCTTACGCGATGATTTTGAGAAAAATAAACTTGTGCTTTGAACGTAATTTGGAACCAGTTGGAGATGACGGCGTTTGCACGAAATCATAGTTTTTCAATTAAAATTAAGAATGATTAAGTGAGGTTTTCATCACATTGCACACAGCAAATGATTTGTTACACTACGCAGAATCAAATTCAAAAATTATCCCAAAAATCATAAATTTTTGAGATGACGGCGTTTGCAGTTATACGACTTATTTACTCGTATTTGGTAAGCGCTGGTTTCTTGTGATTTGCGCTTAAAGAATCCTCTGAGAGGTTGTTCATAAATATAGGAAGCGCTAATTGGCATGCAAGACCCATTTGCTATAAGGTTGAAATATGAAAATGGTGACCGGTTTAGCAGTAAACGACAACGGCTGACTGAGTAAGTAAGTAAGATAACAATAAAAGCGAGTAGAACCTATTTATTTTTACAGGTAAACAGGTCGGTCTTACGCCAATCCCTTCAGTTAAAGTAAGGGTTTCTCATCTCCCAAGGGGGCTGGTACTCATTTCTTGTGAAGGCTGAGTATTTTTTTTTTTGTAAGTTTTTCAAATAAAAAAAGTCGAATCATTTCTGACACCCTCGGTGGGATTCGAACCAGAGCTCTCGGCATGGAATGCAAGCAGTCTACAAACCATTGTATTTAATGCTGAGCTTTGTAAGATAAAGTCATCTCTGGCACGCATTATCTGAAATGTGTACCATGCGACACATTCTGCGAGCATTGCTGCCGTGAGAAGTAATAATTAGAGGAGCCTTATCGCGCTGCATCTGCTGTAGTTGCTGCGTCTTTGTTTGGCTTTCCACTGAACTTGCCCGTGAATCTCTTTTGTATCGGAGCGCCAGCCGAGCGGCGTGCAGGCTCTGTACGATGCCTGCTGCAGACTGAGAAAGTGCGCAAGGTGTTCAGGACAGCGAGTAAGTGGTGAATGGTAAGTAACTTTGAATGTTTAGTGCCGTGAGCCGTTGAGTGCTTGAGATGAAAAAAATATGAATTTGGAAAGCTTGAAAAACTTGGAAAGTGCTTCTAACGGACGTTAGAAGCACTTGCGGCATGTGTTAGCGCTAAATTATACATATCTGCTTGAGGGAATGCATTTAATATAAATCTTAAATGATATATATCTTTGCAGCTTAGATTAGATTAGTGAAAGTCTTGTGATCAACTAATTTTACATAAAATCAAGAATAATCCTTAAATACTTAAATATGTTTCATATAAATTACTTTATCAAGATGTCAAAAACTTATAAATTATCATAATAGTTGTACGGAAGCTTAGCGGAATCATGGTGTATAATAGTTGTACGGAAGCTTAGCGGAATCATGGTGTATAATAGTTGTACGGAAGCTTAGCGGAATCATGGTGTATAATAGTTGTACGGAAGCTTAGCGGAATCATGGTGTATAATAGTTGTACGGAAGCTTAGCGGAATCATGGTGTATAATTTAACTCTGGTGTATGGTGTCAGTCAGGTGTTATAAATGTTTTATATTTGAATTAAAGAAATGTATGAATTTTTATATTGAAATTAATCTATGAAACACATTTCATCGTTATCTATAATACCATCGACATTTTTAATTTACTCTCTGTTTACTGTCTTGGTTTGGACGCCACACCAGCAAGCGCAAGCCAAGCGTAGAGGCGAGAAGAGAGTGGCTCATTCATTGTCAGCCTTTCTCACAGCCCTCCAAAACTAGAGTATATCAGTGGGACAAAAGCAATTCACGCCAGTTGCTCTCAGATGCTCGGCAAAGCAACACCTACTCAAACATTTCCAGTAAACTAACAAAAAAACACGTAAAATAAGTTTGAAATTCAACAAAAATGATTGTAGAACACGTCAAGATTTTTCAGTTTTAAATTCACCGTTTTGCAGTTATGTTTTGTGATGTGAAAAGTGGGTTGGCGATGTGTTTGAGGTCGTTTATATTTTGGACCATTATTTTGAAAGTTACGGCGGATACGGTACATTTTACTAATTCGCAGTCACAGTTGGAGAGGTCGTTGCAGTCGCAAGCAATTACTGAAGATGGATTAACTAAAACGTACAAATTGGATGTTCCAGGATCGAAACCTATAACTATTATTGAAGCGACTCCTGAAGCGAATATTGAAAGTTTTTATGACTCTCAGAAAGTTAAAACTGAAGCAAGAAACAAACAGAATCCGTATAGTAATTATCACAGTGAAAGGAAAACAAAGGATTATTTAGTTCCTGGATCTACTCATGAGAAAGAATTTTCTGGTTTGTATTCAGAAAAAGATTATGTCGTGAGAGATGGAGGAAGGTGCTTTGGACCATCTTGCCATGAAATGACTAACCAAAAAAAGACAGTCTATTCTCCTGATTTATTGAACAAGTTTTTGAAGGAATATGCGAATAAAATTAAAAATGCAGATCAGGAAACTAAAGACAAATTACAACAAATTGAATCAATGGCGGATGAAATGAATATGGAACTCCTAGTTGCTGATAAACCTACAACTCCACAAAGAGTTACAGAAAAGATTGATACAGTAAGCGAGGAAAACGGTGATCAAATGACGTGGGATAGAGCAGATGCTAAGAAATATAAACACCCATTTGATGAACGAAAAGGTTGGGTAGCATTAGAAGCTGTTCCATGGACTAGGAGCAAAATATCTAAATGGCAACCAAACAAAAACAGTAGACCTAACAGCTTTCATAATTCCTTCGAAGATGACAGAGATTCGCCATATAATCAGGATAAATATTCATCCACCAGTTTTGATAGACCTGATGTAGAAGCAGAATATGAAACAAGACCATATTCAAAGCCTGGATCTTATAACTACAAACCTAGTTTTGCATCAAATCAAAATGATAATGATTGGCAGAATGAAACACCTTCAAGACCGTCATGGGCTAGACCATCTTATAAACCAGCCCATCACCATCCAGAATGGACTCCTGATTCAGGAAGAAGACCATATAGACCAGATTGCGACCACGATAGACATGGAGCATATGAAGAAGAAACTAGAAGAGTTGCAAATCAATACAATTTAGGTGAAGAAATTATAACTGATGGAAAGCCGGGGGATTTTCCTGACGGTGAAGTGTCCTATCGGTTTAAAGATAATAGTAATCAATACAGGAAACCAACTGAAGTTGTGTATGGTGACATTTCAAACTCAAACAACTATCCTAGTTCACATCCGTCAAGTGGAGATGGACAATGGGTGTTATTGTCAACAACCAAAGGATATCAGTTCCCAAAAAAGCGTCAAAGATCACTATCAATTCAACCATTAACAGTTTCATCTCGAAGGGGAATCAGATTGACTGTTCTACCTGCAATAGATGGTTCAAAGAAGAACATGACGACATCGCACGGTGGCATGCTGGAAGTGGATCCTAGCTTCCATTCTGTTGACGATTCAAGGAGGATCTATGAGAATGAAAGGAGGAAAAATGGAACAAGGTTGAAGGGTGCGAAGATTGGGAAGATTGTGGCGACAGACGCAAGTCCAGATGGTTCAGCTGTTATGGCAGCAGTTGGAGCTGGTTTGGTTCCTGCCACGATGGCTATGTTGATGCCTGTGGTTTTGGGAAGGAAGAAACGAAGTCTTTTTAATCCTTATGTTTACAGTTTCACAGCTCATCATAATGTGACTCAGCAACCTCATCTCGACTATGAATCTACGCTTCAGAGAACTTTGTGATTTTGTCTTTAATTTAAGTTGCAGAGATGTATCAAAAATATTTACTTTGAGCATTTTTTTTTATAAATTGGTTAGTATATATGAGGCTGACCACCCAAAAAAAGTCCATTTTTGCCAATGCTACCTCTGTTTTCTTGCAAGAGCTTCAGAGTGTATGCTCATTTTTTTGGAAATATACATGCAATATATGTGATCGCAAAAATACACGCATTTTCTTATGAGCATGCATTAGGTATGAATCATAAATGTCAATATATCTCTGTAACTTACATTTAAGATGGATGGAAACAGCGCTGGCAAAGGTTGATCAAGGAGGCCAAAATCCATCTCAGGTTTTCATGCCAACAATGATGATATTTTGCACATAAATAATCAAAGAGTAGGGGAAAAATGTGAAGTAATGACTGTATCTCAGTAGATTTAATTTTTTATACATATTATTTTTAGAATTTAGTTACCTTAATAATTTATTGCAAATAATCAAGATATTATTTTAGAAAGTAATCTAGCCAATTTTAGTAGTATTTTTGATAAATATAAATATTGCAATTATTATTTTTACATATTCGTAGATCAAATTTATTTATATTTTTCTGCAAATTATAAGTAAACAAAAATATGTACATGAGCAATAAATATATCCACTAGTTTTCCCACCATTTTTACAGATAATAAATAAATAAGAAAAAATAAAAAATATAAATTTATTTTGCAGAAAATTTCCATTATAGTGAAAACCAATAGGTACACTCATTGAGGTAAGTTGTTTTGCAAGAGCTATTCGAATACAAAAATAGTTTTAAAAATGCAATAATAAAAAACAAAATTATATTTCTTGTATTTTATATTTATTTTTAACAAAATATGTACAAAAAAATGTATTATCTCATTTAACAATGATAATAAATCTATCGGTTCTTAAATAAATAGAAATAGAAATAACCTTTTATTACGTATAATAATTTCGTATTCATCACAAAATATTAATTTCTGTATACAAATTCAGAAGGATTCCCTCATTTTTTTTCAATTTGAGGAATTCATCTTGAAAATATATTTCATTCAAGTATAATGTATGGTATTAAAAAAAACCTAAAAAATTACTGACCAATACAAGCAAAATCAGACACTTTTTTGTCAACCGATTTTCGATTTAAAATCAACAATTTCTTCTTATTTTGTAGATTTCTTATTTCATAAACTTTATATTTAAATTCTTCACCTATTATTAACTTAACTTAATACCTGTCTCATCAGGCCTGGATTAAGCCTACCGGGGAAAGAACCTTCCACTACATTTTTTTGTAGGTCCCATGGTTCGCTTTAGACCCTAGATCCACAAATAAATTTATGTTATAATGTATTTTTGGAACTGGTCTTTGGGAGTTTTTGTTCGCGAATGCTTACAAATACTTAGACCCTCAAAAATATGTTGAAATGTTTAGTTTCTATTTAAAGTCTTTTGGACTCTCAGGATGCAGAGACTTGGATTATTATTTTTTTTGCAATATTCTTAAGTCTTTGGGGGCTTCCAGGAAGCAAGGGCCCTGGTATGATTACCCAAATCAAACTGTTCTTTATCCAGGCCTGTGTGTAATGAGTATATTTAATCTACATACATATTATCCTACTTTCTATAAAAACGTGAAGCATGCATCATACTTTGATCCGAAGAAGATTGCGAAGCGGCATATGTTGATTCCACTCCTTTCAAATACCTCGCTAAAGACTCTGATGTTGTCTGCAAAATGCTCATTCCAAGCCTGACCTTAAATTCAATCAAACCCTTGATGAAATTAAGAAGCGAAAACGGTTTGGGATATTGCTCCATTGGATCAACGCCTGAAAAACTGCTTGTGTCAGGGATTTCGCTTGTGCTTAGGCCATCTTTAAAAGTGGTTGGTTCAAATTCTGACTCCAATTCAATGTTAGATTTTTCAGTTGTGCTCGTGACCTCCATCGCTGCATCTTTTCCAGTTGACACTTCAATAAATAGTGGCGCCAATTTTGTTGTCGCATCCGGTGCCACATTATCTTTTGCTTCTTTTCTATCAATTACTTCAATGTTTGATTCTAGATTCCTTTTGGGTACGTCTTTTTCTACCTCTTCTTCAATTCTTGATTCGACAATATCATCAATTACTTTTTCGATTGCGATGGCAGCTTTTTTGTCTTCTTCATTTTTTGTAACTTGAAGTTTCGCTGTTGTTTCGGGTTTCACTGATGTTTCTTGGAATCCATACTTTTTTGTGGTTAAAAGATTGCCAATTTCACTTATTGAAACTGCACTTATTTTTTGCGTGGAGCTGGAATCTGGAGTCATAGAGTCAACATTTTCTTTTACTAAATTTTCTGGTTTAAAAACTTTTTTGTCCTTTTCCCCCTCTTTATTATCATTGCTTGTGAGACTGTCAATTTGGTATGAAGTCATAGGATTTTTATATTCAGTTTTGGAATTCATTAGAGCAACAATGGGAGCATATTTACCAATGTACGGTTTCCCAAACATATCATCAATTTCATTGCTATATTCAGCCTCCTTATCATAACTACTCGTTGTTTTCAAAACTTCTTTCAAAGATGCTGCTGTACTTTCAATGTCAGATTGGTCTTTTGCCACATTCACACTTCTTTTCCGGATTTTCAGACTTCTAGGCCCATGTTCTGGAACTGCTATAGGAGTCACAGCTTGAATTAGTTCTTTTGGCACATTGCCAACAACAAATTGAGGTTGCTTGTTTTCTTCAGATTCTGCGACAGTATACCCTGTTTCTTTTTGGCGTTCTATAACATCATCTACTCCTAAATGTAGAGTGCCAACAGCTGGTTCCTTTGTTGTTTCAACAATGAGTTCTGGACTGTATCTTATAGCTTGACCGTATGTTGGATTTGATGGTTTTTCTTGAGTCAGATATGAAGCTTGTATAGAATCTGAGACATATCCAGAATCTAAAGCGTCGTTTTGGGAGTCGTAAACGGGTTGTTGATATGCGTTTGATGAATACATATCAAGTTCTTCTGGTTGATGTGTATCATAGTGAATATTTTCTGAGTAAGCTGACCCCTGAACCGGATCTGAATTTTGTTGTCCCACTCTATTGCTAGGAACAAAACTGTTCGACTCAGATCCATAAGCTACGTTTCTATATCTTATATTTTGTTCTTGTGGCTTTTTGGTCGTTGGAGCTTGAGGATACATAAACTGTGTTTGACCAGCGTATGGGTTGACATTCCGGTTTTTGATGGAGTTTGTAGGTTCTTCGGGGAAGAAAGCCCCCAACATTTCTTCCTCTGGTTGTCCACCATCCGCTGTTGCATATTGCTCACCGTTTTGTTGATACAAATCATCCTTCCTTTCATTCGTATCGTAAGCTCTTCGTACAACATTAGAAAATGGATACAAGAAGTAACTGGCAATTCCAACTAAACCAGCCAAACTCACTAAACCAACACCTACAGAAGGCATCACCTCTCTGGATAGATAGTTATAAATTTGTGTTGTTATTGGTTTTTCTTTTGGAGGTATTTTTGTGGCGACTTTGTTACTTGGTGCAGTGTTTTGAGCTTCTACTTTAGATTCAACTGCAGTTTCCTCAGGCTTAGCCGTTGAACTAGCAGGCTTGCGACGCCGGTTCTTATTCTTCTTCCTTTTGCTTGAAGTCCTCTTTGGTTTCTTTGTTGATGCTGGTGGTGGTGTACTCACTTCTAGTTCAATTTCAGCATGCTTTGATTCAATCTCAATCTCATTTGATTTCTCAGAATTTGCTATAACAGGTTCCCTTTTAACTGTTACTGTAATTTTTTTAATCTCGGGTGATTTTTCTGTTGTGGCATCAGGTTTCTTTACTTTGATTGCCGGTGAAGAAACTTTACTCTTCAACACAGCTTGCTCAGGCTCCTTCACTTTCTCAACTTTCCTCTCAGTAGAAGTAGAAACAACGATACTTGGTTCAGTTGTACTAGTGCGATTCATCTCTGCAAATTTATTCTTCTGTACACTTGCCAAAACTGAAGCCTTTATTTTATTCATCACATTCTCATTAACTGCAGACCCGCCAGCAATTAAATCAGACTTATTCTGACTCCCAATAACAACAGGCTTTCTTGTGTAAATTGGTTTAATGGTAGTTGCTCTAGCTGGTTTTGGAGTTGATTTCTGCTTTGGTTTAGCTTGAGGCGGCTTCTTATTCTGCTTATCATCTACCACTTCACCTTTCACTTCTGATTTGACTTCTTCTGGTTTCTTGTTTTTTGGATTTGCTGTAGTTGGGTTTCCACTCAGGAGGATCCACGTTGACAACCCTTCATCCGTTGTGGATGTTTGAGTGAGTTTATTGGCTGCTTTGATTGCTTCTTTTTCGTTGGCCAGAACGTGTTTGTCTATCTCAGCAGCGCTCATAGGGACAGCTATTCCTGCATAGGAATTCTCAACAATTTCGATCTTCGGTGCTTCTGTTGGTTTGTTTTTGTTCTTGTTGGCTTGCTGGTTCTTCATTCTTGGAGGTGTCCTGACATCTTCCACCACTCCGCCCTCTCCAGTGGTAGGTGGAGGGGTTTTGCTTCCTTGTAACAGCTGACTTGCCACCATCTTGATAGAGTCTCCGATGACTGGAGGGTTCTTCTCACCACGAGATGCTGACACAATGTTTGAAGCGCTCTCATTGGAAGGGGCCGGTGTGTTCTCAGCTACTGTTGTTATCCTGAAAGTAAAGAAAAAATAGGTTGGTATCTATTCTGGTCTTAAAAAAATATGTGTATATTTTTTCATTTGAAACTGTTGACTCGAGGAATGAAGAAGGTACCTTTATGTTTTGATTAAAATAATATAATTACTATATTAATTTTCAAATTTTCTAATAAAATGAATGGAAATCAAAAAAATATAACAGTATAAATATTTGTATGCCGGAATCCTTGATGCCAATTGTTTTGTTCATTTTATCTTTAGATAAGTAAAAAGGAAAGATATTGTACCCTCTAAAATCTGAACCTTTTTGTCATAGTGTTTTCTATTCTTCATCCAAACCTTTTTTTAATCTTTCACTTGGAGGAAAGTTCTCAATTAAATTCATGTTGGTATTAACCTAGTACCTACCTATCTAGCCTACGTACAGAGGTATTTTAAAAAAAAAAAAATCAAATTATCTCTTATTAAAATAGGAACGATACTAACAATATTTATAATGGGAATAATGTTCCTCGACTTATAGGTTGGTATGCGGCTGAACACCCATGCTGTAAAAATGATTCACTTTGCCAATGTCACCCCTGTTTCAGAGAAGGACGGCAAGTGTTGCAGGGTGTATTTCCATTTGAGATTTGGCTTTTATGTTGTAGGTTCACATGCGGCATGTTGCAAGCGCGAACTTTCACGTGTCTGCTTGTGAGAATGCATATAATGTGAATCCCCAATGTAACATATCTTTGCAACTTAGATTAGATTAGATTAGGATGGTTTATTTGGTGAGTGCTATTTTTGTGTGAATCACAGCCCTTTGTAGCTTGGTCGTTAGTCTAAGAGCTAGACGTATGAAACCTTACCTCATCGACTACCAGGCAGAGACATGGTCAGGCTGGTAGTTTGCATCGAGTACATGATTTTTTCACAGATCTGCCGTTTCCTATCCTGGAGCGTTTTGGATGCGGCCTCTTCAAAGAGGCCCAAAAAATGGTGCAAACTACCTCATCGACTACCAGGCAGAGACTAGTAAAAACTAATGCTCCATATTAATTACCTGCTTTTTGCATAAAAAAAAATATTCTAAACTTGGAGCGTTTTGAATGCGGCCATTTTTTTGTAAATTATAAAAAACGATCTTTTGAAGTTAGTTGTATCAGCCATGGAAATAAAGTAAAAAAATATGATATTACATACATTACTTGTAATAAGAGGATAAACATACTACAAATTTGTATTTCCAACCCTTCTTGTTCAGGAGAAAAGGGGGTAAAATGTTATTTTGTACAATATATTTTATAACTCAAAAACAAAATAAAAAATATGATATTTTTGTACGTCAAATATAAGAACATAAATTTTTATACAATAATAATCTCTTACATATTCTTGCTATCTGCTGTAGTTTCAGAGCATTTTCTAAAAAACTTTACGGCAGTTCCCGTTTTTGGTTCAAAATTCGGTTTGAACGCCTTAGTATTTTATTTTAAAAATTTATTAAAAATACTATCACCTAGAAGATTAAATTTCCTTTAAAATTGTATGAATATTTACTCTTTTATTGTGAAAGGATTGTATGTTATAGCGGTTTAACTTTTGTAACGTATTTTGATGGTTGTATATAAGTACCTACCTATCTAGCACGAGTATCTGCGTAATATTATGATGATTTCATATTATCATCATAATATCACGCAAAATATGTTACCACAAGATTAACCGCTATTCTGTTCAAACCTTTCACGATAAAATAGTTTATATCCATACAGTTTTACAGGCAATTTAATCTTCTAGGGGATGGTATTTTTTATATATTTTTACAATCAAACACTAAGGCGTTCAAACCGGATTTTGACCAAAAAACGGGAAACGCTGTAACGGTTTTTGGGAAAATATTTCACTTCAAACTTTATTTTCTCTGAAACTATAGCAGATAGCAAGAATATGTAAGAGATTATTATTGTATAAAAATTTATGTTTCTATATTTTACGTACAAAAATATCACAATTTCTATTTTGTTTTTGAGTTATAAAATATATTGTAAAAAATAACATTTTACCCCCTTTTCTCCTGAACAAGAAGGGTTGGAAATACAAATTTGTGGTATGTTTATCCTCTTATTACAAGTAATGTATGTAGTATAATATTTTTTTACTTTATCTCAATGCCTCATACAACTAACTTCAAAAGATCGTTTTTTATAATTTACAAAAAAATGGCCGCATTCAAAACGCTCCAGGTTTGGAACATTAATTTTTGTGCTAAAAGCAGGTAATTAATGTGGAGCATCACCTCTTACTAGTCTCTGCCTGGTAGAAATGAGGTAAGGTTTCGTGCGGCCGGCTCTTACACTATATAGAAAGCGACAATTCTCAGCAAGATCCAGTTGTTGAAATGCTGGATGGACCTTTGGTGACCGGTCTTTGGAAAGGCCGATAATTTTTTCAATCCAGGGAAGAACCAATTTAAAAAAAAAATGTGCTCCGCCGGAAATCGAGCTCAGGTCCTTTTGACACGCAAGCAATCATTTAAAAAGACAAATTTAGGTGGTATTAAAATACCTATAATTTTTCCATTAAAAGTAGCTTTATATAAAGAATATGAATAAATAGACATTCAAAATGCAAAAATTAATATTATGTTAAAATTTGAGTACTGCACTCTATGAGAGAATGATGAAAGCTTTTTATTAATAAGTTTTCCAGTGAAATCCAAACGGCATGAAAACACAATACTCGTATGCTACCACAAGATTTCACCCAAAATAACATTTTTCCATAAAATCCAAATACTTTTTTTTAATACTTTTGTCTATCATACTTATTTAAATACATATAAATATCTCGAGTGCGCAACATAGCATAAACTTCCTTCGATCGCGTAAATGGAAAATTATATCAAAGATACAACAACACCCCTATTGAGTGATTCAGTTTTCTTACATTTTTTCGATTAACGCGATCGAAGGTATTTCCTTTATGTTGTATATTTGGGGTAAGGGTTTCATCAATCAGGAAAAATTGGGAAATATTTTTTTAAATAAAAAATAAAGAAATAAACATCTTGGAGTAGTTGCTTTGTATGAAAAAATATTTTATTTTATAAAATGTACATTTTTCAATAATTTACATTTTTTTAAACCAATAATATACCTATTCATGAGTTAAATAAATATAATTGATTATTTAATAAATAAATGAAACTTTTTATAATTAATGGCAGTGATAAGAGCTAGAAAATAAATGATTGAAAAAGGTATTTACAATTTATAAATTTATGAAGCCAAAAAAAAAAGTCAGGCAACTTCTGTTAAAATTAGTGGTAGTATTTTTTTTTTAATGCAAAAAAAAATCCTAAGGAGTTGTCATGCTTTTCTATTTTTTACTTCTTCAAATCGGCTTGTATAACATATTTTATAAACATCTCGTCTTCCCAAAAATATTTAAATGAAAATATTGATTCAAACGAGGAGCGAATTGACAAAAAATCGGTAAATTTAATTATTCCTCACTTTATTAAGTTTAATTGTATTTCCCTACTTTTTTTGTGCCACTTTTAAATACACCTAAATTTGATGTGTTTAATTTTTTCCATATAATTTGGACCAGAGGAAAAACTAATTTATATTTGTAACCATCTTCTATACAAAACAGATAAAAATAAAATAACATCTGGATACTCTTTTGGGTAGAAAAAAAACTGAATCAACGTACTTTGGAAAACAAACTTTTTAATTTATCATAATTTGTTGAAAATAATCATTTGCGTCGTTTCTTCCAATTCTGATTCCCAATTTTAATTGATCTCTTTAAGTCTTTACTTCTACGATGCTGAACCCACGAGTAAATTTTATCTTGCGCCCATTTCTTCCAACTGCTCCATATGTTAACAAAAACATCTGTGATCCCATTATCAGATAGTTCATTCTCATCACCGTTAGAAATTCTTGGATCCTTCTTGTGCCAGTCCCTGTCACCATTTGGATACGAAGCCCAATTCCATGTCTGATGACCTTCATCCCACTTCCAATGTGAATCTGGTTTGTTTTCTAAATAGATTACATCCTTGGATTTTCTTCCTAAAATTGCAGGTAAAGCCCATGGTACCATCAAAGCTGCAAGACCAGTTCCTGCTGCTGCTATCACAACCAAAGGTGCAAGAAACAGACTGAAGATTCCATAGTTGAAAGGGTTCAAGAAAGTCATGTACGTGAAAACACCAGCGGCTGAGGTTAACCAACTCCCCAAACTGCCACCTAAGCTGTTCAAACCAAATGTATCCTCCTCATCATTGCTAGGTTTTGGTCTGTTGTTGCCTGCTAAATTAGCTAAACTACCTACTCCAGGTGGACTGCCAAAACCAGGACTTCCAATTGGGTTCGCATTGGAGCCTGTATTGATTGCAACACTGTTTGCTCCAGTCTCTTGAAGAACTGATCCTGCATTGCCAGCGATTGCAGTTCCAAGTGGTTGAAGCAAGGGTACGATAGGAACAATGGAATTTGTGCCTTGAACAACTGGAACATCAGCTGATACAGGCACTGGAACTAAGGGTACTAGCGGATAAGGCTTTGCACTTTCTTCTACTGAATCATATTCTTGGTAGATTTGGTCATCGACATTATCCGGTACTGGATCTGCCGTTAGAATGTTATTTTGGAGTACATTGGAGTTTATCACAACGTGGATATCAGCACAACCTTCTTTAGTTTCTTTTTGGACTGTGTTGTTGACGCTTATGAACACTGTTGGGCAATCTGTGTCTTCTTGGAAACTTACCAAAGGCTTATCAGATTCTTCTGAAGTGTCCTCTTCTTCATGTGACTCTGTTATTTGAGGATTACTACCAGTTTCTTCTCCATAGGTTAAAAATGGACTCACTATTTGAATAGGCAAAGAAACAGCAGGTATTGAATCCCCTATACTACTTTGTGAATTATAGTTGTTTTTATTCAACAAAGGTCTATTAAATAAATCGGCGGCTACAATTGTTGGTTTAGGATTAAAAGCTACTAGATCGTTGTAGTTATTTGTAATGTGCTGTGAGATGTACGAAGTAGGTTTTGGTCTAATGTAAACTATTTTTTCTGTTGTAGTAATGCCAGGAGTATTTTTAATTTTTTCTACTGTTGCTTCTGATGTACTTTCAAAATATCCATTCGCGATAGCTATTTTGTTATCATAATCTGGGATAAAGTCATCGTTTTCACTTTGACTATCTGGTTTGTCTGTGTATTCATTCTTCAACAAAGAATCTTTGATCTTGTTGAATTGTGGAGATTCCGACCATTCAGATAAAACCTGATGAATCACAGGTCTTTTTTGACTTGTACTTATAGCATAATGTTGCACAGAAGAACCGCTATTTTCCGATGTTATATTTGATACAATAATCGGCTTTTCTAAACTGTTGTTTTCATCATTCAAAGCAGTATAATTAAGATAGTCTTCAAAGTCATTTTGAGTTTGAATTTTTGTACTCGGCCAATTTTTCAATTCAGATGTTTTCCTGCTAAAAGAACCGTACTGATTTTCACCGCTCTTATAAAAACTAAGATCGTAACTAGATATTGGTTTTATTCTCGAATGATCAAAATTATACCTCGCTTTTCTACCTCCTATATTACTTACAGTCACATCTTCCAATGGTTGTATCAGAAAGCTGTTATGAAAATTGGTTTCACTGTTGTAATTTCCATTTCTTTTACTTGAATAACTGTCCACGTCTCTTCCGGGAAAGTTGGTCGCCTTCGTAGGACGCAACATTCGTTCCAAACGACTTCTCTCACCTATGTGATTTGTCACTTTCCATCGTTCACCGTTCTGCATTGCCTCTCGAGTCACATTCGTATTACGTCTTACCTGCTTCATTTCATTGCCTCCCCTAACAAGTTCCACTAACGGTGATGTAGAAGCAACAGTTTTACTATTTCTGTCTTCAGCTGGCGTACTTTGAAAGACTATGGGAATGCTTTCTACGTGAGTGTACGCGAAGTCCGATGACCCACTTGCGCCTTGACTAGCTGTACTAAGTTTAAAATCATTATAAAATGCATTACTGTCTGCATCCGGTTTAATTTCTATTGGTAACCTTTGGATTAATCTAGAACTTCTTACCTCTAAATTTCTATAACCATCTAATTTATGTCTGCTTGCGTTACCTGTACTTTTAACCACATATCTTTGCGTGTTCCTGTCATAATACCTTTGAGTGACTTGTTTGGTTGTGGGTGAGATTGTTGAGGAGACTGCACTCGTTGCAACTTCTTGAGGTTTTGAAGTATCCTGGAGTGTTGGGCTTCCTGTAGATATGGAGGGACGACCAGCTGAGGGCTGTATGACCATGGATAGTCCAGCCATCAGCAAGAACAGGCCTCCGCCTTTCGTCATTGTTCTCATCTTTCTACCACCTGAAAGGGAGGGAAGAAAAACAGATTAATATGGTTACAAAATAATGTGCCATTGGATGGGTTACATTAAGTGTATGGAGCATCTGAAGCTGCAAATTCTTATCCTTAGTTATTGAAAACGGCACAGGATATTGGGAAGACCTAAATCAAAATAGGTGGATGGAGTGGTGCTAGACTGTTGTGCGGTAGGAGCATGGGACTGGAGGGAAAATATGTTGGACAAGCAGCGTTGACTGCGGTTGATCAAGGAAGCCTCATGCATGCTAGTGATGGATGACAAAATAATTTCTCTCATCTTATTAAGACACAAGGACAAAGAATCGAACCAGGCGACGAAAAAAAATCAAATTAGTGATTTTTAATTCGATACAAAATTTCGATGTCTTAACAGTGGATGCCTTCTTTTTTTATTGCCCCTTTTACTTCAACCTTTGATCATAATTTGTGTTTTACACGAGTATATAGATGATAACGCTCTAAATAAACATTTATAAATCAATTTTTCAGATTTTTTAAATCTTTCGTTAAATCATTGGCTTAGGCTCATCTGCAACAATTTTTTAATTTTTTTTTACTAGTTTTTGTGAAATCGTCATGCCATATTATTCTTATCCTGATATACTCCTTTTTGTGCATTAATTTTTAGCACTTTTTCCTACATCGTATTCTATGAAATCACTCTAAATCTCCATAAATTAATCGTTTATTCCTCTATTCTTAAATACTCATGCATTTTATACCATTTATAAAGCACATACCTAATAGCGTTAATCAAAACAAATTAAATAGGTTTATTATCATTTTTTTTATCAACCGAACCAAGGAACTGGATAAATGGAAGAAACTCATAAAAATAGTCAATTAAATGGAGAAAGTTGTAAACATGGCTAATCTTGTTCTCTAATCATCAGAGTTGCATTCAGAAACACGCGATATAAAATGATAAACGTCTGATGTGATTAATCTCAATGTGATTGTAACTATTAATGTGCTCAATTACTCTCGATTTTTCTTGCTAAACAATCTAGATTATATCTAATAGTCTAAATTCAGGTGAATTATGTGATGGCGTGTGAAGAAGCTGTTTGAAGAAAAAAGTGAACAGAGAATACATGGTTCCATGATAAAACGATACAGTGACGAAACGATACATGATATGATGACACACTGTCACGACAGAACGACACATGACAGAACAACAGATGACAAAACATCCCAAGAGAGTACATCACAATGACAAAACATCACATAATAAAACATCACATAGTTAAAACAGAACATACGATATGTTATTCTGTCATATGTTGTTCTGTCATGTGTTGTTTTGTCACTATGCCGTTCCAATGTGTCATCGAAATACATTTGTTCAAATCAGAAAGATAGAAACACAGAGTTGTTATAAAAAGAAAACCTTTTCTGTCTTTGTCGTCTATTTGGAACCAAAACTCTTTTACGTTGTATTTAAGTCCCCCACTTCAACTCAAAGTGGTTGGTGTGAGACCGGCCCCCTTACCCGTAAAAATAAAAAGGTTCCGAATCGCCACATGCGACCCCTTCAGGGTCAACACAACACAATTACACGGAAGTAACACTATATGTGTATGTATGTAAAGTACACTAATGGTTTTTGGAAATAATTTACGAAATTTTCATTCATTCCTTTTCTCGTTTATTTTATGAGAATTTTTGATTTATGACAATCTCCCTTGGGCCTTACGCTTCTTAAAAACATCTTTGTACGCTACAACGTAATAAAATAATGCAGCACCATTTTTTCAAAAGCCTATATCCAATTTGACTTGCGTCAGAGGTCATAAATTCCAGAAAAAATTGAAACTTTAAATTTTGAAAATATTTTAATTAACTGCTTCATGGAATATGCTAGAAGCTTGAAACCCGAACTTTAGATCTAGCATTAAACCTGAATAACCAGAAACGCATCATCTTATGTAATTTCTCCGTTTACCGGTATTATTTTAAATCATAAATCTTAAACCGTGTAACTACGGATCTTGAAAATTTGAACGTATAATTAACAATATTTTCTATGGAGATATTAAGTAAAAAACCTATTAGTTATTTCATAAGAAGTATTGATATGTAGTGAATCTAATAATAAAAACCTACACTCAATTTTTTTACGATCATTTTCTATGCAACCAAGCTGCACATATAGCGCAACTTCATACCGCGTTGTCCTCGAAGGGGTCGTATGTGGCATGTGTTATATATTTATTTTCACAGTTACGGAGGGCGTCCATGTGCCAATATCTTCCCTTGAAAAAAGGGGGTTTCCCAGCTAAAGAGGGGGCTGGTTCTCATTTCTTGTTAATATCTCTATAATCTAAGTTAAAGGGTCATATTTAATGCATGCCCACAAGTAGGCTCATTTAAGTTTGCGATTACACATGCGCCTTGTGTACATACAAAATACAACATACCTCACATAAACATAAACTTTGCAACTCCTGCCACGTTTTCCTGAAAACCGGGATGCATTGACAAAAGTGAAGCAAGTTTTTACAGCACGTGGAGTCCATCTAATACTAAACTGTTAGTTAAGACCTTCCAAATCAAAATACCAGGAAATAAAGGGAAATAATTTCTGATATCTTTGGCGGGAATCGAACCCTAGCTCTCTACCTTTCGAGCTATCGACTGGACACCGAGCTATCAAACGGACCAAATATCACAAAAAATTGTTTTCATATTTTGAAATAGAAAATTAAGACGAAAATTAATGTTGAAAAGCCGCTTTGAACTTGAACAAGATATTACGGTTATTTTCATAGAAAAATCTGGCATTGGAGTCAGTGGGTTTTCGGTATGGAATGGTGTCACTCCATTAAAACATTTTTCTGTATCTGCACACAATCATTATGTAGGAATGTCGCGGTTAGGCGCAAAGCTGTCAATAATTGTATGCATATTATGTTTGTCTACAGTGCCTCAAGTTTTACGTTATTACTCAAACATTTACATACCAAGAATGTATATAAACTAAAATGCTCAATAGAGGCGCTACTTTAGTTAACATGTATTTACTGGTACATGTTGTAGTTGCGTTTTAATGAAATGTTTTTACTTGGGGTGTAGAGGTCGATAAACTGTAAGGCCGTGACCAAACCGATACACCCACGATTTTTGATGTTTGAAAGTAAATAATATTTTATTAGTACACGGCTAACCAATAATTGAATGTTTATACAAGATCTTGATAGCAATGTCAGCAAATAAATTTAGAAGATAGTTATTGTTTAATATACAATCTTTAAACTAAGTAGCAAAGATATGTTCATTTTTAAAATTCACATTCAATGCATGCCCACTAGCAAAACCGTCTAAGTTCTTGCTTAGACATAAAACCTAAATCTTAAATGAGCATAGTGCCGGCAACCGTTGCTATTCTTCACTGAAACTAGAGTGACATTGGCAGTGGACCATTTTTAAACGGCACGGTTGGTCGTCTTCATACCAACCCTTATGTAAAGTACGAGTATATAACTATTTATAATTGAAATATCAATAAAGGATTTGACGATTGCTAGGAGGATATTTTTTGCCCCAATGGCAGAGTTGAATTTTTGATGCTTTGTTGGAATTTTATCAGTTTATTAATTCATGTCTGGCACAACAAGGCACTGCCTTCACAAAAGGATGGCAACCGACAAAGACAGATGTCTGGCATAAGAAGACACTGCCTTTACAAGAGGATGGCAACGGCCGACAGAGACAGATGGCTGGAACAACAAGGCATTTGCTTTACAAGAGTATGGTAGCCAACATATACATATGGCTGACACAACAAGGCACTGCCTTTACAAGAGGATGGTAACCAATAGAGACAGATGGCTGGCACAACAAGGCATTGCCTTTACATGAGGATGGCAACCGACAAAGACAGATGTCTGGCACAAGAAGACACTGCCTCTACAAGAGGATGGCAACCGACAGAGACAGATGGCTGGAACAACAAGGCATTTGCTTTACAATAGTATGGTAGCCAACAGACACATATGGCTGGCACAACAAGTCACTGCCTTTACAAGAGGATGGCAACCGACAAAGAAAGATGGCTGGCACAACAAGGCATTTTCTTTACAAGAGTATGGTAGCCAACAGACACATATGGCTGGCACAACAAGGCACTGCCTTAACAAGAGGCTGGCAACCAACTGCGACAGATGGTTGGCGCAACAAGGCACAAGTTAATGAATGAAGGTACAGAATCTGTACAAATTTTTCACACTTCAAGAAGTATGAAATCTGTTTGATATAATGATGGAGTGGCTTGTTTGCGGTTATGTCAGCCGCTGCTTCATACAACTCTTGCTGGCGCGCTAACAGTAAGGCAGTCCCGTTACCATATTACTGATGCACAATTATGATGGCCCACATAGCTCGCTGAAATATTATACAATATCTGTTAAAGAAACCACCTTCAAATGAGTGTTGTTGTTTTCTCTTTTTTTTAAAACAGATTGTGAAGAGAAATGCAATTGACTCGAACCATTTTTGAATTTTGAAGCGTTTTATGAGGTTGACGTCTTTTCGGAACTAATAAGAATATACTTGTTTGCCTTTATCCTAGCAATCCAGCCAGTTGACGACACAATTTCATCTAAGTCAATTCATGTGCGGACTTACCAACCTATTTTTCCTACGCAGAAACAGGTATTCACACCATGAATTAATAATTAATTATTTGATATTTTAATGAATTATTAATTTATAAGTATCCGTTGACATCAGCTGTTGAACCTGGCTCAATGCTATGCTCAGGAGGCCAGGTAGGAACCGAACCAGTGTGTTTTTGTTCAAAAGTTTTATTCCAAAATACGCTAGTGAAGTTAAGCTACATATTTGACCCTATTGCTACCACCGAGTTCTTGTTCTAATAATGTAATTCAAGGATGTGTTTTCAGTAAAGATTCATATTTGATGCATGCCCGCAAATAAACACGTTTAATTTTGTGCTAGATCATGCTGTAGCATACCAAACCTTAAATGAATGTAAAATATGAACCTATGACATATCAATATCGAGTTAATAGCGTTCATCACTAGACTTTGGATCGCCATGATCTTTGTTGATTTAGTTTTCTGTTTTCTGAAACTTTAAAGGAAGTGTGTTGTATATAAAGGGGAAACAACTATTCATATTGAAGGGAAACTACATAATGAGTGTTTGCGCCATGTTAAAAAGGTTTGAAAAATACTCGTGCGTTAATGTTTTTATTGTTTTACAGTGTCATACATTTTAATCGTACAATCGAATTTAATTTCGTTTTTTTCAAGCACTTAAATTGATGCGAGTTTAGTAGGTGTAAAGAAACAATAATAATAGTATATTTTATAAGATAAGGTTTAAGTTCTTACTTCAGTACGCAGGTTTAACGTTTACGATTTTCAATTGATTACTTATAGAACCTTTAAAATTTTTGCTTGTGGTATTTTTTTTGTATTTACATGTTTTGTAAGTTGAATCTACTGCTAGACAAAGGTTTCTTCTATCTTGTTTATCTAAGTCAAAATAATTTTCATTTTGTTACCCTAAAATAAGGCTGTTTTTGAAATGCGTGTTTACCGTCAGATACTAGAAATCTCTTGGGTGAATAGAGTCACAAATGCCGAGGTTCTTTTCAAATTCGACCTCTTAATGTTCGTCGCAAAATAAGGGTTGGTTTATTTTGGAGAATTGGGAAATATTCGTCACTGTATCTTACTAAACAGGAAAGAATAAGGAAACGACGAGCTTCAGGTCAAAGGAAAACATCTTGGTTGAAGAACCTGAAACTGTGGTGTGGCAGAAGTACAAGATTCCTCTTTCGTGCAGCAGTATCGAAAGTGCACATTGCTATAATGATCGCCATTTTTATTAAAGAAACAAACAAACCAAGGGCAGAATGTTCAAGGAAAAAAATGTTTAAAGTTTAAAATACATTAGATAACCTTAAACTATTCATTATACATTTTTTCTGATTGACAACTCTAAAAAACTCTTCAAACAATGCGTATAATAGCTAATGATTCATCCATTGTCTACATACAAAAGGAGCGTTGGTAATACCTCAGAATGGTCATACTTTGTGGTCAAATATTGTAGGTAATAGTCTACCATTATAATCCATGTATGGAGCACACGAAGCTTCCAGCCGAGCATGACAAAACTTTCGATTAATAACAACTTATTAAAATGGTTTATTTGTGTATCATTTGCATACGGAAGAGTTGCATTACAAGACAATTGTTTTTTTCTGTTTGTTTTGAGTTATATTCTTGTCTTCACGTTTGTAAAGCAATGATGCATGCATTGTTGTAAATTTAAAAAAAATGCTGAACAGCTCAAATTGGTACTTATTATTTTTTTTTCAATCGATTGGAGATTGGTTCTTATATTACATTTATACAAATATTATGATTTTCAAATTTTACTGACATATCTTCATTTAACAATTGTAAAGATGTACTAAGACATAATTTGAAATAATAATTACGATTTACGAGTTGCCACTTTAAACACAACCGTACATTGAACCAAAGTCAGCAAACATCTGCAGAAGCAATCAAAAGAGTATTTTTGATAGGCATAATAAAGATTTTTGCATCTTTTTGCAAGTCAAATAGCAAAAAAAGTAAGTAGGTATTAATAAACTGATCAAGATTTGTTATTTTTTTTATGACAATTTAATACACACGGGAAATGGCATAAATGAATACTGATGCTATAAATATAATCAACACAAGAACCGCAGACAAAAAATAAACGTCACATTGCTGGGTTGCTAGGGAAAAGTAAAACTAATATTAAGTAACAGGTTGCTAAAACCCTGGTTATATACTCATTGGACGTTTGTCCTTTGTTTCTAGACTATTAAAAAAGGAAAATACACATGCCATACCTGAAGGAAATCATTACTGCTGTACATACCTTATCATTATAAAATATTAATGACATTTACAAATGCGATAATACTTATGAAAGAAAATCATTGTGACATCAATTTAAAACCAATCCAAGCCACTTATTAACTGAAAATCAAACGAGGCATGTCATTTTAATTTTCTGCCAAAAACGTATTTTTTTTCAAAGTTTTCGTTGCGACAAAAAGACGGTTTAAAAATGCATTACGACATTGAATATTAATGTTTTATTAATCATACGAATCGTACTACGAATCGTTATTAATGTTTTTTTAATGTCAACAAAAAAAATACTGTTAATCGCATTGTCTATTAATGGGTCGAGTGGTAGAAACAGTGACAACACTATTTAATGTATACGGATTAACTGTTTATCATATAAATAGTGATGCGACATGGTTGATCTACAAATTAACTTTCAAATTAATAAAACATGGAGTACGATCAACATTAACCTCAATGTTAAAAATAAAGTTACAAACTTAAACTTTTCTTAGATTTTTTAAATAAAAACTCGGTTGTTTTTTATTGTATGTCCGTTCGATGGTTCCACTGGAAGAACGCTTGTATTGAAAACCAGAAGATTAGGATTCGAATCCCGATGGATGCATAATTATTTAGTAAGCACTGTTGTATGATAAATCACACCTCAAGAGCTCTCTACGAGGTTCGTTATCACTATGAATAGCATCAATTCTCAACAACAACAAAAACACTAGAAGTAAGACTAAGTAGACCTTTGATTTGGTAAAGGTAATTTTTTCAATCCAGTGAAGAACAAATGTTACTTTTTTTAGTCCCTAGTGAGTTGAAAGTCACAACTTTCTGATAATGATTGCGAAGCGTTTACCACTAGACCATGAACTGGTATTCCGAATTTACTGGCCTAAGTGGTTGGCGTAAAGCTGGCTCTTTTTCCTGTGAAAATAAGTAGGTGCCACCCAACAATAATATCATCATTTAATAAGGAAAAAATTAAATTAATATCTCTTATTTTTTCTTATAAGAATAACAAAAAAACTGTTTGTTTTTATTTTGAAACGCAAGTAGGTCAGCTGTCATCCTGTTAAGGAATGCGGTTTCACCAAATTTTAAAACCAGAAATGTTCGTCTCGAGTTTTCTTAGAAATGAGAATCGTGCCAATGCCCCAAAGTGACTAATGCATTTTTTATACTGTTTACCCACGATTAAATTTTAAGAATCTTCTCGTGGTTTTTTTAAGGGCATAGATTCTAGGCCATCGATGATAAACAATCTCGAATCGATGGTCGATACTTTCTGTTGTATAGATATCGATATACTTTGTTTTTGTGGAAGAACTTTCAGTGATAGTCAAGCCCAGTATGTGGGGAGTGGATTTATTTTTACAGGTAAGGGCCTTACGCCAACCACTTCAGTTGAAGCGGGGTGTTTCTTCCAAGACGGGGGAGCTCATTTATTGTAAAGGCCTTGCCGGTATTTTATTTTCAGTTTTGAAATAAACACCGAAACGGGAAATCATTTCTGATACCCTCGGTGGGATTCGGGCCCGACCTATCGACATGGAATGCAAGCACTTTACCAACTGAGCTATCGACCGGACTATAGAATCGGAAAACTTGGTGACCCCTTCACTAGCAAATTTCTTGTGCCAAATTATATAGTTTCGAGGTATTTTTTCCTTAGTCGTTAATATTTTACCGTTTTGCAGACGAAGTGTTTGGTCAGTAAATTGTTTTGCCCAACACTCCAGCAGCTGTGGTACGGGTGTTATTCTATTATATTATTAAGATATTATCACGTTGAACTGTGGTCATCACTTCAGTGCTTGTTTGACTTATATCCCACAGAGGTAATTTCACATGAGCAATATTTGTAATTGTACTGGACCAATTTATCTTATCAAAGCTGGAAATTTATTTTGTAAAAAGTTTAAAAAAAGTCATGCATTTACAAATATTACGTATTTTATTGAGATCAGGTAGCGTAGAGTGTTATTTTTATGACAAATTAATTGAAAAGTCATCTTTGAGAAAAATGGCAGATAAACCAAATAAGCACTTGAGGGTCTTGCTGTTACTTATTCCAGAGTATAACTGTATGTGCCGGCTCGGCGAAGCCTTTTTTTATTAATGAATAAATTTAACGTAGCAGTAAGCGAGCGGGTGTTACGTTAGAGGCAGTGATTCTCAAAGATTATTACATATGATTTCCATAATCTCTAATCTAAGATGCAAAGATGTATTAACATGAGGTCTCTATTTAATGCATGTCCACAAGCAGACACGTGTAAGTGCTCGCTTACACATGCTGCATGTGTTCTTGCAAAATAAACCAATGAACACATGAACAAAAATCTTGCCGCCTTTCCATGAAACCGGGGTGGCACTAGTATAAGTGAACCAAATATCTACTGTATTGGGGGTCAGCCTCATACCAACCTTCTTTTGCAATAAATAAAATTGATGTTAATATGATGAACCCAATTCCTTTACTTATAGGTTGGTATGAGGCTTACCACCCATACTATAAAACATAGTTCATTTTGACAATGTCACTCCTGTTTCAGGGAAGGACAGCAAAACATACATAACTTATGTTCATAGTAAGTCCTATGTAAGTCCACATGCGGCATGTGTAAGCGCGAACTTATACGTGTCTGCTTATGAGAATGCATGTTATATGAATCTTGAATTGAATATTTTTTTGCAACTTCGATATAAGATAGATATAGATTATAGCGCTGTTTTTGTGTGTATCGCACTTTAAGAGCTTTCTGTGAGCTTGATCGTCGCTATATAAAGTGTAACTAAGGAAAGGTAGATAAGAAAAGCTTGGGAGCCTCTGCGTTTATGGTTCTACCGCTCACGTAACGAAGCAGGCTGTTACATTGAAGACGAGAACTTTCGGTCAAGGTCACAATCATGACATTCAAAGATTGAAACAGTGCATTGAGCTTTTGTAACAACTTTAACAGAAGCTTTCGTTGAGTACGTAATAATATATTTTATTAAGTAAATGAATTTAAAACAATACATCTTTGTAAATCAATTCTACCTACAATAAAGAACAATTAAGTAAAAAATAACATTTTTTCCTACGATTAATGGCTTTGGGGCTATTTTATTAATGCTATTTCGTATTCAAGGAAAAGCCGCAAAAGTTGGAGCGTTGTATGTTTTCTTATTTAAAAGCATACATTCAGCATACTTAAGCGTGAATTTCCACGTGTCGGATGGTGAAGGTGCATCAAGATTTAACTTTATAAATATATTTTTGATTTAAATTTAATTTCTGTAAAGTACTTTTAGGCAGAATATTTAATTTTCTGTAAAGTACTTTTAGGCTATATATTTAATTAACGTCATTGCAACAAGTGTACATATTTAAAAAGCTATTCACAACCCATTTGATCCATATCTGATCCATGGTTCATCGTTTTTTATAGTAAATTATCGTTCGGTGGCGGTTGAGCCATGGATTTGCTGTGTGTGAATAACAACGTTACATATTATTTCTAGTCATTCATTTAACTGTGAAAATATCCAGTCAGAATAATAATGAAGCAGTTTTGATATTAATCTTTCAAAATAATAGATAAGCTTTCTAAAAGCTTAGTTCACTTTTGCCAATGCCACCCCGGCTATATGATCCTTAATTGTCAATAAATTTTGCAACAAAGATTATAGATTATAGATTAACAAAACAAGTTGAAAATAATTGAATTAGGATGTTTATTTAGAAGAAGAAAATAAGTTAAAAATATATTTACCGATGCAGTGGAAACAATACTTGAAAAACACTGTAAAAAGCACTCACTGAGACTAATATACTTAACAAAGATTAAATAATATTTGTCACTATATAAATGTACTTTTTTATTTAGTTGGGAAGGTTTTCGTTTGAAAGTCGCGCCCGTTCGAGAGCTGGTGTATAACTGACTATGGGAAGCAGCCAACGGGAGGTTCTCGATTCCTTCGCCGAAGACAACGGTTCATCTGTGACGTAGGTAGGTACTGTATGTATGCAAGTGTACAGGCACTGTAGATGTATAATATACATACATACTACTGTACGTGGTATATTATGTGGTAGGTATTTTTTTTAAATATGGAAGAGGCTATGATCGCAGGTGCGTAACTCAAGAAATTGGAAAACTTCTAGAAATTTATAGAACGAAAGTTAAAATAAAAATTGCAAAGATATATTACATTTAAGATTCATATTCTATAAGCAGACACGTGCAAATTCACGCTTAAACAAGCACGCACGTGGAAATTTGCTATTCCAAAATAAAAACCCAAATCTCAAATGAACATAAGCAACTGCAACTGTTGCAGACTTTCCCTAAGACAGGGGTGACATTGGAAAAGTTAACCATTTGTTATAGTATGGGGGTTCAGACTTATACCAACATATCAATCAAGTAACTTTTACTGTCATTGTTAATTACGTTACTGTAATAAACTGTGAATTAGTTATCGTATATGTATTTAATCTAATCTATCTTATCTAATCTAAGTTGCAAAGATATGTTACATTGAAGATTCACATTACATGCATTCTCACAACAAGACACGTACAAGTTCGCGCTTACACATGCCTCATGTGAACCCACAACATAAAAATCAAATCTCAAATGGACATACACCCTGCAATTCTTGCCGTCCTTCCCTGTAACAGGGGTGACATTGGCAAAGTGAACCATTTTTACAGCATGGGTGGTGGTGGCTAATGTTAATTATTTATTTCTCATTATATTCTATCGGAGTTATTCACACACAGAAAATCCCTGGTTCAGCCGCCACCTGACATGAATTTTCCATACGAAAAAACGACGATCTATGGATCAACTATGGATCAAATGTATTGTAAATAACCGTGTTTGTGTTTCGCCTTAAAATACATATCCAAGAGCAATCACAAATGCAAGAAAGTAGTGGCATATTTTTTAAAGTCAGATTTAATTATTTGATATACGCTTCTGTGACATAAGTCGGGTGCACATTCTTTTCAAGTTTTATAGCAAGACGGAAGTCGTCATCAAAGAACCTGTGACCATACGTTGTACCGCATTGCCGGAACCATTTCTCTACAACATAACATGGGAAATGTCATCGTACAAATAAGGGCTTTAGCAAGATTATGTCTGATTATACGCATTACGTGAGTTTATGATAATTTTCATTTTTCAAATAGAGTTGTTGTCTACTTGTTAAAAGCGTTTTATAACCTAAGCCTGTCGTAGTTTCAGTTTTTCCATGTTTTCTCAAAAACTATTGTCATCGGCCTGATATGGTACTCAATAATGTATAATCCAATGTCACCCCTGCTTCAGGGAAGGTCGGCAAGAGTTGCAGGGCTTATGTTCATTTGAGATTGGGTTTTTTATATTGTAGGTCCACATGCGGCATGTGTAAGCGCGAAATTATGCATGTCTGCTTGTGGGAATGCATTTGATATGAATCTCAAATGATACATATCTTTGCTGCTTAGATTTAGATTTAGAAAAAGAAAAAAAATCCAAAATATGGCACATACAAAAAAAACGCTAACAATGTTTTTTTTTTTCAGTATTTTTTGTGGTAAAATTTTTTAAGTTATTTATTTATGTAACCTTTATAATTGAGATAAAAAAAAAATAAACACGCATGATTTTTTTCATTACTGTCGCTCTTTTACTCAGTCGGTGTTATGGCCGAGGGAACCAAGTGGGCCGATCGTTCTAGCGTGTTTGGATTGGAATAACGTTGATTCGATCCCCGCTTGGGTCATTTGACCATAACTTTGACCCTGGTTTAACAGATGTTATTGGGTAATTATTAATGAATAATTCATTAAAATAAACAATAATGAATTATTAATTGATTATAATCATAGCTGTTTCTGGCCAGGCAGAATAGGTTGGTGAATTGCATTCCTCTTCATAAATCTATTAAAAAAAAAAACATAAAGCTTAGGAAACAAAGACGACAGATTTAGGGTATTTAATACTCTTATAAAATTACTCTTCTAATCTAATCTAATCTAATCTAAGTTGCAAAGATATGTTACATTGGAAATTCACATTACATGCATTCTCACAACCAGACACGTACAAGTTCGCGCTTGCACATGCCTCATGTGAACCTACAACATAAAAACCAAATCTCAAATGGACATACACCCTGCAACTCTTGCCGTCCTTCCCTGAGACAGGGGTGACATTGGCAAAGTGAACAATTTTTACAGCATGGGTGGTCAGCCGCATACCAACCATTTTATTTTTCAGTGTCCCGAGTATAAAACATTACGTATACTCACCTCCATTGAGCAAACCGAAAAATGTATGAAATATACGACGGAACGACTAGAGAGTGATTTAGTTTTCATACATTTTTTGATTACCACAATCAAGGTGAGTTGTGTTATACTCGGGGTACAAAAGTCATTTTTATGAATAAAAAATACGTTTTATATTTCATTACATTTTTGATTATTTTATTCGTCTGTGTTGTTTTTTTTTCATTGTTAATTCCTCGTTCTTTTATTATTATAATAGGTTGGTATGAGGCTGACCCCCCATACTGTACAAACTTGGTTCACTTTTACCAATACCACTCCGGTTTCATAAAAGGCGGCAGGAGTTGCAAAATTTTGTGGTGTTGTGTTTATTTTATAAGTAAAAATTCATGATGTGTAAATACGAACTTACACGTGTATCGGCATGTACCTACGTTTTAAACATGGATTAGATTTTAGATTATAAGTAGTAAATTTTTTTTAAGGTTCTATAAGAGAGTTCTACGAGTACCTATAAGAGATTTTCTTAATTAAAAAAGAGGTCAATTTTTGCCTAAACTCATTATATGAAATACAATTTCTAAGTGTGTATAATTATAAATTTTAGCTCAAGCGGATATTTGGTTTCTAAGTCTAATTTTTATTGCATTCTGACTTTCATCGGTTCGCGCCAAATATTTATGGCTTCCGTTAGGTATAAAATTTAAAAAAAAACAAAGAAGTGGTTTCATTATCAATAACTAATTATTAGATCAGATAGTTCATTTCAAAGTAATAGAGGATGTTAAATGAACTAAGTAAAAAAGGAAGATGTACTACTCGTATTTAATTTTTTTTAAAAGGACTGCACATAACCAACCTATTTTAACTGGCAGGAAACAGGTACTAAAATTACCAACTAATTACTTAAAAAATTCTAATTTTGATCAATTAGCAACTGATAAATACTCAATGACATCTATTGAAGTAAGGTCAAAGTTATCGTCAATAGACTACGATGAGACTCAAATATTCACTTGTTTCAAACGGTGTTATTCTCAAACGGCAAAGCCGTGGCTCATCCGCAGCCCACAGTAAATTTTCCATACAAAAAACTATGATCCGGATGTCAGCTATGGATTAAATGTTTTGTGAATAGCACTCAAAACACTAATTTGTCTAACACTAACATTGTCAAATGCTTTTCCTTAAATAAGGGTTGATATTGGTGAAAATGAACCATTCTTTACAGTATGAGTGGTCAATCTCGTATTATTAAGAAATAATTAGGCAAGGTGTACGCATAGCCTTGGCATGAAATGAGAACCACCCCTCTCGGGAGCTGGGAAAACCCAACTTCAAATGAAGTGGTACCTACAACGTACGGCTCTTATGAAAAAAGAAAATAAAGTTAAATCTTAATCGTAATATATCGTTGCAACTTAGATTATAGAATCACACATACACACAAAAAGTACAAGTAAGAACTTAAAAGGTGCAGGTCGATGGTAATAATATTCTGTTTATGTTCTGGTGTGAGATCTCTTTTCCGATAACGCGTAGAACGTTCTAGAAGCTTCTCGAAAATATCGCCAGATGGTATTGGTAGTAGACCTTGAGGAGGTCAATGCCATGGAGCAATCATAAATATTTTTATTTTCCATTTTTACATTAAAAAGAAATAGTTCAACACAAGTTAAATCGAAAATGTTTAATAATTATAATTTTCAGTTTTTTCCTGCAATTCCCTTTGATGAAAAAACTTATATCTAATTTTAGTTGGATATTCTAACAAAGAAAGGTTAAAAAATAGTACCTATACAATAAGTTTTATTTATGTATATGTTTTACATTCCATAATCTAAGTTGCAAACATATATTTCTAGGAATATTTTTATTGCTTTATACCAGGTTTCTCGCCTAACTGATCGACCGTATCATGCTCCTTGTCTATAATCTACGTTGCAAAGATATTATATTGAAATTCAAAGCTCACATTTAATGCACGCCTACAAAGAGACAGTGTCAGTTAACACTTACACATGCAGCATGGTTTATTACAAAATAAACCAAACCTCACATGAACATAGACCTTGCAAAGTTGCAACTCGTGCCGTCTTTCCCTGAAAAGGGGGTGGCATTGGCCAAAGTAAACAAAGATTTTACAACATGGGGGTCTGCCTCATACCAACCTATTAATAAAAAAAATGACTCAACATTAAACCTTTTCTAATTTGAACTCGATTTATAAAAAAATCGTAATGAGGTCAGCATAAACAATATTGTGTCATCACTCGGCTGGGTTGCTAGGGAAAATACAAATAAACATTTTGTTATTGGTTGCTAAGGAAGACAGGGCCATAGAAAACTGACGTATTGTCGCCGAGAAAAACGTTCCAAATTCAAAAATATACCGAATACATTTTTTTTAAATATTTTAAAATTATTCTACAATTTTACAAAAAAATCTTATGAAAGCGTTAAAGACAGTGGAACAAAAAAAAACCCTATTCATTTCTACCGTGCTGGTAAAAAGTGTCCCACATAGAACAGTGAGCTAGTGGATTTTCTTTATGGTTAGTGATGGTACCTACAACAGAGGCACAGAGACTCAGATATGCAAAAGCATGACTAAATAAAACTCACTTACCTACTCTTTATGTGGGAACGAAAAAGAAATTTAATTTAATATTTGTGTACTTTTTGTGAACATTTTTTTAAAGCTAAAATAGGCATTGATAATAAATGAATGGTGGATTAGAATAAAGCACTAAGTACCACAGTGATTAAATTGAGAAAAAAAGGAAAACGCATTTGAGAAGGTCGGCAATATTTTCGTACAAAAATCAACAGAGTTTTTTTATGCACCTCACACCACGCTCTCCAACTCTCCGGAGACCTCCAACATACATTATTTTGGTGTACAATGACTTTTTAACTTATAAAATTTAGCCCCCGATGTTTTAACCAGTTTTTTGCACGTATTTAAAAATATTTTTAGGGACCAAGGAACCAAGGGGAAATATTTTTAGGAACCATAAAATGTAATTTGTCGTGTATGTTCCTTGACTTATAGGTTGGTATGCGACTGACCACCCATGCTGTAAAAATGGTTCACTTTGCCAATGTCACCCCTGTTGCAGGGAAGGACGGCAAGAGTTGCAGGGTGTATGTCCATTTGAGATTGGGTTTTTATACTGTAGGTCCACATGCGGCATGTGTGAGGGCAAACTTGTACGTGTCTGGTTGTGAGAATGCATGTAATGTGAATCCCCAATGTAACATATCTTTGCAACTTATATTAGATTAGATTAGAAGGGACAAGCTTAAGTTATTTAAAGTGGCATACAGAAGCAAACTGCATACTTACTATGATTAAAATTGTATATTCTGATACTAGTGTCTTATTGAAATCAACCGTTAAAATATAAAATCTTACCTAAAGCAGTTAAAAACAGGGACGTGCACATCATTACATCAATGGGTAGGCAAATATATGAATGTTCTCTGGTTCCTGGAAAACCAGTAATTAAATCATTGTACAAATATGTAAACGCTACTACTCTACTAAACGATACATATAGTGTATCTTCTTGCCACGCTCTCCCCGAAGAAGATGCATGTGGCGAGTGGAACCTAATTATTTTTACAAGTAAGTTGGTCGGCCTAGCGCCAGTCACTTCAGTGAAAGTGGGGGTTTTCCAGCTCCCGAGGGGGCTCATACTCATTTATTGTGAAGGCTGGGTAAATCTTGCTGGTATTTTATTTTTAGAAAAATCGGGAAATCATTTCTGACAACCTCGGTGGGATTCGGACCTGAGCTCTCGGCATGGAATGCAAGCACTCTACCAACTGAGCTATCGTCCGGAATAGTACATGATAATGTACGTACTTGAAGTTTGAAATAATTTTTCAGATCACTGAAAGGTGTATTTTTATTATCAGGTTAGGTATATTTTTGTAAGAATTTAAGTACCAGAACAAGTATTTGCTTCCTATTGAGATTTTTCTTATGGTAAAAACTTATTCTCTGGTAATTTGTCGATAGCTGGACAAAATTCATCGTCATCATCTTCGTTTCGTTCAACAAACGAGCAATCGAAATTCGGAACTAATTCAATGCCAAAATTGCAATCGATTATTTACGCAAGGAAAGTGGCAAATTTGATATCACCTCTGCCGGCACAATGTCCCAGTACAAACAAACAAACGAAAACACTTGCGGGTATCCCATCAACATCAACATCAACTTGTACTGCGGAAAGTGTGCGTATCAATGTATTTTGAAAGTTGGCTATCAATTACGAGAGATTGGGTGTTTTGCGCCCAATCTTTGGTATTGGCATGTTTTTTGGTAGGTTCAATTTAATAACAACTGCGGTTAATTTATTTTATTACTTTCGGTTGAGGGTAACAATAATAATCAACGACGATACCATGTTGAAAGCACCGGTTCTCATCAGATCACCGAAGTTAAGCAACATTGGGCGCGGATGCTACCTGGATGGGGGTGATCGCTCAGGTACACCGCGTGTTGTTAGCATTTCTTGGACCGGTCCGTAGTCCAGTGGCAACACTTCGGACTCGTAAATGGAAGGTTGTGGATTCGAATCCTGGCGGAGCACAAAAAATATACCATATATATTTCAAAATGTGCTCTTCGCTGGGTTGAAAAATTCATAAACCTTTACCAAAGACCGGTCACTGAAAGGTGGTCCATCCAACCTTACAACAACTGGGTCTTGCTTGAGAATTGGCGCTTTCTACTGCGACGACCAAGCTCGCAAATGGGCTCTCGAGGAGTGATACACACAAAAACAGCGCTCTCCAAATAAATCATCCTAATATTATTATTATTATTAAAGACAGAAAAAAGTGTAAACGCATCTGCGGAGTTGCCGCCCACCTTTTGTGAAACGGTGGCAAGATACAGTAACAGTAAGTTGTACTCAATCGGTGCTATTCTTAGAAATTTTAGTCGCCCGTTGAGCCCACGCTTTGACAAACTAATGCCTGGGCTGGAAGTCTCATCACCACGCGGTCATCCTTACCTACCGAATTTTGGTGATATTTGTATGAAGACTAATCAGTTATTCCCTTGCGGCCATCTTGGATTGACAGGTCTTCATACAAATGCATCATTAGTTTGACAAAGCGTGGTCTCAACGGACGACTAAAATATCTAAGAATAGCACCGAATGAATATTAAAAGCAATTACATACAATGTATTTGCCATCAAATGACCGTGAAAATGTGCACCACACGAAATGGCATTCAGTGCTCCGCGGCATCTAGGCGCGTTCCACTTGAGGATTCTGCACACTCCGCCGATGCCATCCCACCACGGCACGAACAGCCGAAGAGCTCGTGAGATGACAATCACTTTAACAGAAGACAAAAAAAGTGCGCACGCAGTTTTCTGCGAATAAAGACATTAAAATTCATGCTACGGCCATGACCTACGCTGTGCGAGCTGAGGCAAAGAGTACCAAAAAACATTTTTTTTTATCAGGGTGTGTACTGTGTATTCTTGTGGCTGCTGACTCAACGGGCATCGGTTGATCTTACCTTATCTGTTTGAAGATAAAAATCATAATATTAGGCTGCAGTGGCGAAGGGTGCCATACAAGCCGATTCCCATCGGTTTCCCGTTTAAAATGAGGCAAAAATGATAATAAAGTAGACTGCATGGTTTCAATGGGGAAAAATACCTATTGTTTCTTTGGTTTTAAATGTACTTTTTTACTTTGTGCCTATATTTTTTAACTACTTTGTTACATCATTTTAAAAGGGAAGCCGATGGGAACCGGCTTGTATGGCACGCTTCGCCACTGAGGCTGATTTATTTGGCGAGCGCTGCTTTTGTGTGAATCACACCTCAAGAGCCCTCTACGAGCTTCTTAGCGTGACCGAGTTACCGACGAGGAAGTCCTCCGACGTATGAATACCACGAAAGAACTTCTGCCAACCATCAAACAGAGAAAGCTGATTAACTTCACGTTATGAGAAATGAAAAAAAAATTAAGCCTCGTCCATCTTATCATAGGTACAAGGAAAGGTTGAGGGGAGAAGAACTCAGGGACGCCAAAGGAGAATGTGTCTGAAAAACCTGCAACAGTGGTTTGGCATAAGCATCAAGTGCATATTTTAAGCAGCAGCATCTATAATAAAAATAGCCATAATGATCACCGATCTTCGATAGAAGTGGTACTGAAAGAAAAAGAAGAAGAAGAACTTGGCTAGAAAAATGTATAGAAGCTCTTTTATGTATCCATAACTTGGACTATTTTCTACTGAATACCACTATTTTCTAGTAGTATTAATTTTATGTACGAAATTAACAGTTAAAACTGCATCTTAAAATAAGCTGTTCGTTTAAGCTTTAAGCTGTCTCATTAAATATGTAAAATATTGGTCAATCCATATAATATACCTAGTGGTTTTGGTTAGTTTAATACCTATATTCCGAGTATAAGACTTCCGATTAAACTGTAAAGTTTGTCGAAAAATTTACATAAACTTGGAAAGCACCTCTATTAAACGTTTTACTTTACACGCAACAAGTGAGAATAAATGTAAAATTTTATACTTGAGAGACTATCAATTGAGTCGTATAGAATCAAAGATGTCCATCTGGGATTATTTTCTACAATGAGATAAATATATGGAAAAGCAGGAACTCATTTTCTCAGCTGTTCTATATATTTATTTATCTTTCAAACATAACCCTAGATCGTCGCTTTTGATTCTATACGACTTAATTAATATTTTTGCAGATAAAGTCACTTTTGATGGAGTGTTTATGTATTTGGATAGCGGTGAAATGGTGTCGATGGTCACCTTAGTGCAGTTGACCAATTAACGAAACCCAAGAGTGGCATTTCACAATTTTTTAGCATAATAAAAATATGTTCATAGACAAGCGGGTCAAGATGGTTACTTAGACTAGTGTGTTTGAAATTGAAATAAAAAAATAACAACGTTTGTTCGAGTCGTGGCATGCCCCTTGACGATAACTTTGACCCTGATTGAACAGATGTATAAAAATTTATACATCTAAGTTGCAAAGAAATATTGACATTTAAGGCTCATATTTAATGCATGCCCACAAGCAGGCACATGTAAGTTCGCGCTTAAACATGCTTCATTGACTTATAGGTTGTTATGCGGCTGACCACCCATAATATAAAAATTGGTTCACTTTGCCAATGTCAATAAAAATTTATACATCTAAGTTGCAAAGAAATATTGACATTTAAGGCTCATATTTAATGCATGCCCACAAGCAGGCACATGTAAGTTCGCGCTTAAACATGCTTCCTTGACTTATAGGTTGTTATGCGGCTGACCACCCATAATATAAAAATTGGTTCACTTTGCCAATGTCACCCCTGTTTCAGGGAAGGACGGCAAGAGTTGCAAGGCTTATGTTCATTTGAGATTGGTTTTTTATATTGTAGGTCCACATGCGGCATGTGTTAGCGCGAAATTATACATATCTGCTTGTGGGAATGCATTTAGTATAAATCTTAAATGATATATATCTTTGCAGCTTAGATTAGATTAGATTAGATTGTGCAATATAAGCCAAGCATTACATGAACATCGACTTTGTAACTTCTGTGCCGCGTTCCCTTAAGCCGGGGTGACATTGGCAAAAGTAAACAATGTTTGTACAGCATGTGATCAACCTATTAGTCAAGATGTCATTGAGTAATTTCTCATGAAAAATATACATGGATTATTAATAGATGACGTTGATATTTGTTCCTGTCCAAGAAAAATAGGTTGGTGAAATGCATTCCTCTTCATATTTTTATTACGAATAATGCAAATTCGACAATATCAACAATAGGACTGGTTCCATTGTAATGATTAAAGCTTCATACTTGATATCGAAAAATTTTGGGCTTAAAAACAGGGTTGAAAAATTATTATTTGAAATATTGTTCTGTACCTAGTAACTATCTATAACCTCTAATCTAAGTTGCAAGGATGTTTCAACATGTAAGATTTATATTCAATGCATACTGCACATTTACTTACAGATTTTATTTACTGAAAATTAAAAATTAAACAAAAATGTATGTAAGGGTAAAAGAAGAGGATGCAGCCCTTCAAAGGCTTTGACCTCCTTTAGCGGAAAGATGATACAAATACAGTTATAATTTTTATAATCATGTTATGAAAATATAAAGCTATTTAAGCTGGCATTTGTAAAATTTGTGTTCCGCAGAGCATTTTTATTGGCACCGACTTTTTTCACGGACTCTAAGCATTCAACAGTTTTTTTTCTTTTCGGTTAAAAATTTGCAGAGAAAAGCTGTCTGGGAAATGGTTATAAATTACTGTTTTTTTTTTTTGGTTAGTAATAAAAAGAATCGCAGACAATTACACAAACAAAAAAATGTTCCCATTGTCTAATCGTTTAATGGTAGTTTAAGTTTACGAGAGCACTGAAGACACACCTTTTCAAAACAATTTATATAGCACAGCCCTTGGAGTGATGAAATTGAATTTTTTTCAATAATTTTTGGTAAGAATCTAACCATCTAAACTGTAAAAATTGGTTCTCTCCTGTCCATGCCATATTTGTTTCAGGGGAAAAAATTATAATATTTGAATGATTTATTTGGCAAGCGCTATTTTCATGTCAATTTCCTTGACTTATAGTTTGGTATGAGGCTGATCACCTATACTGTAAAAAATGGTTCACTTTGCCAATGTCACCCCTGTTTCAAGGAACGTCGGCAAGAGTTAGGCAAGAAGGTAGGCAAGAGTCGGCAAGAGCTTATGTTCATTTAAGATTGAGTATTTATATTGTAGGTCCACATGCGGCATGTGTTAGCGCGAACTTATACATGTCCGCTTGTGGGAATGCGTTTAATATGAAATTTAAATGATATATATCTTTGCAGCATACATTTAGATTAGATTTAGAATAACCCCTTAAGAGTCTTCTGCGAGTTTGGCTGTCGCTACAAAGTGTTAATTCTCAAGCTCGACCTATTAAGTAAGGCTGGATGGACCTTCTGTTACCTCTTGATGGTAAATGCATTTCTCAACCCAGCGAAAAGCATATTTGAAAATAAATGGATTTATTTTTAGATACGTCAAACCAAACTTATTTCAAGTGTTGCTTATTTGAGATTCGTGTTATTTTTTACTTTGTAAGGAAATAGTCTGATTGTACGTATGCATTTATATGCAACTTAGATATATTTTGAGACCAAATTAAAGTTTGCACACGTAGTTCAATCGATAGGTCAGTTGCTAGAAAGTTAGAATCGAATAAAATAATGTTAAATCCAAAGGACTAGAGTTCAATTCCAACGAATGGGGTAGAAATATTTTTCCGTATCGGCATTTTCTTCAATACAAAATTACAGTACCAGCGAGGTGCACTTAAGTTTTACAAATAAAATAAGAACATACTTGTACAAGTAAAGCTGGCTTCCCTACTGCTAAAAAGTAATGGATTCCACCTCTACCTTTTCGTGTACAACGCGGCAAGAAATAGCACTTAATGTGCAGCTTAGTTGCGTTTTACGTTGCACTGCATACGTATGTATGACTTCATTAATGAGTGAAGGTACAAATTGCTACACATAAAAAAATATACCAATTATTTTGTTAGCCACGCATAACGCTCATTTTACAAGCCGTCGATTGATGTTAGAATGTTAGTAACTTGTTATTATAATACATTATATTTACACCCATGTATAAACAACATCTTACGCATTATAATCTTATGAAGTCAATTTTTTATGCCAGTTGAATGATTATCCTGAAATTGCAATAAATTTGATAGTGCCCGTATTGTAGAATTGTCGGAAGAAACAGTCCAAAAAGAGTGTTCAGCTTTTACTGAATATAAAAATCTTCCAAAATTTTTTCAAACTTTTTTTATGCCATTAACATCATTTTAAGACAACAAAAATACAGCTGAATCCTTACAAACATTTCAATAAACGCATAAGAAATTAGGATCTAATATTATATATATTTGGTGAGCGCTGTTTTTGTGTAAATCACACCCCAAGAGCCCTCTTCGAGCTTGGTCGTCAGCCAATTCTCAAGCAAGACCCAGTTGATGTAAGGCCGGATGAACCTTTGGTAACCGATCTTAGATAAATGCATATGAATATTTCATCGCAGCGAAGAGAATATTTTTTAATATAAATGGTATATTTTTTTGTCTCCGCTGGGATTTGAATGCACAACCTTCCGAAGCGGTACCACTAGACTACGGACCGGTCTTCCAAATAGCTATTATAGTAATTTAATCGCAAGGAAAAATCATACATTTTGGATTTAACATCGTTGAAATTATACTAATAAAAATGAAAATAGAGATAGTGTTACCTTTTGTAGTCAAGAAGAGGTCGTGCTGTCATGGTTTTTTTTTTAAATTAGCATTCACTTTGTGTCCATGCTAGGGTCATCTGACATTGACCCCTGGTTTTCCATATCCAGCATTGTTTCGCCACAATTCCACATTCTTCTCATGCTGTTTTCGCGTACTTTCCTATCGCCAAATTACTGCTATTGTTCTAAAATTTGTACAACAGCAACAACATAAAAAATCGCAGAGCCTTTCTCTCTTCTCGTTTGATGATCCAATTTTATATGATTGCCAACAAAATGGTAGTCGAGCATGCTTTTTAAACAAGCAAATCTTTGTAATTGATTTAATCAATCATGCCTTTCTCTCTCTCAAGTTTACTTTATCGTTTCAATGCCATCAAATACTCCATAGCCCTTCATTACAAACTCATCAAGAAAACGTTAAATAAATATTTATCTTTTGATTCTCATTTATTCATTCCGTTTCTTTTGTCAATGATAATTAAGTAAGCAGTATTCATTCAGAATCAGATGCAGTGAGTTTGTTTTGATTTCAAGATGGATTTTCCCATGGATTAGTACTTTTGAAAGAGTGTGTGTTTAATCATTATAACGAAATATTTTTTCCTTGGCTCTTTCCCAGCACATGTTCTATATAACTCTTACAGTTAGTTCTGCAGAAACTGTCACAGTTTTTTAATGGTATTGTGCTTGTTGTATCTGCCAGACCGGAACTTTATAGAGTCATGTGGTTTTTCTGTGAGATGAGCACATCTATGCCACTGCTGTTCGCAGAAGACTGCTATTCTCTGAAAGGAAAATGCAAAATATTTATTAGAAAAAGGGAAAAAATGTCTTTGGATAAAGCACAAGCAACAAAAAACCATTTATAAACATTGGTATCTATTATTTATCTATGTATATTGCAAAAATAAAATTATTTTACGACAACGATGTGGTCGATCAGTAAAGCAAGAAACCTGGCAAGAAATCAAAACTTTTCTAAACATAAATAATAAAGATCAGGTTGAATAATTTAGCGAGTGCGGTTTTTATCTAAAGCATACCGCAAGAGCCCTCCACATGCTTGGTCGTCGCTAGTCAGCGCTGATTTTGAAAGCTAAAACCAGTTGCTTTGAGGCTGGATAGACCTTTGGTAACCGGCTTTTGGTACAAAAAATTGAATTGTTCAACCTAACGGAGAACACATTTGATAATGAAATGATATTTTTGTTGTACCCTAGGAATGTACCTTCCTATTAGGAGACCATGACGTTAACCACTACACTACAGACCGATTATGGGTTGTATATATTAAAATATTTATTTTGTTTATCTGAAACAGGTACAAATATTCCTTTTTTAATAAAGTCATTCAGCGAATCTATAATCTAAGTTGCAAAGATATATTTACATTTTAAAATGTACCTACACTTACAAGCAAACACATGAAGATTTGCAATAACATAAGAACACCAAAACCACAAATGAGCACACTATCTGCAACTATAGCTACTTTTTCGTGATACAGGGATGAGTTTGACAACAGTCAGTATTTTTTTACAGCATGACTGGTCAGCCTCATACCTATTACTGTTACCCAGTATGATTGTATTTGTTGCCATTACACCAAGGGTGGCCAGATCCTCTACAAAGTAGCCTCTATTTCTCTTTATCCTTTCATAACTTTTCTCAATTCATTCATACTCATCATTTTTTTTTTCTTTTACATTAACTTCGTTTATCCCATTTTTTTACAATTTCATCAACCTGATCAAGGCATACTTTTCTCAGTCTTCCCAATCCACTTTTTTCCTTTAACATTTCCTCTATAGACAAACGATAAAGAAACAATTAAATAAACTTTATTATTTAAAAAGTAAATAGGATAAAACAGAGTTTCAATTCACTTTTTATTTCATTTTTTTGCTCAAACGTTGTTGTGCGAGTATAAATAAATTGATCATAACGATGATTGAAAACACATTTGATGACATGGTTATTTTACGGTAATAAATCATTTATAAATGACAAATAAAATGATCATTTACTTCAACGTTCACTTTTGCTTTGTCTGAATTTATCAGCTATTAGAAAATGCTTTCATTTAAAACTCATTAAAAATACCTAATATGTTTTTAAAAGTTGTCATTTTTTAGTCGTACATATCTTTTAACTAAGCTGCACATATATTACAACTTTTTGCCGCGTTAACCTCTAAAAGGTTGCCAAGTTGATGTGACAAGTTCAAGTTTACACATGCTGCATGCGTAGTTACAAAATAAAAACCAAGACATCAAATGAAAAAAACCCTGAAAAATGAACGCACTGGCAAAGTGAACCAATTTTTATAGGATCAGAATTTCATTACAAATCTTTGTTTGCCACCTGTTACTAATAATCTCAAATATTGTTGAAATGTAGTTTAAATTTGGTTGAATTTTACTGTTTTGTTTTCTTTTATCTTGAGGATTTTTCGTAATTTTTTTATAAATCATTTTTTGTTCTTATAAAAAACCTACTTTCTGTAGTAGATAAAGTAAACGGTTTGGTAACTAAAAACATAAAATAATAATTTGTGAAAAAGTAAAATTACTCAAATCGATTTTAAAATGTTGTTATCTTTCAGTTTCATCAGAAAGCTAAATAAATCATAAAAATTAGAAAGCGAAAAAAAATGTCTTTTTGGAAAGAGAACAGTATATTCTCTGTTCACGTGGTACAACAATATTCGAATCTTTTGTAAAATACGTATAAAGTCTTATGTTATCACAAAACTTTTGATTTAGCCAAACCCACTCAAGGCTGTCGAGCTTATAATGATAAACCCTGCAACTATATATCTTGCCGCCCTTCCCTGAAACAGTGGTGACATTAGACAAGTGAACTAATTTTTCAGTATGGATGATCAGTCTCATACCAACCTATTAGTCAAGGAGATGATGATGTATATAAATACGTAAAACACTTTTCTAAAAAAATAATCTTTTTATTGAACATTGCCCCGTATGTCTACAAAATAATTATTCTGATATAAACATGAGAATTTTTTCAAATAATGAGGAAAACAAGAGTTCCAGAAATTAAAACTATTTATAAACAATGAATTATTTATTTACCTTAGAGAGATAATATTCCAATTTTTTAACAATTTTTCCAATACATCACTGATTCACAAAATGAAACCAAAAACATCACTTGTCATTTCTTTATGCAGGATTACGGGGTTGCTTTATTTCACCGTGAACTTGTGTAATTTTTTACTTGATGGGTGTTGCTCTTACGACCGCCCAAAGTAGAGTGGCGAAGGCATCGGCGGTGCAACCGTAAGGTACCGCGTTCGTATCGCAACTCGGCCTTTGCTTGGCTAACAACTGAGAAGCGTGCCTGAGAAAATGGTCTCACTTTTTATTGTACAATTTAATCGTGTTTTGCGATTATTGTCTTCCACAAAATGGAGAGATATGATGTGTGCAAAAAATAAATAAAAAATGATTTTTTTATCTAATCTATAATCTAATTTGCAAAGATATATTAACATTCAAAACTCATATCAAATGCATGCCCACAAACAGACACGTGTAAGTTTACGCTGAAAAATGCTGAATGTATACAAACAAATTAAAACCAAACCTAAAATGAACATAAGCCCTCCAACTTTTGCCAACCTTCCCTGAAACACGGGTGACGTTGGCAAAGTGAACCATATTTTACAGTATGGGTGGTCAGCCTCATACCAACCTTTATGTCAAGGAAATTTTATCTTTGTTGATATTAGACTCGGCACAAATTTGTTTGTTTTCTCAGTAAGCTAGGGTCACAGATCTATGTGACTAGGGTCCATAATAAGATATTAGTTGACTGTAGCTCGAATAGCAGGGCTGTGCTGCGTTACAATTTTTTTTAATGTCAATTCATGTGAGAGGAGTCCATTGCCTGCTTTTTTGTTATTCTAAATATGTCTTCTTTCTGAAATAAATTAGGGAAAACGGATACAATGATACATACGTGTTTGCGTAATGACGTTGACTTAAGCTTACCGCATGTACCGAGTGGAACCTGTTTATTTTCACACGTAAGGCGAGCGGCTTTATGCCAGCCTTTTGAGTATAAATGGAGCACATATTATGCCCAATTGTATTTATTCTACGTTGAACTTTCAATTGTGTAACAATGATGAGATATTAAACTGCATGTTTTAAAATAGTTATAAGAAACTATGGTACAATTTGTTAATAAATTTATGACTTGTTTATTTTTTTTCAATCTTTCCATAAGTTCAATCTCTCCATTGTCATTGTAAATAGAAAGATTAAGATTTGTATCTTTATGAATCGCAAGCCTTAAAGGCTTTATGGTCGATGTGAATACATAATTACTTCGCATTTTCCCATCTTGGGTATTTTTCACTTTAAATCTCCCATCTTGTCCAACCTGCCAATCTAAAATTTCCATTTTATGAAAAGATTTCAATCAATAAAAGCATTCCTTTATATCGTGCCTTATTAAGTTCAGATAAAAATAAATTATTTACAATTTAAATGCTTTTTGAAATACATGCACTTGGTATTAATTGTAATAAAGAAATCAGAATTGGTGATAGAATTACGAGTAGGTTATTAAATAAACGAAGGTGCTTTTCACGGAATAAAACACGTATTTTTTTTAATGAAAAAACCCTATCTATCTATAATCTAAGTTGCAATGATATATTAACATTTACCGGATGTTTATCAACGACCCTTTCGTAATTTAGTCGATAATGCTTCGGACTCGTGATTGGAAGGTAGTGGGTTCAAATCCCGGCGGAGAATAAAACAAATTTCATTTTTAAAATAATCGCACGTTTAATAATAAAGAGCAATAACTCAAAAAACCTGAATGTTGGGAATTCACGTTTAAAGTTCAGACAACCAGTACAACTTGTATGGGATGAAAAAGGCGGCCGATGTTTTATCTCGGTCATATTCGTCCAAATTGAACGGCTGTCGCATTCTACCTATTCTTCTCGCATTGTTCTTGCGTTTTATTACAAAATCTCGATTTTCCCAATTTTCGAGTTATTTCTCTTTATTATTAAGCGTGCGATATGTTCTTCGGTGTATTAAAAAACAATCTGCCTGTAGGTACCAAAGACTGGTCACCATAGGTCCATCCCGCCATACAGTAAGCTAGGCCTTGCTTAAGAATTGGATAACCAAGCTCGCAGAGGGATCTTGAGAGGTGATTCACATAGAAGCAGAGCTCACTACTGAAAGCATCCTAATATTATTATTATTAACATTTATAATTAATATATGCACGTGTGTAAGTTCGCGCTTACAAAATAAATTTTAAAATCCAAATCCCAAATGAACATAAGCCTATCAAATCTTGCTTCCCTTCCTGGAAACAGGGATGGCATAGACAAAGTGAGCCCATTTGTTAACTATGGGTAGTCAGCCCCGTGCTAAAAATACCTTTTTTTCATATTTAAGCTAAGTAAAGGTTTAATCAAAGTTGCAGATTTATTATTATTTTATTAAAATATTATCATACTTAGATTCATATACATACACAAGCAATCGGGTGTAAATTCGCGCTTACATATGCTGCATGCGTACTTTCAAAAGAATGCCTTGTGATTTTATTTTGGGTTTCAAATGAACACCGAAACGGAAAATTAATTCTGACACCATCGGTGGGACTCGAACCCGAGCTCTCGGCATGGAATGCAAACATCCTACCAACTACCAAATGACTGGTTTAAAATTGTAAATTTTGATGTTGAGTGGCTAATTCAAATTAAACATTCATATAACTGTTCATCTAATATAAAGTGAAAACCGAAGTGAAAATAGTCTTATGTCAATTGTTGACATAGATAGAATAAAAACACACACACAAAAAGTATATAGAGTGACATAAAGAACGCATTTCTTCTTTTAAAGACCGGCAATAGCTACAGTTTTTTTTCTTTAGACGTTATCTCTAATGTATCTACATTATCATTCAAATTCCAAAAATACATTTAAGATTTATATTCATGCATGCCTACAAGCAAACACGTGTACATTTGCGCGTGTATGTTCTTACTAAACAGATATCCACACCACAAATGAACAGATAACCTTGCACTTCGCCATTCCTTGAAACAAGGTTGGCATTGGCAAACTGAAATATTGTTTTAGAGGATGTGTGATCAGCCTCACATGTAAGTTAAGGAACAAAAGTTATAATACATTCTTAAACACTTTTTTTTAAAACTGACAAATAAGGAAGACAGTCTGAAATACTATATTAACTCATGAAAAAAAACCATTAAAATCCTTAGCTGTCAACATTGCAGATTAAACGCAATTTTTCCAATTTAAATTGTAAAAAAACCCAAATCACAATTTTATCTTGATATTATACGAGTATGGCTTATTGGATCAGGACGGTAAATTTGACTAGCGTTTTTTAAATAAAAACAGCACTGGTTCGATTCCCATCGAGCCTCTTGACGTTGACCGTGTTTCAACAGATGTCACTGGTAGTTCATTAAAATGAAGAAAAAACGATGAATAATTAACTGATATTGTTAATAACTATTCCTGGCCAAGCATTACAAATTAAGTAACAGTTCCTTTTTATGAATTTATTTTAAAAAAGCTTTATGATAGTCTACGAGTATAAGGTTGGGGAATTACACTCCTTTTCACGAATTAAAAAAAAATAGCCTGTCTTCTATGCTATTCTGACCTCTCTGTTTATTTAGTACAGACAGCATACTATAACCATTTTAATTGTTGAGCATTTTAAAGCACGATCACACATTGTTAGAGAAAACATGGACCTCAAATTTAGTCCGCTGATCAAATACAAGACTAAACCATTCAATGCTAATTCTCAATGGCGTGGAGAATCTAAAGTGAACCGCGTTAAATCCACGTTCCTACAAGGCTTTGTACTCTAAAATAATTGTTGTGTTGAAGTTTGTTGACTTTCTGTGTCGAAGGAAGTGAAATTCGGTGTAGCGAGCTTTTGCTTTACGAACGGTTTGGTTTGAGAATAAGCTAAGAATGAGGAATCTAGAATCTAAGTTGCAAAAATATATGAAATTTAATCCTGCATGACAATAAGCAAGCACATGTAAGTAAGCGCTTATACATGCGCATGTGTCGGTACAATGTACATACAAATACAAAAACAAATCGTGAAATTCATTCACTTTCATTTTATCCAGAGATATTATCTTTTTCATTACAAGATGTATGTTCAAAAAGCAAAATTAAAACAAAGTTTTTCTTCACGAGTTGAGTTTAATATCTTGAGCGCTTTCGGAGTGTTTTAACCAACAATTTTCCATACAGCTTAGTGACAAACAAAGCTTGTGGGAATGAATCAAGGTCGTAAGTGAAGGTTATGGTCGTTGCTTGAATGGGAGGTACCTGGTTCGAGTCCCGCTGTAGGACTCTGAGCTGGTTTACCGGTTTTCTGAACTAGGCCCCGCGTCCGTGGTCCATATTACTATTTTCTTGCTTTGTTACATAGACGGAAACATCAACTATCGACAAGAAATAAAAGGCTCATCCAGAGAGTTAGGGTATTCTGTTGTTTGTCTCATCTCCAACCAGGTAATTTCACATGAACAACATTTGTATGTGTACCGGACCAATGTGTCTTATAAATACTGGACATTAAACGCAACTAAGCTACACATATAGTGTAACTTCTTGCCTGCGTTATCCCCGAAGGGGTTACATGTGGCGATTCGGAACCTATTTATTTTTACGGGTAGGGGGGCCGGCCTCACACCAAACACTTTCAGTTAAAGTGGAGGTTTCCCAGCTCCCGGGGGGTGGTTGGTTCTCATTTCTTGTGAAGGCTGAGTAAACCTTGAGATCGAACCGTTGCTCTCGGCATGAAATGCAAGCATTCTACCAATTGAGCTATCGACCTTTTTTTCGAGCTTGGTCGTCGTCGCTACAAAGCGCCAATTCTCAAGCAAGACCCAGTTGCTGTAAGGCTGGATGAACCTTTGGTGACCGGTCATTGGTAAAGGTTTATGAATTTTTAACGCAGCGAAGAGCAAATTTGAAAATATAAATGGTATATTTTTGTGCTCCGCCGGGATTCGAACCCACAACCTTCCATTCAGAGTCCGAAGTGTTACCACTGAACTACGGACCGGTCCTCCATTGATGATGACATTGATTTTAAAATTCTTAAAATTAACTCTTACAGTATCGTGATGGACGTTTTTTTCATAGATCAGATTGTGTAGAATGTGATTATTAAGACAATTTCATTTAAAGATCATGTTTGAATCAAATGATAAATAAGGCAAACAAGCACTGGGGGGACGTCGTGTCAGTCTTTAGAAGGAATGAGAACCTGCCATCTCAGTAACAGAGAAACTCCACTTCAGGGAAAGTATTTGACTTAACTTATTTAGGTTTTCAGCAGTAACTTTGTGAAAGTTCATCTTTACAATTGTTAAAAATGAAAAACTTTGTTATAATTCACTGTGTGAGCTTTATTTTTAAAAACACTACTAGTTTTGGTGGGTCAATATCCACCATCGACGGGTGTCAACTTAAAACTAACATAGAAATACAAAAAATACAGTCAGAATTTAATCAATTATAGAAGGGGAGGGGGTATAAGGTGGGCGGAGCTGAAGAGGAAACAATTTAAGAAAACAATTTAATTAACAACATTGTCTTTCCGAATACATCCCCTCTTCTTTCATTGTTTCCTCTTAAGCTCCGCCCACCTTATACCCCCTCCCCTTCTATAATTGATTAAATTCTGACTGTATTTTTTGTATTTCTATGTTAGTTTTAAGTTGACACCCGTCGATGGTGGATATTGACCCACCGAAACTAGTAGTGTTTTTAAAAATAAAGCTCACACAGTGAATTATAACAAAGTTTTTCATTTTTAACAATTGTATTTGACTTAATTGGTCACCTTACATGTGACACTTTATGTGCAAGCTACACTTTATTTGCAGCCTACTTGCGTTCTTCTAAGATTAATTTATGAAATAATATATTGTTATGTAAATAGCAAATGCATGTAAATATTTAGATAGGTAGATATATCATTTGTAGCTGATGATAGTTGTATATAAGTAGGATTAATTATTATAAGTACCTAGGGTAAAGAGATTTTATAAGGAAGTAACTAGAAATTATCATAACTACATTATGTACTCGAAGCTTTTGGAAGACCGTTCGAGAAGGTTCTGGCAAAATTGACCTCTAGAAGCCTCTACATTCATAGCTATATAAGCCGCGAATGGCTTGCAGGCAGTTCAGTCATCCTACTACAATCTTTTTACAATTTAGCTTCCAAACACTTAAACAGTATAAGTGAACCTCAACCATCTGTAAAATAAATAAATGTGAATTGTGAAAATAAATGTAAACTGTACAAATAAATCTAGCTGTAAAATAAATACCCTAGAAGAAGTCCAGTTTTTAAGACTATTTGAACCCTAAAATCGTAACAATATTGACATTCAGCAGTTGAATTCATATCCAACGTACCGTAACGTAACTAGGTTGCACATACGGAGCAACTTGCTACCGTGCTGTCCCCAAATGGGTGGCAGGTGGCGTGTAGAACCAAAACTTGATGCTTATGTATTTTTGATATTTAAAAAAACTAAACTATCAATATTAAATTTTTATGAAAAAAATAGAAAAGTGAAACCCTTACCTTTCATATGAGCTTCGTAGCTCTGCAAAGCACCGACACACAGTATATCCAAGCTGCAGATTGCTCAGTGCAATCAATGTGGAAACGACGTTTTAGTCGAAATGGCGGCTGATTTACGGGCAATTTATGGAAATTATTGATGAAAGTCCGAGCTTCGAGTTTCCTTGAGATCCATCTTGATCTCCCACTTCCAAGAGAGTTTAACTCCTACATTGAATAATACGCTCACAGCTTAGAGGTAATTTGAATGCGTAATGTGGACAGAGGAGTAACTGAGAGAAAGGAGAAACCCTTTTTTTTTTTTTTAGACTTAGCCTGGTCGATAGTTCAGTTGGTAGAATGCTTGCATTTCGTGCCGAGAACTCAAGTTCTAATTCCACACAGGGTGTCAGAAATAATACTTCATACCCAAAATAAAATACCGGCAAAGTTTACTCAGCCCTAACAAGAAATAAGCACCAGCCCCCTCGGGAGCTGGGAAACTCCCACTTTAACTCAAATGATTGCCGTAAGGCGAGCCCCTTTGCCTGTAAAAATAAATAATTTCCATTCGCCGCATATTACGCGGCAAGGAGTTACACTTTATGTGTATCTTTTAATTACACAATTTATGGGTTGCAAGGGCGCTCACTACTTACCTATACTCTAAAACATGGTTCACATTGCCAATGTTACCCCAGTTTCAGGGAGGATCGGAGAGGGTGCAAAGGGAATGTAATTTATAAGTTTGTCTCTTGACTAAATGGTTAGTATGAGACTCACAATCCACACTGTTAAAATTGTTTAACTTTTGCCAATGACCAATATTGCGAACGCATATTCATTTACGGTTTGGGATTTTATTTTGTAAGTACGCTTACAGGATGTGTAAGCGCGAACTTACACGACTCAGCCTGTGGGCATGCTTTTTATATAAATTTGTAAATGTTAATATACCTTTGCAACTTAGATAATAAATGAAGTTAAGATCTATACTCCTGTACCCTTAGTACGAGTTGCAAAATTTGAGTAATGTAAAGTTTACGGCAATTATTAAAGAGGGATTTCCCCCAAATTCTGCCGTTTTTGTTTGTTTGAACTTGATTTTCTTCATCACTGTAACTCTTTTGCTAAGACCATAAAGTGTAAGAAACAAAAACAGCAGATTTTGGGAGAAATCACTCTTTAATATTTTCCGTAAACTTTACTTTTCTCAAGTTTTGCAACTCGCACTAAGGGTACAGGTATAAAACATTGCGTAAACTCCCTTCGATTGGGTAAATACAAAAAAATAAAGGATAACTCAATCAAAAAAACAAAAATCAATCTCTAGGAGTGCCGTCGTATATATTTCATACATTTTCTTTTTACGCAATCGAGGTGAGATTTACTCATGTTGTAAACTAGGGGTATTTGTACTCGTTGATAATAACGCATAGGAAAACATCATTTAGAGGAAATGAATGTTCATTTTTTTGTGTGTGTTTTAAGAGTTTTTGTTTGTCGTGAGGTATTATCTGTTCACATCAAACGTTGTCTAGTTTCCGTAGAGAAATCTCTAAAATGCAGGATGTCGGAGGTGTGGTGAGGTCTGGTATTTACCTGTGTAAATAAATCAATAGGAAATGCACTAAATAGCCGAGAAAACTAATCGTTACAGCATTAAGATATCATCATTAAAATCTTTAATGCATTCCTTTTTTATTGCTTGGTTTTATTAATGGTATTAATTTGTATGCCATTTACGGGGCTATTCTTAGACATTTTAGTCGTCGGTTGAACCCACGCTTTGACAAACTAATGATGCATTTGTATGAAGACCTGTCAATCCAAGATGGCCGCAAGTGAACAGCTGATTTGTCTTCATACAAATATTACAAAATTCGGTAGGTAAGAATGACCGTGCTGTTGAAACTTCCAGCTCAGGCACCATTAGTTTGTCAAAGCGTGAGCTCAACCGACGACTAAAATGTCTAAGAATAGCCCTGTTAGTTTCTAACTAAAACGTTGGTACCTATATGACGCTGATAGTGTACTAAAGGCATTGTGCAATATATAAACGCAACGAAGCTGAATATATAGTACATCTTGCTACAGCGTTGTATCCGAAGGGGTCACATGTGGCGTGTGGAGCTTATTAATTTTCACAGTTGAGGAGGCCAGCCTTACGCCCAATACTTGAAGTGGAGGATTCCCAGCTTCCACGGAAGCTGTTTTTCATTTCTTGTAAAGGCTGAGTAAGCCTGGGCGGTATTTTTTTTATATCAGATTTAAAATAAACACTCAAACGGGAAATAACTTCTGAAGCTTTGTTAAGGACCGAACCCTATTCCTCTGGCATAGAACACAAACATTCTTCCAACTGAGCTATGGACCAGATTAACTGGACTGTGTAAATTTCCAAAATCCAAATCGCAGAGTTAACCATCAGAAACTTGTCTTAAAGTTATAAACCTACTTAAAATATCATACCTTGCACAGAAAAGACAACAGGTAACTTTGAATAACGGCAAGAAAGTTGGTCAAACATCCCTTAAACACACTCTTCCTTCTAACTTTTGCAAAAACAACTGCACCCTGCCGTTGTTTTGACAGCAACTAGCAATACAGAAATCACACGCAATGATATGACGATGATGTGACGCTCAGTCAAGAAGTGCTAGTTTTGAAGGCGTTGTAACAACCTGCCCTCGTCACAACACGCCCCATCCTCCCCTGCATTGCTTAAAATTTAATATCTTAGGACCTATTTATTTACATCAAAAAATCATTTGTACTCAGTTTTGATTCCATATTTTCCTCTAGTTACGTCACTGGTATCAGTTTAGACTCATAATTGCAGATTGACGGTTATTAACTTATTTACCCAGAAACACTATGCAATGTGCATTCCGCTCAGATGCGCCCTACATCTGGTGCCTCGTTATAGAATATCATAGAAATATAGCAGTGAATAGACATCAATATCTATCTATAACATAGACACTTACATAAAGCATTTCAACTTATGTAAAGGGAATTTTTGCGCATTCTTACTTACTTAGTTAGTCATTCATGTCCACTGCTGAACATAAGCCTCCCCCATATCCCTCCAGGCATCTCTATCCTGAGCCTTCTGCATCCAGTCACCAGCAATCCTCTTATGTGGTCTGAGTCGTGTCAGAGTCCTTCTTCTTCTTAATTTGTCCTGGAACAAAAATAAATGTTCATTGTTTCTTACACCCACACCAGGATGAAGAGGGTTCGAGTGGTACGACAGTGCAAGGACATCTTGGGGACCCCCAAATTATAGGACAAAATATATTTTTTTTAAAATTTGAGGGCGCAAGTTTTTAGGAGCATTCACGCCGAGGGTTCATAAAACATATTTTTTTAAAAAGCGTCTTCGAGATTTAAATATACATGGAAAAGCATTTCATTATTTTTTTTACAAAGCTTCACTCCAAATGCCTTAGTCAGTACTCAGGTAATAATTGTAAAAATACAATAAAAATAAAGTAAAATATAAATCAACATCTTCAGTCTTCTTCTACTTCAACGGCTCTATAGCCCATATATCTCCTTGGCGTCCGTTATCCTCAGGCTCCATCCGTCTCTGTCCTCAGCCGCTGTTCTGCAGTAGAATAATATTTGAATATTTTGAATTAAAAATCTTTAGTCGCCAACATTGCAAATTTTTTGGGTCCTTGCACACTAACATCATTTTATCCAGAGTCATAAATAATTAAAATCTTTATTATGCACTCCGTCACACGAATACTACATTTAAAGCTGTAAGATTTCATAAAAGTACATACTTTGGAAAATCTAGCATGGAAAACATTCTGCGGTCTCCCATACTATATGCTCTTATTGTAATTTTCTAAACCGCGATCACAAAATATGCACTTATATTTTAAATTGAAAATTCAAGTTGAGTGCTTAGTAAAATTGCACCCGCTAAGTAGGTTACTACTTGGCATTTATTTTTGCAGAAACGCTGCATATCTTTCCTTTTTCGTTTGCCCATCATAACCTAGTAAACTTAAAAGTCTAATCAGACGGTTTAAGTCACGACTACTGTCACTTCTGACCAGCAGGTTAAGTGGTGAACGCTACGGACTCGCAAAGGCACAGTCACAAAAAATATAACTTATTGATATCCCCACACTGCTGTCTGCTGGAGGGTTTTCAGTTATATGTGTCGGATGGTTACGATCAGGAGAGACGGTAATATATATTTAAGTACCTCTCTCCCGTACTAGTCATAGTGCAATATACCTTAACTCGGAGTATAACTCAATTAACTCTTCTGAGCTAGTTTTTAAAATAAATGAGCATACTATCAAACATTTAATTAAAGAGTTCCTCCCAGCATGTTACTGACTGTATGAGGGTGCACCGCAACAAGGGTAACCAGTTGTGCACGAAAAATCAAATATGCTCTTCGCTGAATTTAAAGATTCATCTGCCTTGACTTGACTTGATTGGTTTAAAAAGTATCGTCCAACTTTGCAGTAAAGTCTTGTTTGCGAAAGTGGCGCTTACTAGCGAAAAACAAGCATGCAGAGGGCTCTCGAGGTGAAAAACTATAAAAATTCACTTTTGCTAAAAAAGCGGTAAGAATTGCATGGTTTACTAAAGGTTTTAAGTTTATTTTCTAAGTGCCTACACAATATACAACATGTTAAGCGTTAACTTACAAGTGTATATTCTTGAGCGTACATTAAATGTGAATCTTAAATGCCAATACATCCACGCAACTAAGCTTATAGATGGAGCCAAGACTTGGATGTGGTTCTGTCAATAAAAGTCAGCAGACTGCATTGCTTGGATTACATTCATCGAATGGACCATCAGAGCTTTGAAAGATGGTTGTGATGACGGACTCAAAGGGGCGCAGGACAGTGGAAAGACCCACATTAAGATGGCTGGATAGAGAGGGAATAGCCTATCGTGCGGTAGAAGTATGGGACTGGAGGAGTTGGATGGGCAGCGGTGGCTGACGTTGATCAAAGAAGCCAAGCCCCGGGTAGTCATCCCAGTGATTACGATGATGATGATCATAGTCTAGTAATTTCTTGAGATGCTTTGATATATGAGTAGGTATCCGTCTTTTGATCTTAGTTTCTAAGTCATGGAGTAAATTATGAGAAAATAAAATCGCCTTTGTACATTGTGGTAAAAATAAATTACTATGAAAGTAGTTTTCTAATTTTAATTATTTAAATAAAAATTATAATCTGAATGGTTTCTTGAAAAGAGGCACTCAGTACCCTAGTGGTCAAACTAAAAGAAAAAGAAAATATAAATGAGAAGGTTAGAAATGCCCCTCAGATTTTTATTGTTGTTTTTTTTCTTTTCGGCTTCGCTGTCTCGGATAGCGCGAAACATCTCCTCCACGATTTTTACCTGGATCTTATCTTTTAAAAATCAGTTATCATGAAAACGATAGTATGGTCTAATCACTAGTAAATAAGGCGTTAGTACTCGAATTAGAGTTTTTGAAATAAGCGCAAGGTCGGGTCCCATCGCGTCCTATTAACGATAACTTTAACTGTTTCTTGCTAGGTGAAAAAAGTTTGTTAAATTGCATTTTTTTCACGAATTTATTTGAAAAAAACTGATACATCAACCGTACTTCTGTAAATATGGATGAAAATAAAATACGTGGTTCCATTTTTGTCCTTAATCTTCTTCTAGCTGCCATGTTATTAAAGCTTGTAATGTGTTCGACGTTCACCTCATGATCATCCAAGGTTGCCGCCAAACTAAATGTTGGAGCTCAAGTTCCCAAACGAAAACGGTGATTGCTTTTTTGTATACACTCTGAAACGATTAGACTGTTTTCCCAGAACGAGTCTAAGGCCATTCATACGAGGTGTTTAGTATAGGCAACGCAACGCAACGCAACTAAGCTACACATATGGTGTAACTTCTTGCCGCGTTATGCCCGAAGGGGTCGCATGTGACGAGTTGAATCTATTTATTTTTACAGGTAAGGGGGCCGGCCTTACGCCAACCACTTCAGTTGAAGTGGGGGTTTCCCAGCTCTCGAGAGAGCTGGTACTCATTTCTTGGGAAAGCTGAGTAAACCTTGCCGGTATTTTATTTTCAGGTTTGAAATAAACACCGAAACGGGAAATCATTTCTGACACTAATCTAATCTAATCTAATCTAAGCTGCAAAGATATATATCATTTAAGATTTATATTAAATGCATTCCCACAAGCAGACATGTATAATTTCGCGCTAACACATGCCGCATGTGGACCTACAATATAAAAACCCAATCTCAAATGAACATAAGCCTTGCAACTCTTGCCGTCCTTCCCTGAAACAGGGGTGACATTGGCAAAGTGAACCAATTTTTTACAGTATGGGTGGTCAGCCACATAACAACCTATAAGTCAAGGAACCCTCGGTGGGATTCGAACCCGAGCTCACGGCATGGAATGCAAGCACTCTACCAACTGAGCTATCGACCGGACTATATAGTATATCTTTTAGTAAAAAGATTCAACTGATTTGTTTAGCCCGGAAGCTTCTTTCCTAGCCAATAGGTGGGATAGAGGATCATTCACACGTCATATGCATCAAAAGATTGCCAAATTATTTACTTACAAAAAACCATGGCGGTTGAGCTGTTATGTTGGCGGCTTCTGTCATCCCACTACTAAAGGTCCATCCAGCCTAACAACAACTGGGTCTTGCTTGAGAATTGGCGCTTTTTATAGCGACGAAAAAGCACACAAGAACAGCGATCACTAAATAAATCACCCTAATATTATTATTAATTAATGCTTTTAAATTTTCATTAAAATGAGGTCCGCGCGTGACTCGAATTATTAGACAATTCTGTGATGCCACACGGCCGGGTTGCTATGGAAAAGGCAAACAAATGTTTTGTCGTTGGCTGCTAAGGGCGGCAGTTTCATACAAGACTGACGTTTGCTCACCGAGAAAATAATCCAAGTACAAAAAGTGTTCCGACTCCATTTTAATAAGTAAAAATCTGCTGCCATCAGAATAAAACATATCACCACCTTACAGGTAAACCTGAATAGTGCTGATTCATTGATGTGAGAAATCGTGGATAAAACATTTCCTTCTGTGTAACTTCTCATAGTAAGTGAACTCATTACAAGGAAGTGCTCATGACAAACTTCTAAACTACAGGATTTTCACATTTTTCAGTGTTTTCTCTCGTAGAAAATAGGAAAAAGGGGACACTTATCTGAGAAACCTATGTTAGCTTAATACGTGACTTATTCAGTTTTACCCTCAAGGTATTGATATACAATGGTCACATACTCGAGGGCACACATATTAGAGGGCTCTTGAGGTGTGCTACACACAAAAACAACGATCACCAAATAAATCATCCTAATATTATTATTATTATATTATACTCGTAATTGCCGACAAAAATTATCAATAATTATGTGTGCGCAGAAAGTTATAATAATTTAGGGGTTTTTTATTCTTACTTACAAGCTGTCTTAACTAACTCCGTCCGAATAGTGCACTATGGGTACCTTCTAATATGAAAATCGTGTGACAGACCAAATTTCGTCCCGGATCTCGTCCAAAAGAACTGCTTAGATTGTCTAAATGATTTGTCATTTTTTATTACAATTTTATTTACTCACATATTTAATGTTGTAATAAAAAGTAAGATACAAAGGGTAGAATCAGGAAAGCAAAGAATGAAACTAGAAATAGCAATACTTGCAAATATTGTGAAATTAGAAAACATGGAAATTTTAGTTAATATTTGTGAGAGGATGCTTATCGTTGGTTCGATTTCCACCAAAGGTGGATGCGACTCGAAACGTTTAGAAACACGTTCTATAAAAAAAATTGTTGCCATACTTAATTTAGTACAAAGTGGATTTGATTCTAACACATCTGAAATTATTTAAAGTTTCAGAAAATCATACAAGGTAGGTAAATAATTATATACTAGCACATTTTTTGCCATAAACTTATAACTGCGCTGCAAAAACTTGAAATAAAATGTATATTGCGGCCTACCAATGGCTAAAATGCCGTGCACGTTCCTGCACACAACCGTAAATCTAATTTAACTATTTTTCACCATTACAACTTTTGAAGAAGCAGAAACAAAAAGGTTAATTACAAACTGTTAATTATTTCTGTTTATGAATAGAACGGTAAAAAACATGTTTTATTGGTAATCGTAAAAGTTTACATTCCAATAAAAATTTACAATGCAAAAAATGTATTTTTTTAATCTGAAGTTTTAGCGTCTTTGCACTATGAGTATTATTCAGAGACAATTGTTTACTAAGACATCCTTATTTTTTATTTATGCTTTACTCTTAATTTAATGCTTTTTTTTATAAATTAATAACATTCAATGCTAGTCAATAATGTCACCAAATGACTTTATTTGTGTTTTTTATTGTTATTCACAATCATGTTAATCACAATTCTAAAGTTGTTACTAAGTAGATGGACTTTGAATAACACTGTTTTCTGATTTGTAACAAAGGTTGTAAATTTCTTGCAATAAAATGAATTAGAGCAAAATTTTATTGTAATTACTTATTACATAGCTGTACAAAAATATATTTCTTATAATGGGGAATCTTTTTATTATATTTAATTTTTAATGTTTTCGAAAAGAAGATGAGTAGGTACAAATGAATAAAAAATCCACCCAGCAGAAACAGCAGGACAATTATACCTGCATAATTTCACGCTTATACATGCTTAGATGTGTTCTTACATAATAAGACACAAATATCAAATGAACATAAAACCTGCATCTCCTTCCGGCCTTCCCTGAAATAGAGGTGAAATTAACAAAAGTGAACCAATATAGTATAAAGTATAAGAAGTCAGCCTCATATCAACCTATAAGTCAAGGAATAATGATGTATTCGACAGCCTTTGGGAACCCTGCAAATCCATCTGATAATAACACCAACTGACGACAGGAATTGCCAGCCCCTATGCGCCTTCACATAAAAAAAATCCATTTAGGTATCTCACATAAATTATTTTTGATAATTGAATTAGTAATTATACTAATTTTTGCATAAATCCAACGGAACAAAAGGATAAATTTAAAAGCGGTTATTGTCGAGAGCAATGCTCTCACATAATTAAAAAATAACGTTATTAATTATTTTACGTGTTACTTATCAAATAAAGTTGATCGTTCGGGATAAGCATTGTACGAAAGAAAACAAGCAACCAATTAGAAACAGAATCACTTGCAATTTATATTGAAAACGAATCTTCACACGTAAACGAGAAGAATAAATGAAAACTTTGTATCCATTATAGTTCAATCATGTGTGACAGTTAAGAATGAATTCCTTGATTTTTTTATCGTTTATTTATTTTTAATCGCATCCCAGAAACTACAGACTCAACGGGAGTCTTACCGTTTATATTTGATGATAGAATGCAACAAAACATGGCGACACGTCGACAGCTGACCACTGTACCACATAAATTGTATCAGCTACATGCCCTCATTTTTTTTTATTGTAGGTATGCATCCAATGATTCATTTGAAGGATATTTTACATGTTTTCTGAAAGAAAGAAAAAAGAGAATCTGATGAGAGGTTTATCCATACATGGGGATAAACTTTTTGTATGAAAGACAAATACAAGCGCATTTTTATAAAACGATCGACATACAACTTCACAAGAACTATTTCGAGAGTATTTTTCATATTTCCTGAAACAAATATGAAAATCGTTTGATTTTACAAAGGAAACGTGTCTCAAACGATCCTTACATACTATAGAGAAGAGTCAATGTAACTCTAAAATGATACAAAATGGGTAATGATGTATTCTTTTTGTTACAATGAAATTGTCTCCCTTCAAAAAATATAATTTTGTACAATATACAATACGCCCATTATGAACATGACTTCTAGCATTCGGTCATCGCGGCTGCATGCAAGAATGGCACGCAAGAATGGCCGTCTTTAGCAGCTGGCTTCTGAGTGGCATACAAAACACTTTCGCTTGGAATAAAATTTGAACAATACAGAATAATAAAATTAAATATAATATGTAAACATTTCAGTTTGCGTGCGAATGTTTTTATATAACACGGTATGTTTGATTTATTTATTGAATAATGAAAAACAGAATGACATTTTATTATAAAATAAAGCATTCGAACTTGAAATAATAAATAATCAATACAACAACGATGTTTAATAATGTAAATTTCAAGTAGGTGTACCTATGACGAATAAGAGTTTCTTGACTTATAGTAAGTTATAGGTTGATATGAGGCTGATCAACTATACTGAAAAAAATGCTTCACTCTACCAATGTCACTCCTGTTTGAGGAAAGGTCGGCAAGAGATTCAGGGTGTATGTCTTTTTAAATTTGGGGTTTCAATTTGTTACTTCCTTGACTCATAGGTTGGTATGAGGCTGATCCCCCATACCGTAAAGAATGGTTCACTTTGCCATTGTCACAACTGTTACAGGGAAGTTCGGCAAGAGTTGCAGGGTTTATGTTCATTTGAGGTGTAGGTTTTTATTTTGTAAGAGCACACGCAGCGTGCGCAAGCATAAACTTACACGTGTCTTTTTGTGGGCGTGCATTAAATGTGGTATCTTAAATGTTGATGTATCTTTGCAACTTAGATTAAAGAGCCCAAGACGCATTCCAGGGTGTCTTCATGCAGAGGATGATTTCTTTTTTAAATTAAGAATGGAACCTATCTCATTTCATTATTTTTCATGAGAAAATTGAAGTTGTTATTTTGTATTGACTAAGAAATTGATGAGCATCCACCTCTATTATCTAATCTCATTATTTCTTGTATAACAACCAATTTACTTTTGACTTCATCCATCAAGAGATCAAAGACGATGAAAGCAATGTGGAATTACCTTTAAGCACCAAGTTATTACTGAAAGTAGGTTAGTTGGTACTTACATGGTACCTAAATGGTACCTACCTGTATAATACTTGGTACATTTCACTTATCATCCTCTGACCTCTTGTAAAGACAGTGTCTTGTTGTTCTAGCCATTTGTCCCTACTGGTCGCCATCCTCTGGTAAAGGTAGTGCCTTGTTGTGCTAGCCATTTGTCTCTACTGGTCTCTATTTTCTTGTAAAGGCAGTGCCTTTTTGTTCTAGCCATTTGTCCCTACTGGTCGTCATCCTCTGGTAAAGGTAGTGCCTTCAGCCTTGTTGTGCTAGCCATTTGTCTCTGACGGTCGTCATACTCTCGATAAGGGCAGTGCCTTTTTGTTCGAGCCATTTGTCTTTAGTGGTCGCTAAGCTCTTGTCAAGGCAGTTCTATCAATTTGTCGCTGTTGGTTGCTATCCTCTTGAGTTTTGAATAAGAGAAGAGATAAATGAACCGCTTCAAATCTTGGATCTTATTCTTCCTAAGATTCCTCATTCAAAAATGTTGAAGATGCTGGGAACGATGCTAAGTCGAATAATGTTGGGTAATTCTGAAGTTGGATGAAGTTGATATAAGTAGAACACTCGATTTGAGACACAGTTTTTATTTTATTATGGTGTTTGAAAGGAGAGTGCTTCGCCGAATATGTGGTCCAGTATCTTATACTGAGTAAAGGATCAAAAAGAGTGGCGCATGCGCCACTGATGAACTGTCTGGGGAATGATGAACTGTCTGGGGAATGATGAACTGTCCGGCATATACCAAACACCCAGTATTTCAACGTTTATAAGACTGAAAAGGTTGTGGTGGGCTGGAAATGTTCACAGAATTCCAGGGACACGGATTCCCAAAACAATGATGACTGCCCACCAGGAGGGTGAAGAAGAGTGGGAAGGCCCAGACTCTTATGGGGGGATGAACAAGGAAAGGGATTTGGCTCAGTTTCTACAAATTCGGAACTGGAGAACGGCATTGAAGGGCAGCTGCAGTTGCAGGCAGAGGTTAACGGAGGTCAAGGCTCGATGGAGTTGAGCTGTAGCACACTGAAGAAGACATTTTATTTGCCATCCCTGTCTATTGTGAAATGATGGTGATGATGACAATGAAAAAACATAAAAATCAAAGACAAAATTTTTATTTTGATAATTTTTATTCCATTTATTGTACATCCACTGATTGATTAATTTAAAATACACATTTAAACAACAAAATAATTGTATTAAAAACTAAACACAGCACTTGCAACACTCCATTTGTTGTCTGTATCGCAAATATGAAATTGAATGGAAACTAAAACGTCCCATCAGCAGCGCTGCTTCAGTTTCCATACATTATTTGGTAAAACCTCTGGTTGAGTAAATATTATATCAATTAAAAAAAAATGCTCTCTCCAATAATTCTAAATTAACAATATTTGAAATTCATAGCTGCAGAAAGATATTGTCTGTAATAAATTTAAAATGAAGCTATTTTTGTAATGAAAATACATTATATTATTTACTACTACCTATGGTGCTTTAAATGTTTAAAAATACCACTGAAAAGGTCCCTTAAATTAGGTATGTATTGTCTTAACATAAGACCTTTGAAAGACCCTTGTCCAATCATAGTAACAATCTGTAGACCTAAGCCAACACAATTAAAATGTTCTTTACTTATATTCTTGACACAAGGTAGTGCGATCATTTAAAATGATTGGTATTTTTTATTGATTGTAGAGGCATTAACTTTGTAATCGTTCATCATTAAGGATAAAAGCAAAACAATTTTGTTTTCGATTACTATGAGAACTCAAAGCAATCGTAAACAAAATTGTTTTTCTTTTATCCTTAATGATTGGTATTTAATAAAATGTTATGAGTCAAATTTAAATGCTTCATTATTTGATAAGATATGGTGAATTCAGTAAATTTAATGCCAAGTTTTATTATGTAAAAAAAACTACACCAAAAGGCCCCAGGGCCCATGCTGGGGAAACGACATGGGGTACGCCACGCCTTCTTTCTTACTTATTTTGAACAAAAAATAATCTGAGTGCAAATGTTTAAAATTGTAGATTATATAGATATATACAAAATATAGAAAGACCTAATAAAATTGGCAAAATCAAGTAATGGTGTGATTTCTAATTATATTTAAATTGCAAAATATGTTTATAAAAGATTTACAATAATACAGTTTTTACAGGTGTTTAGTCATTTTAATAATGCATTTACCAGTAGCGCAGAATCCTAATAACGTGATTCCCATCGGCTTCCTCTTTGTGAATTACACAAAAAGTAATGTATAAAAGTATTTATTTGATTATTAAAAAAAAACTAACAACCAGATTTTTTTCAAACCATACAAACTTAATTAGATTGTGTAAAATACATTTTGAAAAAATCACCCTTCGCCGCTGGTATTTTACGCATGAGTGGTACAGAATCAAAGGCTGCATGAAGAATTTTTTAAATAAGATATACTTAGGTAGATGGAAAAACAGGAAATCATTTCCGTATAATATATTACTTAATCACATTTAAAAAAAATATCCTAGATAGGAGTATCTGTATTTGATAAATACTACAATTCAAGTAGTATTTTGTGACTGTAACATATCACAACCCAATAATTAAATAAGTAAAACAAAATATTTAGCGAAAATTTTCAACAAATATACAGTTCATTTTGTTGTTTAAAAAGTACTCGGTCAAATGATAAAAACAATGAAAATTACAGCTAAGAAACTAAGATGAACAAAAAAGTGTAAAAAAGGAAATAAAAACAAAATGCGAAACACTGAAAAGTGTATACTTAATCCTAAGTTAAATGAAAAAAAGCAATCAATTAAAATATTGACTGCAAGACAAGAAATAAAGTATTGAAGACAAAGATTTTTTACAATTTTTCACCTTTCATCCATTTCGTTTGTTGGCATAATCAGTACCTAATTGTATGTATATAGAACCACGGACGCAATCATGGATTATATCCCAAAATAATATAAATATACAAAACACACAGCATGTTCTTTCCTGTATTTCTATATATTTATCTCTTTTCAAAAAGCACCTGGATATCTGTCTTTGATTCTACTTGATTTGTCTCATTTTTAAGTATTTAATTGAAATAAAAGAAAAAATAATCATGGCATTTAATTAGATGCAAAAAAATAAGCGATAAAAAATAAAGAATGCATTATGTTTCTACTTATAAAAAAATAAACAATTCATGGGATAGAATAACTCATAGAAACAAGACTTTCTTTTTTGACTTTCAGTCAGCAAGAAAGTAAATGTTGAGGTGCTTTAAAAAAAAAATGTACATAAGTGTTGTAATTTATAAGAAGTAGAAAAAGTACACATTTTGCACATAAAATTCAACACCATTGCGTAAATAGAAAAATGTATGCAAGATATACCAGCACCCCTATTGAGTGATTTAATTTTCATACATATTTTCTTTTTACTATATCATGGGGAATTTATGCAATGTTTTAAACCAGCGGTTTCCAAACTGGGGGGCGCGCCTCCCAGGGGAGGCGCGAGCTATGGCCAGGGGAGGCGCGAGCTATGGCCAGGGGAGGCGCCAAAAATGTGTCTATAGTAGTATTAGTATGAATATTAAGAAATAATTCCTAGAAAGGGAGGCGCGAAAAAAAAATAAAACGTGCAAAGGGAGGCACGAAAAAATATTTCATTTTAGGGAGGCGTGGTAGCAAAAAGTTTGGAAACCGCTGTTTTAAACTAAAGGTACTGAGGGTTACAGGATTCATTAAAACAAGCATGTTTAAATACGTAGGTATGCAAGGACCATAAGGAATGATGGTTTGATCAGCAATGTTGGTGGCTGAGGCGTTTAAATTTCAGATGTTCATTTTAAGCCGCCATTTTGTTCAAGTTACCAAATTGTATTTTTTTGTACCCACCATTTTGTTTTAGTTGCCAATTTGTTTAAACCCACAAATATATCTCCAAGGTGATCATCAAAACAAATTAAACAATATTTTTTGTATAAATCGAAATCTCAATTTTAATAATACATTGAAGAGAAAAATTAGGACATGGAAAAATATTCTAAAAGTGCAAATTAGAAAAACAAATACATATGTTGACAATTGTGTGTACCTACTAAGTTTTTGGCTTTGACAAAGAGGTTTTTTTTAATATAATAGTTATTGTAATCAATGTATTAAACGTCCTATTCTTATAAGTTTTCACTAAGAGTGTGTTGTTTCGATATGAGCTTATGAGTGACTTACCACTGAAAAAACAAGGATTCTAATATGCTTACAAATAAAATAAAATATTCGGAATTTATAGGAACCGCAATTGGACAAAAGTTATTGTATTCTAAACATTTTCTACGTTATCGAGTTATTCCTTGATAACTCTAATACAAAGGTTGACCAGTCTGTAGTCCAGTGATTAACGCTACGGACTCATATCCTGAAGGTGGTGAGTTCCATTCCTTGCAGAGCAGAGAAAAAATATTATTTAATTGAAAAATTATGCTCTTCGGTTGTTGAAAATTTCATGTCCCGCTACCAATGACAGGTCATTGCATCTATCCAACCTTACAGAAACTGGGTCTTGCTAGAGAATTGAAGTTTCTATAGCTCATCATGTATGATTTACAAAAAAATAGTGCTGACCAAATAAATCATCCATATATTTATTTATTATCTAAAGGTGGTTATTGGGTATGACACAAACGAAACGTCGAAAATAAAATAAGTTCTCTAATATTTTGTAAAAATATCAAATTACTATAATTCCCGTTTAAAATCAATCTTCCTTTTCAGTCAGTATAAAGTCACTCAGCTACATTTGGAACAACCAAGCCTATTCAATCAGAATAACTGCAAAATATTTCTTTACTTATTTATCAATGTGTGAAAAAGCTATCAAACTTGATTATTAATTCTTAATTAAACATTTTAATTTAATCTCCCACAATCTCAAAGTAGCATTCTTGCAAATATACAAAACTGGCAGGATTCAGTTAACTCCTAGCTTTTAAATATTAACTTACTGATTACAACAGAGACCAACCTATTTATTTATATTTTTTAGTAAATTACTGCCATCTGTTGGCAAAAATGTAAAGTTTTATTGTCATAACTGCATGGCTGATGTAATTTGATGCATAAACTAATTGTCATTTATTTTCACAAATGAAACATATCCAAATATTAATAATTTAATCACTTTTTAATATTCACAGTTAAAACAAAGTAAAACACACTTTTTTTTCCATCTTTTCCAATTTTAAGTTTGACAGACGGATCAATGACAGCATAAGCAGTTGACAGAGTATCCAGTTTCTAAATTGGAATTTTTGGTTTTAAGTCCGAAATTTTTAGACATAAACAAGTTAATTGACTGAAACAACAATGATATATTTTTTATGAAAATAAAGCTTTGTGTTTTCTGCAAAAGATGACAGTAATATTTACAAAAATTAAAAAGATGAATCTCTCTCATAAAGGAATATCATTAATACCTCATTTCACTTACTTAGTCAATATTCACAGCAACCACTTCAACGTAAGCCTTTATTACTAAGATATACCCATGATTTGTTAACAATCTAAGATACCCCATGCTCCTTTCTTATGTATAATGATACGATAGCACAAGCCGTAATATTATGTCTAACGAGCAATTTTTCAATTCTTCTATAAACAGTGAAAGCTGTCCCTCGATAATCCGACGTACTTGGTAGTCCAATGGTAGGCTTGTAAGCGGAAACCAAACTAACATTCCGCGACATGAATCACTTCGACTCATTTTCTGTGGCCATTTTTTTCCTAATTTATTTCTTTCTCAATCTTAGGCCAACATTGCATAGGCCCTAATAAATGTATCTGTACTGCAGTCTACATAAATGAAATTTTGTTAAATTCCTTGTGTGTGTTTTATATTGTCCCAAGTATTTCGCAACACAACTAAGCTACACATATAGTGTAACTTCTTGCCTGCGTTATCCCCGAAGGGTTCGCATGTGGCGATTCCAGACCTATTCATTTTTACGGGTGAGGGGGCCGGTCTCACACAAACCACTTTCAGTTGAAGTGGGGGTTTCCCAGCTCCTGGGGAGGGTGGTTCTCATTTCTTGTGAAGGCTGAGTAAACCTATTTCATGGTTGGTAATTCAGTACAGTACTGTATTCAACAGTCCATCCAACAGACCGGTCCGTAGTCCAGTGGTAACACTTCGGACTCGTAAATGGAAGGTTGTGGGTTCGAATCCTGGCTGAGCACAAAAAATATACCATTTTTATTTTCAAATATGCTCTTTGCTTGGTGAAAAAAATATTATACCGTTACCAAAGACCGGTCACTAAATGTCCATCCAGCTTTGCAGCAACTGGGTCTTGCTTGAGAATTGGCGTTTTCTACAGCGACGACTAAGCTTGCAGAGGACTCTTGAAGTGTGATACACACAAAAAAAACGCTCACCAAATATGTAAATCAGCCTACTTAATTTAATTGAATTTAATTTAATCAACAATAATGTTGATAGCTTATTTCGATCCGATACATTACAGAAATGCCATTATAGAGAATGTGATGTTTTGGCATCTGACACGAGCTTGGTTCCATACTTGTCGGATTATTGAGAGACAGCTGTACTTATCTGTGAAGTGACCATATTGGTTATTACACAGGAAACTGTTTATCTAGTATCCCAAGTATAAAACATTACTAGTAAACTCAAACAAAGCGTTTTACAAAAAAAAACTTACAGAATCAAAAATGTGAATGTACGACGCTGTTTTAATTTTGATAGTTTTTTTGGTAAAATGCTGCGATTAAGTTGAAATGCAATGTGTTATACTAGAGGTAGGCACAGCTATCGAAAAATTGGTTCTTAAGATAAAAACAGAGAGTACAAAATAATTGTTATTTGAAGGTATTTACACTATATTTGGATACTTATTTTTGAAAATTTTGAAATGATAAAAATCATTTAAAAATGCAGTACTCATAAGAATCAACACATCGCACGCTTAATAATAAAGAGAAATAACTCGAAAATTGGGAAAATCGAGATTTTGTAATAAAACGCAAGAACAATGCGAGAAGAATAGGTAGAATGCGACAGCCGTTCAATTTGGAGGAATATGACCGAGATAAAACATTGGCCGCCTTTTTCATCCCATACAAGTTGTACTGGTTGTCTGAACTTCAAACGTGATTTCCCAACATTATTTTTTTTTTAGTTATTGCTCTTTATTATTAAATGTGCGACATGGTAAATTTTACCAGCAGATGTTGATATGAAAGAAAGAAGTAATATTTTAAAAATACAGTCCAATTCGGTTATAGCTAGCACGATGAGAACAACAAATTTATCTTTTTATAGACATTACTCGTTACAGATGTGACGAGGTAAAACAAGTAGCAACGTTCTAATCTTGATATTTGCACCAGAGTATGAAAGCATACATGTTAAAAAGCAACACTTTTTTTTGTTTTCATAAAATGGGAAAACAATATACCAATAAAAAATGCAGTAGGCCATCCAAGGAATACAATATGTTTCTAAGAGCAATAACTATCAGGGATTATACAACTTTCATTTATGGAACGTTCACTACCAAGCCGGCCACGTAGCTTTTTTTGTCTTGTTTATGACATTATTAGAGTGTCTCAAATTGTTTTGTTTTTTATATGTGGCTGCATTGAGCAGAACATATTTGGACGCTACATCCATGAAGCTCGCTCATTACATCTGAACAAGTTTGTATGAAAATAATCCCAAACTAACATCTCTGTAAGTAATTGCTCATTAAAGTCGTAAACTTGCTATTTTGGTGATCGCTATAAGCAAATTTGACTATATTCTTTTATTTTTCTGAAGAATTCGTTATTAAAGTAACGCAGCCCGTTTAAGGCCTAAAGTAAAAAAACTTGAATTCAAGCTAGATGAATTCAAAATCTTGAAAAAATAATTTAAAAGATACTAGAAGAATTTAAATTACACAAAACGTAAAAATATTGCCTGACTAGCTGTGTTATTACGCTATAAGTGTTTTTTTCTCTAACTAAATCAATATTCGGTTCTAATCTGCTTTAGACTCTTGTCAAGAAGACTGGACAAATGGTAATTGAAGCCAAGATGTTGGCAAACCTTGAGAAGAAACCAATCGTTGCAGCCATTATACACTAAACGCATTCTGCCCAGTTTATCTAAGTTTATTTCTATCCGGCGCTAGGTCGGAAGTCAGTAATGTATGGAGATGCATGAAAAATTTCACACAGTTTGTCCACAAAGAAATCCATAGACAATTTAGGGCCGAATGCATCGTATCTGAAATGGCCCTTATATCTTTTACAAACTTTTGCTGATTTTTTACTTTTTGTCATTTTTGCACATATGAGTCTTAAAGAACCAGCAAAGTCAACAATCTAGGATCTTTTTAGAAAACGAGATAAATATATGGCAACACAGGAAATCTTTTTCTCTTCATTTTCATATATTTATCTCAGTTTTACAAACAATGAAAGATTGCCTCACTTTGTACCTTTGTAAAATATCAAAATATGAGTGGCATGCAAAATTTTCTCAAAAACAAATGCATGACAATCAGTCATATTTGATTCATTCAGCTCAAAGTAAGAATGACAAACACAAATTTATGCAGGCACATTTAAGTACCAAAATACGAATGGCATGCAAAAGTTTCCACTCAAAGTACATAATATTACACTCACTGAGCTCCAAGGAAGAATGACAAGCAGAAATGCCAAGCAAGTGGGGTCATTGAAAGATGACATAATAAAGTATCATGCAAGAATGTTGAATGCCCAGCAGTGGTCAGCAAAATTAAATTTACCAAAATTTGCCATAAGTCTTGACTCGAGTCTAATCTCACTTAAAAAGTAGAATGGACTCGACACAAATTCCACAGAGAAAAAGAGATGTGAGTTCACATGGATAGATTGCTACGGAAAAGTTCCATAGACCTGTGACGATTGCTTGTCGAGAAAAAAATCTAAATTGGAATTCTATGCCGAGTTCATTGTAAAAGCATTGACTTAAAAATATAAAACTTATGCTAGCACGTGGTTTGAATGTGAAAATGTATGCCTAACTAAAAATTATGACTTTTTTTAATACATGAAAACATTTTGAACTCATGCTTGTAATGTCTAATTCATAAAATTCAACCTTTTTAGGAAGGTGTGTGTAAAAGTACTAACTATCTAATAGGTATTATACATTGTTAATTATTAATAATAGCTTACCGACCAAAAATTCATTTAATACAATTGCTTTATATTGAGAAAAAAAAAACATGATGTTGACTAGCAACATTCCACATCTTCAATATTTTTCTCTCTCTCTCAATCAAATTAAGAATATGTCCGAGTGAGTCAAGGTGGCGACAAGAGTGTGTTGGAAATAAAACAACGTCATGTCAAGCCTCTTGACAATAGTAGGTTTTATCAAATAATCTAAGTTGCAAAGATATATTTACATTTAAGATTCACATTAAATGGATTCCAACAAGCGGACATGTATAAGTTCGCACTTACGCATGTCGCATGTGAGCTTATAAGATAAGAAACCCAAATCTCAAATGAAATATTTCTTCAACTCTTGTCGACCTTGCCTGAAACAGGGGTGACTTTGGAAAAGAAGACCATCTTAGATAAGGTTCATTGGTTGCCTAGTTAATAATTCATAATGCATTGAATACAAATGATGAATTATTAATTATATCCTTACAATCTTAAATGAAGAAATTAAGCATTCAGTCGCCAATTGATTACCTAAAATTGTTTGGAAAAACAAAACAACTAATTGAATTTTTGGTTGGTAATTATTCTACACAATATGTCATTCAAAATTATAAATAAAAAGCAGCCAATAATGAGGCGGTATTAATTTCAATCCTTAACATCAAGAAAACATTAGATTTAAATGTTATTTTGATTGTCCTATGATATAGTGAAATGGATATTATTTCAATGCAAATAAATGCAATCTCTGTTTCAGCTTATATCAATGCACTCGTCCTTAGTTAGAGAGAGAACAATAATGCTTCTAGTGTGACTACACTCTGAACAAAAAAGCAAGAATAATGCTCTGCAATGTTGGCCATCATAAACTGTTGATCAATTAATTTTTTTTTTTTTTTTTTGGTTGTTATTTAATTAGACAACACCTTTTTAAACTTTAAACCACTGTTTATTTTCACAAATATAAAATATATTAAAAAATTACTAATTCTTAAATATTTCAAATATTTAAGAATTAGTAATTTTTGAATATATTTTATATTTGTGAAAATAAACAGTGGTTTAAAGTTTAAAAAGGTGTTGTCTAATTAAATAACAACCAAAAAAAAAAAAAAAACATGAATTTTCAGTGTTAATACACAAACCATAAAAATATAATTAATTATTTCATTGAAAATAAATGGATTTTTCATTTAAAGTAGAAATAATATTTATGATAAAGTTTTCAAAGAAATCAGTTCCTTATTTTTGGATCTACAGTCTACACTATTGTTGTGTTTGACAGGACTGTCTTACAGTTATGAACCTTACAATGCTTCTTTGCTGTATGCCAGTTTCAAGTTCACTATATTATACATCAATGGTTTTTCTGTAGATGATTTTTAGTTTCTTGCGGCACAGAGGCCCAAAAATAAAGTACTGTTTTAGCGTGATTTTCTGTTGTTGTTGAAACCTGATGTTTAGGATTGTTTGTGATACCCTTATTATAAATGTACAAGTAGGATAAAAAATCACACAATTATGAAAATAAAATGGTAACAATTGTTTATAAATGTCATTACCATTTACCACGATAAAAAATTGTGGTTTCATTATCAAAATGAAAACAACAAAAATAAAAACATGTTTTGCCAACATTCCAAAAAAAAACACTTCTCTTATTTAAGAAGAAAAAAGTATGTGACGACTTGATTGTCAATCAGTGTGAAGATGTATGACACTCAAAATCAAATCCGAGCTTCTATCTCTCAAAGCAGACGTTCTAACAATTGATTAGGTACATAATTTGTTTTAAGGGTATTTGTTTTTAAATGTCTTTAATTGTATTAGTGAAAAACCTACTTATTTTATGAAAGTGATTCCATAAAAAAGACTTAATTGAAAAAAAAAACAACACACATATTGTACATTAGATAAAAGCAACTTAATTAAAAATCAATCTTAGAGCCAAGGTAGACAGAAGTTTGAGTGACATCCGTAAGTTTTCCGCAATGGTGTTAGTGATCTTCATTGGCTTCGCATTCCACAGCACATTGAGTATAAATTGTGCTCAATGACACACACGCCCTCTATGAGAGGACACCACTGTACCTTGCGGAACTCATCAAGTAAACTGGTTTGACTTTGCGCATGCCCGCTACAGTGTTTGGTGAGTGAGTTTTTGCAGTGGCGGCTCCAAGGGCATGGAACCGACTGCCATCCGTAGTTCAAAAAATTTCTAAGAGCAGTCACGTCAAGAGAAGTCTCAAGCTCGATCTGTTCACTGCATATTTTGGGATGCCCTTGAAGTGACAATGTTGCAAAACAGCATCAATGAAAAAAGTAGACTGATTCATCTTCATCATTTATCTTCGGGAAAGAAAACATTTACACATGTCATAATCATTATTGTCAATGACAAGATAATCCTGAATCAGTCTTAGCTTTCTTGATCAACTGCTGCCAGCGCTGTTTGTCAAAAGCCATTTTCCTCAAATCTCATACTCCTACTGTATGAAAACTGTTTAGCTGCGCCCTACTTGGTTTGCCACTACAATTGCAACTTAGATTAAAGATAGATCAATCACTAACTTTCATCCAGACTTGCAACAAGTGGGTCTTGATTGAGAAATTGGCAATTACTAGTGACAATCAAGCATACAGAGGGTTCTTGAGGTGTGATTCACACTAAAAAGTTCTCAGCAAATAAATCCTCCAGATATTAATCTTCTTACTGATTGAAATCCTAACTAAATTATCGATCCAAGACTTCTTTTCCAGTCTACGTTGGCTCTAAATTCATTCTCATTCACTCTAGCACAAATATTGTGTTATCAAGTGACATGATTGGTTGTAATCAAAGTTTTTTTACAATTATCTCGGCAAAAAGAATTACATGGCACAAAAATATACAATGTGAAGAAAGTGTATTCGATGACAGACAATAAACCTAAAAGCAAAGAAGGTAGGATAACACTCAGTACGAAAAAGTATTCTAAAGACCTATAGAAGATGTCTTGTTGGAATTTATTGGAGGGGCTACATAACAAATGAAAAGGTTCTCCAAAGAATCAAAGGTTTAAAACACCCTTTCAAAGCCTGGCTGATATAGATGGATAGGATATGCAATACGCCATAAACATCATCTTTGTATAGTGACTGAGGGAATGATCGAGGGGATAAATTCTTGAAAATGAACATGCCAAGAGTTCCTGCAGGATATTGGCTGATAGGTGCTGTTCCTTCTACGACAAACTTAAAAATTGAACATTGCTGCAAACCAATCCTAAGATTGAAACAGAAGATAGAACATGGTCTAGCCCGAAAGAATCCCAAACAATTTGTCATCCAACGCCGATTATGAAAGTGAGTTCACACTATGTGTTATCCTCCACTCTTTGCTTTAGTGATTCCTATTATTTTTACGTGATATCAGTACAAAAAATTGTGATTATGAATAGGCTAGAATTGGTGCTAGACTATTGGATAAACATTGGTATATTACATAGAAAAATCTCATGTGAAACAGTGTTGAGAAGATGTAGAATAAGCTTATGTATAGAAAGCGCATGGCGTCTTGTTTGACCATGACGGGGACATCATTTCTGGTGATGCCGTCGGGGCAGAGAGCTGGGAAGCAGCCCTTGGAGTAGAAGTGCTCCAGGAGACGCTCTTTCTCTGCGAATCGCTGGTACAGCCAGTGCGCCATTGCCTCATGGTCTCGAGGAATCTGAAAATGTGTGAAATGGATTTTTTTAAATAATGTTATTAAATAAGTTGCATGCCAAGTTCCTTGACATATAGGTTGGTATGCGGCTGACCACCCATACTGTAAAAAAATGGTTCACTTTGCCAATGTCACCCCTGTTTCAGGGAAGGACGGCAAGAGTTGCAGGGCTTATTTTATTTTATTTTATTCAGGAAAAAAACAACAAATTTCTTTGGATAATTACAATAACATCAGTAGATTAATTAATAATTGAAAAAATTGTCTATACATTTTCCGTTAATAACAATAATATTAATAATAATAATAACAATAACAAAATCTTTGAATCTTCAAAAAGCAATTGACACTTTCATAAATAAAAATATCAACATACAGGCACACATAGCAGGCTTATGTTCATTTGAGATTGGGTTTTTATAATGTAGGTCCACATGCGGCATGTGTTAGCGCGAAATTATACATGTCTGCTTGTGAGAATGCATTTAATATAAATCTTAAATGATATATATCTTTGCAGCTTAGATTAGATTAGATTAGAAGTTCTCTTAGAAGTTCAATAATTAACTAATTATGCCACCCTCACACTAATATATTTCCACACGCATTGAATATTGCCGATGAAATATTTAAAAGCATGTATGTGTTTCAGCTATCTTAAAATTAATTTTTCTTCCGTTTTGAGAATACTTTTTTTCTGTTATATTTTAATAAAAAAAAAGTAAAAAGAAAAAAAAAATCGTGTCAGGATTAGAATTTCCAACTTGCGTCATCACTTTCCGAATTATTAACCCCTCAGCCACTGTCGACACGCCAAGCTGGGAGAAAATAATCATATATAAACCAAAACCGGCGTGAAAGCTTCAATGTGCAATTGACCGTATATAAGGTTTTTACTCCTACACAATGTAATGTTTAAATACTGTAAAATTTTCATTTCAGTCAGAGAGCTCGGTGGCCATGCTGGCTAAGAGAGTAATCCAATTTGATTGAATAATGTGGGTTCGATTCCCGCACTGGACATTTTGATTGTTTAAAAATTGAAACTCCAAGGGATTGACGACCACATAGGGCAATATAATAATGAATGCAACAAGTATTCCTCACATCAGTGCTGGGGTACAGTCTGTAGTGCAGGTAGGTGGTGCAGGGGGGGCGCATTCCCGTCACCAGCGTGGGCAGGTCCAGGGGCCGGCCCCCCTCATAGCCTATAGTGATGTCCAGCACCCACACCAGCTGGTCGGGGTGCAGCGGTTTACTCTTGGAGCTGCTGTTCAAAGGCGGAGACTTAGAAACTGAAAGCAGGGAGAGAATGGTGTCATTATTTGGTAAACATGAGATGGAAAATGTGCAATGTAAAGTAAAAAGATTAATGAATACAAGAAGAATTCTTTGTTTTTTATTACTTCGCAAGTTTCGCAAGCATATTGTTTGCATCGTCAGGTAGTCGAATCAATATTAAACGGTCCAGATCCAGAATTAATCGTTGGGGGTGTCATTGTGTAAGGGTAACATAGCTAATGTCTCAATAACCAATGAAAATATATCAATTTTAAGATAAATGCTTTGACTTTAATTTTACACGCTTGTATACTAAATGAATTTAATTAAGATGCACGACAAGAATGTGTCTTGAATACTCACAGCTATTATTGTCAATTTTAGATCCTACATTGTTCCCAACACTATTCTTCACTTCCTCTCCAAGGCTTGGTCTCTTGTCTCCAGACGACACAGAATTGTCTGCACTAGACACTGCCATTGGACGATCCACCTTCGGAGTCTCCATCACAGGATCTGGACCCAGTTCATCCACAATCACGTGCATTGCTCCAACACGCGGCAGGGAAACGTGGGTCAGATGTGGAAGGTTGTTCTTTGAAGCGAATCTGGAATTAGACCCAAATTTCATTAAAACAATGGTTAAGATTGATATTTTATTATTAGTCGGCGTCACCAATGTTAGTAATTTTGTAGTAAACAACACGTGGTGAGAACACATGGGAATAGTAGGGAAGGTGTTTCAAGCAAACGAATCAAATCTATGTTTAGTAGAGGGAGCTGGCAATAAGTCACCGCATTTGACAAACGGGTTGATGACTTCGTGTTGTTCGGTGGGGATTATTTTATTTCATCCCTACCCTCCAGGTACCTACATACACCTGACGAGCATTCCCCTATCCGACATCTTGGAGACGCGCTGCCTAGGTGTTTCAGGTTTTTCTGACATTTAAGCCACCAGATTTCATAATTTTACTCAACTGATCAAGCCATTACCATTTTAGTCATCAGTCTTATCATATTGGTTTCTTCACACACCAGGTGTGAAATTTTCATTCGCGAACAATGGAGTCTCTAAAACATGACTTACCTTTGACTGGTCTCTCTTCTTTTTCTTAAGAAGCCTCCTTCAGGAAACAGGATGATCCAGTGTCTCTCCAGAGGAATGTAAGAGTTCCTCAGGTGGTAGGACAACTCCATCACTGACTCCACCCTGTTGTCTCGACCCTAGAAAAGACAGAAAAGAAAACGGTTACATAATTGTCTCTACCTGTTACATTGCGTCGTCGACGAGATTGACAATCTATTATATGTGTACGGCCAAGGCCGGTTATATTATATTATAATCTAAGTTGCAAGGGTTAATAATGATTGAGATAGGTACATGTTAAATGCATTTCCCTTTTTTTGTAAGCACATGCTGAATGCGTGTTTACAAAATAAAATCTCAATTCTCAAATGAATATAAACCCTGCAACTCTTTAGCGGTTCTTCGCTCAAACAGAAATGACATTAGCAAAGACTTAGCTTCCCGTCATATTTTAATTACATTAATCGTTGTCAGAAATGTGTAAATTCAGCAGAATACGTTGGTTGCGTCACATTCAGAAAATGGACCATCATAGCCTGGAAAAGATGGTTATGGTGACGGATCCAAAGGGGTGGAGAACACTGGCTGACAGAATGCTAACAGACTGACGTATGTTAGGGGTATGGGACTGGAGGAGGAAGGCGTCGGACAGGCAACGGTAGCTGCGGTTAGTCAAGGATGCCAGGATCCACTCCATGTTGTCATGCCATTGAAAATGTTGACGATTAAAAAAATCATACAGGTATGTTTTAAATTTATTTACACCATCCTACTTATTACCGCAAGTAATTTGTATGACAGATTGGCCCCAAAAAAAAAACAAATTTATACACTGTGATCCCTCTGCGGACCTTAAGACACTCCGCGAAATAAATACATGGAGCGGAAGAGGACGGAACACAGCGGAATACTGTGCGGAAGAGAGCGGAAGAAAGCGGAAATTTGCATTTGGCGATATGTCCCCGCTTGGCGCTAGCGATTCTCATTTGCATTTTTTTATTACAATGGAACCTTCATGTTCGTATGCTTCGATTACCGTCTATGTAAGTATTCGGATATTAAGTTTGTAAATAAAAAGCTAGCAGCAGTCAAGTAATTATTTGAATAGCAATGGTTTTAAAAAAATCTCATTTCTAAACGTAGAAAGTATCTAGCTTAAATTAGGTTTAGTTATATTATATAACTACAATGGATATTTACAAAGCTAGAAAGATAAATAAAATAAATATAAGAATGATTTGGTGAGTGTTTTGTTCGTGTGTCATAAACTTTCAATACTGTGTATGAAACGGTTACCAATACGCTGCCTTAGTTCTTGTTTATCGTATACGCCATTGAGAAAATTTTACATGAGCAATGTTTGCATCTGTACTGGACCAATGCGTCTTATGAAAACAAGAAATTTATTTAAAAAATATTTAAAACAACTCTCACATTATCGAGTTTTACGGTTTTTCTTAGCTCAGATAGTGTAGAATTTGATTCTTAAGACAACTGCATGAAAAAGTCATAGTTGACAAGATTGGCGTATACGATAAACAAGAACTGGGGGAGCGAATAGACTACATACCGATCTTAAGATGCCATTTATTTAGGAACTCATTAATAAATATTTAATTGAAAAAAAAAAGAATTATTTTTTGTGTCTTATCAGTGTTGTAAAAACTTGCTGTTAGCCCCCCATGCTGTACAAACTTGATTCAACGTTGCCAATGCCACTTTAGATTCAGAGAAAGGCGGCAGGAATTACAAAGTTTATGTTCATGAGAGGTATGGTTAATTTTGTACATGTACAAATGCAGCATGTGTAAGCGCGAACTAACATGTGCCTGCTTGTGAGCATGTTTATATGAGCAAACGCAAACGCCTTGAGCCTGAAATGTAAATATATCTTTGCAACTTAGATTATAGATAAGTCGAAAATAAATTGGGGAATTGCGTTCTTCTACGCGATTTTATTAAAAAAATAGCTGCATATGCAAAATGATACGGGTATATTGCTTCGGTTCACGAATTACTTGAGCACATTAACCTCGAATGCTGAGGCACTATCGCACATATTTCCCGGGCTTATTTTGTTTTGCCTGTGTCTCCCTCCATAACCGCCCCGCGCCAGCTTTAATGAAGAGAATTGCCCTCGTGGTAAATAATCGAACCAATAAATCTTACGCTTCCACAGCCCCTACAGAAAACACCTCAACATTCAACAGTGTTGCGTGATGTTTAGGGATGCCGTTTTGGAATGAGGGCACTCGGGCCACAATCTACATTGAGAAAAATAATTTGTGATGTAAAAAAAAAAACGAAAAAAGTCGAAAAAAAGTCGAAAGTGCTCGAGGTAGAAAATATTATAAATCTGAAAATAAAACTACGTTCTAGAAAAAAATAATTTTATTTTAAATAAAATGAATTTTCACTGTGTGAATACACAAACCCTACAAAATCAAAAAAAAATGTAGATCACAAATTTATTTTGGACATCTTCAAATTATGTTATAGGGTAAGTACCTACTTATAAAAAAAATAAAGAACTCGGTAAAAAATAACAAATATCACATAAAAAAAATAGCGAGAGAACTGCCTTTTTAAAGAAATAATTTGATAAATCATTAAAAATGATTGCATGAGGCGTGTGGAGCATTTACTTCCACAGCTAAGGGGACCGGCCTTACACTAACTACTTCACTTGAAGACGGTGTGGATTCTCTTCCTTGCACCCTCGGGGGCTGGTTTTCATTTCTTGTGCAAGCAAGCATTCCGATTTTGTTGGGTTTGAAACGGATAATCATTTCCGACACACTTGTTGGGGATCGAGCCTTAGCCTTCTGGCATGGAACGAGAGTATTCTAACAACTAAACTATAGAGCAGACATGCATAGATGTAAATGTGTACGCTCTAAAATGTCATGCAAGAGTGATGGTCTGTAAGGGACATTATAATAAGGTACAGTTCTAAACAAAAGCTGTTTTTTTCGTCATAAAATAAATGTAGTCGACAGTGAGTGGCTAATGTATAATTAAGTACTCAATGCAGTAGAAATGTTCTGTTTTTCGTGATAATAAAAGATTTGTTTTCAGAATTGTTTTGTTTTTCATGATGATAAAAGGTTTGTTTTTATAATTGTTTTTTTTTTCATTTAACTGAGAAGAAAGGTTTGTTTTTATAATTGTCTTTTTTATTTCAGCGAGAAAAAAGGTTTGTTTTTATAATTGCTTTGTTTTTTTATAATAGTACACATTTTTTTCTCAGAAATGATTTTTTGTGATAATAAAAGTTATGCTTTAAAATAGTAGTATTTTTATGGTAATTAAAAGTTGTTTTTTAACAAACTTTGGTACATTTATTACAAATACCGATAAAGTATTGTGTTTGAAGGCTAACAAAAGACATCATGGGTGAAGAACTTAGTGAAAAGAACCTGATAAAAGCACCGAATCTCTATTTAGAGATTCAGCAGTTGAAGCAAAAACCGTGGTCAAATAATGGCAGCTGGTTTTCAAAGGGAGTTGCACTAAAAGACGAAGAAAAACAATTGAACTACACCCAAAAGTATAGACAAGACGCGTAAGATCGCCTTCATCACGTTCAGCATATATATTTTCTTACAAAACAAAAACCCAAACCACAAATGAATATAAATTCTGCAACATTTACCGCCCTTCCCTGAAACAGGGGCGACATTATCAAAGTGAAACAATTTTTACGGAATCGGTAATCAGCCTCGTAGTACCAACTTAAAAGTCAAGGATATATGAAAAAGCTTGTACAATAAATTCATGAAAGCCTTTCAGTTTTGATGACATCTTTTCTAGAAAAGATAAAGGAAACACGAAAAAGAAAAAAAAACATAAATTATTTTGAGTCGATATTGATTTTATATAATCAATGGATAATAGAGACCAAGATAAAAGTTACTGTGATAAAACCAAAGACAGCTATCTAGGTTATTTTGAAAATTAGATAAATGTATGAGGACATAGGAAATGTTATTTTGTGTGTACATATTCACATATTTATTTCATTTTTGTAAAAATCCTTGTTTGTCGACTTTGGTTCTATCCGACTCAAGTGTTATAGAAAGTAAAATATTATACCATAAAATATTAGCACCCCATAATGTAGAGAGAAAGATATTAACGCGAAATACATATATCGAGAAAGATAGAGAGAGATAAGTTGACGTAATAAAAAAACGGATAACTAGGCGATTGTCTTTATTTATCGAACATTATGAGATTTATTAAAGATCGAAAAAGATTCGAGTGTAGGAGAGAAAATAATAAAAGTAAAAATAAAAGATAATAAAAGAACAGCCACTTTGACCGGTGCGTAGTCAAGTGATTAACGCTTGTGACTTGTAATCGGAAAGATTAGGAGTGGAATGAGGAATCAGCGACTTATATATTTTTTTAATAATCCTATGCGGGAGACTCTAGATTTAACACCCACACCTGTGTCATAGACCTCTAGAGCAGAGGTGTCCAACATAATATTGTAAAAAGCCAGGTATAGTATTTGCGGGGGGGGGGGGGGGGTAGACATGTTATTTCGATTCAAAATTAAATGTCATTTTAGCAAGTTTCTTTCAACTGAAAATTATCGCGCACCGGAGCCGTACTTTGCCAACCACTGTCATAGTCGATAGGTAGATTGCATTTGTGACTACTTAATAATGGATAATTTTTTGAATGATTGAACTATTCGTACAATATCTATTGATGTCGTCGCGGGCCGTATGTTGGAAAGGCCTGCTCTAGAGAATCTAGATGGCCTTGACACAGGTGTGGGTGTTAGTGATGAGGCGGTTGACGTCCAGATCCTTTGCAGCAGGGATGTTAGCTGCGTAGTGTTGTGTTGTGTGTTATGCTGCCTTTGAAAGATAGTACAAGAAAGGGGGTTTGCGTACCCTGGTAAGAAGTAGGAGATGCAAAAGCTTGCGGAGACGGGAACTCTATTCCGGAACTAATCTTAACACTACCGGGATCGTAGAAGTGTATGTGTAGCAGGCTTACCAACAGAATGTAATGTAATATAATGTTAAGATGTGCTTTGGTGCACATTTTTGTAGAAATTTTTGTAAAATTATTTGTTGTATATTTTTAATGAATAAAACTATTATTATTATTATTATTACAGTGTAAAAACGCAAACGGACCTAAGCTGTAAATATAGTGCACCTTCTTACCGAATTTTCACCGAAGGGGTTGCTTGTATAACCTACTTATTTTCACAGGTCATCAACACAGCTATCGATCAGACATTTTATAAATTCTGTTAATAATTGGAAAGGATATTTTAAAATTATGAACGTACATAAAATTTCCCGTTTTGTTATCTACTTGTATGCATTCAATTTAAATTAAAATAATCAATTATATTTATCATGTGAAAATGCCGCATTAACGGAACATTTGAAAGTTTGCAGAAAAATGCAGAAATTATGCAGATTCAATGTTTATCTTTATTGTTTCCATTAACCGATGGAAAATCACAGTTTGATGATAAAAATTTGCATTTTTATTGCACCATTAAAATACTAAAATTGATGCATTATGAATTTTTTTTATTAAAAATGTTTGAGAACCAGATATTTATCACGATGATATTTTTGCTTTGATCATTGACTACCGACCTTCCAGTCATGTAAATGGCTCTTGAGGTAGAATTCACAAATAAAATAGCACTCACCAAAAACATACTGCAGAATTTAATTTCAAATTCCGGTCTTAAACATGGATATACGAGTATCTATGCATGGATAGTATCTTTCTTTTTCCGGTCGAAAGCTTGCGTTCCATGCTAGAGAGTCTGCTTTCGATCCCACCAAGGATGTCAGAATTGATTTCCCATTTTGGTATTTATTTCAAATAGAAAATCAAAATACCGGCAAGGTCAACCCAACCTTCACAATAATTAAAAACCAACCCTCTCGAGAGCTGGAAAACCCCCACATTAAAAGGCGTAACGCCGGTCCTTTTGTCTGTAAAAATAAAAATGTTCCACTCGCCACATACAATTCCTTTCGGGGAGAACGCTACAAGAAGTTACATTATATGTGTACCTTAGTTGCGTTAGCGTTTTACAACTGTAAAAAATGTATGGGAACACATTTATTTTATTGTTCAACACAAAAATAGCTTGAAGAATCTGCATACAAATATCTTGCGAAATTCCTTTGATTTGCATACATTTGCGGTCAGCCACATGAGCGTGGGTTAAGGTTATAATTACCATGCTGAATGTTATGTTATTAATAATTAAGTGTTACGCCGCCTAACACTTCCTTCAGCAACTCGTTCACGTTGCGGTCACAGTAAAAACAAAAAGTCCTTAAATATTTCTGCATTGAGTACCATTAAAATTTCATAATATTTGTACATGTACCTAGGCACGTAACTTGCTGGTGTGCGTAACTGGAATAGCGTCGAACAGCTAGTATAATGATGAAATGGATGATAGTAGACTGCTATGGTATAATCCATTATAGAAGAATGTGGAATAATCTCGAGCACGCCAGAATCGTCTCTTTCGTAGGTACCTATGTATACGAGCAAGAATTCTGCGGAGAGCCAGGTTGCTTTAAGCATTGTGCCGCGAAGTATATATAAGCAGAGCAAGAAAAGTAGTCAGTACCTACATTGTAAACCGATAGTGTGCAAAATAATCTTCTTTTAAATAAATAATTAATCGAAGTTTGATTAAATGAACTCAAGTAAAATCATAATAATAAAAAACATAGACTGTTGTCTTGTGGTTAATTCTTCGGACTTGTAATCGAAAGGTCGCAAGTTCGATTCTAAGTTATTCACTTTTTATTAAATATGCTCGTATCAGGGTTAAAAAAAAATCTGCCTTTGCCAAAAATCGGTCATCATTCAGCCATACAGAAATATAGAAAACACGAGTAGTGCAAAAAAAGATAAATTTTCTTCTAGGTACCACGTCCCACATTTTTAGAATCAGCTGTATGGTCAATAGTTTTATCTTTAAAATATGCACGCCGTCTCAGACTTTCAATACTGCAGTGTACTCCAGAATATCAGAATATGTATGAAAACTAAAACAGCGCCTGTAATGATCGTTTCAGTTTGTATACATTTTGGGTAAGCGCAAAAGTTGAGTTTGACCGTAAACGTTGCTTTCACCGAAAAATATATGAAAACTTAAGCACCGCCTGCAGTGGTCGTTTCAGTTTATATACATTTTTGGTTAAAACAATGATTGAATTTGAGCGACATGTTTTATACTTGGAGTAAGGGAGAGGGGAGAAGCGGTTTGAGGCGCGGTGGCCTTGCTGAGTTCGTTCGATGACCTTGAAACGACTTGAACGGCGCTTCGAGTGCATTCACACCAAATTTGTTGAACGAAAATGGACTATATTTTAATGTATGTGTGTTTCAAGTATACGTACTCGCTGAGATTTTACTTGTATGTATATAAATGCAGTCAAGAATATTATTTGATTATTTCTTTGAGGCAGGTAAGGTGCTGTCATTATAATAAAGCACTAGTGTAATCACATTAAATGCCAGGGAATATTAATTTTTTAATCTTTCCAATCTTTCCTAATTTTCTAAAATACGTCCTTCTTGGTCTATCTGCAGCCTTGTCTAACACCTTTATTTTGCAGTCCCATACTCTTACCATAGGGCAGTCTGTCACCACTCCAGCCACCATAACCTGGATATTCCCACTGTCCTGCGCTCCTTTGAGTCCGTCATCACAACCGTATTTTCCAGGCTCTGATGGTCCATTCGCTGGATGTGACCCAGCCAATAGAGTCTACTGACTTTCTTATACCGGACCACATAAACGTATTGGTACAGGTTTTATATTTCAGAGTAGTATCTTCTTCGCCAAATGCTCCTGTCTTCATTGGGACTTTTATACGATATACTACTAGCCACTATCCACTAACGACTACACAAATATCCTCGTATAAGACTTGAAGGTTCCAGTTTTTTTGGCTTGAGTACATAATAATATTACACAGGTGTAGAATGATTATAATTCGTCGCTGCCAAAATCAGTAACCCCCACGCGCGCTGAATTCTTAATCAATAAATTATTGATGTTCCCAGTGGATCGACGGACTAAATAACTTAGTGCCGCTTGAAGAATGCTAAGTGACATATCAAAGTACTTCAAATGACTCAATCGATCATATATTTACATTTAAAATACGTCATTGAATATTTTACATCTTTAGTTCTACACAGGTCATGGTCTAGTGATTATTGAACCGGATTAGGTACTGACTGAAAGTGCTTGGTTCGATTTTCTGGCAGGGCTAATTTTTTTCATAATTTCATATTCAAATAATAACCTTGCTTCCAGTGAAAAGGTTGGCATAAGCCGGCCCTCTGAGTTGTGTAAATAAAAAGGTTTCAAACGTCACATGTAATACTCCAAGATTCAAATCAAAAGTGTCGGTAATGAAATCACAGTGGGCCGGACATGTTACACGTGCAGAGGACTCCAGGATAATCAGAAATGTCTTTCTTTGATGATGTCGTCTTCGGTGTTAGACCATTTCGACGTCCCAAGATGCGGTGGGCAGACAATGTCAAAGCCGACGCGGAAGTCCTGGGAGTGAGGGGACCATGGATGGAAGTGGCACAAGACAGAGAGTCCTGGAGGATTGTGGAGCGGGTGGCGCAGAGCCTTCAAGGCTTGTGAACCGGAGAAAGTTGAACCGAGTAAATAAAGTGTTTATTTATTTATTGTTAGGTTGTTATAATACTAAACAGTAAGCTCCCATATTGTGAAAATTGTTCCACTATTCCTGTGTTTTAGGAACTGGCGGCAAGAGTTGCACGGTTCATGTTCATGGAAAAAATAAAAGACAATTAATACCACGACACGCGTTAAACAATTTGTAGAAGAAAAACTTACAAAACAATGATATAATGATCTTTGGTATTTGTAGTCAAAGTATAAAACATGCTTCAACACAAAAGTGTGTGAAAACTAAATGCCCACTAGAGACGCTTTTTTACTTTCAATATTTTTTTGATAAACACTTCCGTTGAGTTTAAACGAGAAAAAAATTCTTGCAGTAAAAAAATAGAGTTTCCGTTCTCACGGGGTAGAGAACATAAAATTTCACGTTTATACTGAATCACAGCGTTTACTAAAAAAAATGTATACAAACTAAAATGAGCTATTTGATTTTACATAGATTTTTTTGAAAACGCAGTGGTTGAGTTTGAGTGTGATGCTCTTTACTTGGGGTGCACGTTCAAAGAAGTGATAACGCCTAGTCACTCTGAAGACGTGGTCTTACATTCCCAGTACCACAGAATCATGGCACTAAGTACCGCTTGTTTTTTTTTACAACATTATTTGCGCGATAGAGATGGCGCTTACCCTAAGTAGCTGATGTGAATATCAATCTAATAATCTGATATAATGTATAAGATATTTTTTAAATTATTTAGACATATAGTTCATAGTTCAGCGATATCTATTGCTCGTGAATCATTAGCTTCAAAGATCAATACAGATCTCAGGGCTGTCAGCCGTTGGGGCACTGACAACCTTGTAGAGTTCAACATCAAAAAGACTCAAGCATGTCTGATATCCTTAAAGAGGATTCCAAACAACTATCTCCCAACTTTCGACAATGTCTCCCTCTCTAACCATGAACACTTAAATCTTCTTGGTGTTTCTCTGTCATCAGAGTTAAAATACCATGATGCTATTGAGTCTCGCACAACTTCCGCTTTCCGGCGACTCGGCATATTATACAGAGCCCGTAGTTTTTTTTACTTCAGCCCAGTTATTGACTCTGTATAAATCCCAAATCCACTCCATTATCGAATATGGCAGCCATCTCTGGTGTGGTATGTCCACGAAGTTGAGTGACCAACTTGATTCTGTGCAAAGGAGGGCAGTGAGGTTGATCAATGATCCTTCTCTGACATCCGATCTGCAGCCGCTCTAGCACAGAAGAAAAGTTGGAATGCTCAGTCTTTTTTATCGATATTACTACGGAGCTTGTTCTAATGAGCTCCATTCATTAATCCCTCCCCCTCTCACTTCAGAAAGGGAAACTCGTAGTACGACTCTCATTCATCCCTTTGCAGTCGATCTCAAAACTATGAGAACTTGGCGTTTTCATGACTCATTCCTTTGCCAAACTGCCCGTTTATGGAATGGTCTACCAGTATCTGTGTTCCCTTCCCAATTTAATCCGGTTTTATTCAAAACCAACATCTATCACCACTTCCTTGCAGCGCCTCACGACAGGACCAAGAACTCAAGCAACACCTCTGCGGCACCCTTCCAGGGTGACATAGACCCCCAAGACTCTCAAGAATTGTAGGCTAAGTTGTAAGGATATATTCACCTTTCAGATTCATATTAAATCAATGCTCACAAGCAGACACGAGTAAGTTCGTGCTTACACATGCTGAATGTGTACTGACCAAATGAAAAAAGAAACCAAATTTCAAATGAACCTAAGCCCTGAAAATTTTGCAACCCTTAAAACAAGGGTGATATAATTTAAATATGAACCATGTTTAACAGTATAAGTCAGCTTCATACCAACATACTCAAATAAATAACGTAAATTAGAATGTCTGTAATCTATAATCTAAGAAACAAATATATGTTGACATTAAAGGCTTGTATTAAATGCAGGCCGACAGCCAGACACGTGTAAGTTCACGCTTACAGCATGCAGCATTTGTAGTTACAAAAAAAACTCAAAACTCCTGAAGCTCTTCCCTGAAACCGGGGTGGCATTGAATGAAAAGTGAATCAAGTGTTTACAGCATGGGGGTCAGCCCCATACCAATCTATTTATAAAAAAAAATGAAGCTACGAGTGTAAATGAAATTAAATCAATATTGTACAAATGAAAATATCTAGTCATCACATCAAATTATAAAAGATCAAAAATTAAGTATCAGATACTTAACATGTATCAAATACAATACACTCCTTGTCCATCTCTAAACAATTGATAAAAGCTGTAAGTTAGTATCTACTACCCCCCTCCCTCCCCCTCCGGACTCGTATTTAATCAGGTATTTGGCCGGCAAATTAAAAATTAAAATGAAAACCCTACTTCATGAAAAATGCGAGGAAATAAGTATAATCTGCTTGCAATACAAACGCCGTGAAATTGAAAAAAAAAAACGATTAAAAGTAGTTTCTTTTGGAATTTTAATTGAAAGTGGAATCGTGAATGAAAATTCCATTTTCATGCGGTAGAAATAAATTAAAAAATAATTTTATGTTTACATTTGATATTCACTCTTTATGCCTTGACTGATAGGTTGGTATGCGGCTGACCCAGTGCCAGTTTAAGGGGGGTCCGCAGTGCCCGCAGCGGACAGGGCCCCAAGGCCCGAGGGGCCCCGCGGGGCCACCGGAGGGGGCCCCGCGCGCACCCTTTTGGGTTAATTTTTTTACAGTACTTAGCTCCTCTTGAAAAAAAAATTAAAAAACATGAGAAATAATTCTGCACTATAAAAAAAATTATGTAGGTACATAGGTTGTTCAAGACATCGGGGAACCAATGGGGGCGGCAGAGACATACAAATTCATGTTGTAAAACGACCTAGAGGTTGTTTTTCCGAGTACTGCTGCGGCTTTAAAAATTTACCTGACAATAATGGTCAGTAACGCAACGGGAGAAAGGGTGTTTTCAAAATTAAAATTGACAAAAAATGACCTCAGGAGTCAGGACTACAATTTCTCAGCACAAACTGAATCACCTGTCAGTGATGAACATAAATTACGACACTTTATATAATTTAGATTTTTCGACTATAGGTACTAGAAAAACTCGTGACTGCGAAATTACGAAAAAAAATGTTTTGAACCGTTACGTTGTGCCTAGCTACCTAATGTAGGTACCTACCTATGATAATGTACCTACCTACTTTTCTAAAAAATTGCCATTAAATTGTGCTTAAAAAAATGTCATTACCTACTTATTTGGGGGGGGGGGGGGCCATGAGCAGCGTTGGACCCTACCCAAAATAGCTTAAAATGCCCCTGGGCTGACCACCCATTTACTTTACTTTGCCAATGTCACCCCTGCTTCAGGGAAGGTCGGCAAGAGTTGCAGGGCTTATGTTCAATTGAGATTGGGTTTTTTATATTGTAGGTCCACATACGGCATGTGTAAGCGCGAAATTATGCGTGTCTGCTTGTGGGAATGCATTTAATATGAATCTCAAATGATACACATCTTTACAGCTTAGATTTTAGATGTCTTGGTCCAAAAGCTTCCATGGCTCCCTTTCTTTTTGAAATGTTTGCAGCCTAGATTTAGATTTAGATGCACCTATCAGTGCTTGTCTGGCTTATCTAACATTTGATTCAATGATGACCTTTCAATGATATTATCTTAAGAATCACATTCTACATAATCTGAGCTAAGAAAAAAATATAAAACACAATAATGTGAGAGTGGTTTTAATATTTTCAAAATCAATTTCCAGTTTTCATAAGACACATTGATCCAGTACACATACAAACATTGCTCATTTGAATTTATCTCTGTTGGAGAAAAAACAAACAAATACTAAGGTGACGATATAGATGAGAAATACAGTAAATTATTATTACAATGTGGCAAAAAGTTGCGCTTCATATGCAGCTTAGCTACAAAATATGTGTCAATTAATAAATAGCTTTTTTTACTTTAGCGACAGTATTTAAGGGGATTTCAAAGCCTTGTTACTTCAAGAGCAAGTCTTCCCGCCTCTGTAAGCTTTCATAATTAATTAACCGTACAATTACTTGGCTTCCAGAAAAGTGGATCAGGTTTAAATACAATTAAAGCGTTAAATGTATTAAAACTAAAACGCTCACTCGGCGTGCTGTTTAAGATTCTATGCATATCTTCCGGTTGAATTAAAACGTAATGCTTTGTACGTAGAGATCAGAGCCCTTGTAAGGATTACTCACGACACCTCCTTTTTCTTTCTCTACTTATATCATTCTTGTCTTTCTTTTCTCTCGTCGTGAAATCAAATAATAATTAATTTACGTTCATTAATGATTCAGTCGTATATATTCTAAGGCGGCAATCTAGGATGTCCGTAGCAAATGAGATAAATATATGTGGTCTGAATTTAGCCTGAAAGCTTGTCAAACTGAAAAGAATAGCTAATCTAATAACTATCATGAAAAGGGCCATCCAACCTTACAGCAACTGGGTCTTGCTTGAGCATTGGCGCTTTGTAGCGACGACCAGGATCGTAAAATGTCCGGCCGATAGCTCAGTTGGTAGAATGCTTGCATTCCATGCCGAGAGCAAGGGTTCGATCCCCACCGAGGGTGTCAGAAATGATTTCCCGTTTCGGTGTCTATTTCATATCCAAAATAAATACCGGCAAGGTGTACTCAGCCTTCACAATAAATGAGAACCAGCCTCTCTAGGAGCTGGGAAACCCCCACTTCAACTGAAAGTGGTTGGTGTGAGGCCGGCCCCCTAAGCCGTAAAAATAAATAGGTCCCGAATCGCCATATGCGACCCCTTCGGGGGTAACGCAGGCAAGTAATAACGCTATATGTGTAGCTTAGTTGCGTTTATAACTTAGATTATGGATTATAAATGTTACTTACTTACAAAATAAGCCAAATATAAAATTAACATAAACCATGCAACTCTTGCAAAAGTCAACCAAATTTTACAGCATGGGAGACCAGCTTCATACCAATATATTAGTTTAAGAACCAAATATACTTACATGTAACAAAAAAAGGTATAATTGAATTTAAGGTTTCAATAGAAAATTAGCAGTTCAACTAAGAATGAATGTTGGATTTTAAGCTTGGAAGTCCTAGCCACCAACATTGCAGATCAACTGCACTGCACAAAAAAACCGTACAACAAAATTTTGTGCCACAAAAAAATTAGGAAGGAAGTAGTATCCGAGTAATATAATATTTTATTATCTTTCTAATAAAATAAATTAATAATAAAAAATAATCACGTATTCTCCAGTTTAAATTAACTTGTATGAGATTTTACGGTTTCCTCCATACGTTTAACTTTCTCTGTTTGTATTATAATGAACGCGTTACGTCTAACGCTCACTCTAGCGTGTCATTTTTGTATGTGATACTGAATGTGAATGACAATGATCATCTGCAATTCTGTTTTATTTGAATAAATACAATTAAGTATCTATCTTTATTTGCGTTTTTTACGTTTAAAAACTCCATAGTTTCGTTCCACAGCTAAGCACCCATATTATGTTATTATGTTAAGCAACATTGGGCGCGGACAGTACTTGGATGGGTGACCGCTCAGGTACACCGCGTGTCGTTGGCATCTTGGACCGGTCCGTAGTCCGTAGTGGCAGCACTTCGGACTCGTAAATGGAAGGTTGTGGATTCGGATCCCGGCGGAGCACAAAAATATACCATTTATATTTCGAATGTGCTCTTCGCTGAGTTGAAAAATTCATAAACCTTTACCAAAGACCGGTCACTGAAAGGTCCATCCAACCTTACAACAACTGGGTCTTGCTTGAGAATTGGCGCTTTCTACAGCGACGACCAAGCTCGCAGAGGGCTCTTGAGGTGTGATACACACAAAAACAGCGCTCACCAAATAAATCATCCTAATATTATTATTATTATTATGTTGTATAACGGCTCGCATAAATTCCCGACAATTAAGAAAATTAAAATAATGTATGAAATTTACTCTTTAATGTTATTTTTTTTTAAACTAAGATTATTAAAGCCCAAAAATCATAGAATCGGTAGGATATGCATGCCTTCACAAGTAAAACACCAAGAAATAAAGCTTATTCAATCACAATCAATAAAAAATGTCTGCTTATATTTAATTTTGAAACTTTCTACCTCCAATATCGTCCTTTTATGAGTAATTAATTCATTTAACCATTGATTCATTTTGAGTTTTAGCATTTTCTTACCAAGCTAGAATGTCAAGTCTAATCTAAATCTAAATCTAAGTTGCAAAGATATGTATCATTTGAGACTCATATTAAATGCATTCCCACAAGCAAACACGCATAATTTCGCGCTCACACATGCCGCATGTAGACCTACAATATAAAAACCCAATCTCAAATGAACATAAGCCCTGCAACTCTTGCCGACCTTCCCTGAAGCAGGGGTGACATTGGCAAAGTGAAGCATTGTGTTTTTTTTAATTAACAAAACTGTGAACCGAAGCCAATCCGTAACAGTCGAAATGAAAAAACGACATGCATGAATGAATGTAGTTGGCATCGGTACACACACAAAAATTACATTCACGAGTGAACGCGTGCAGTAAGATTAAAATTACTTTTATTGCTAATCGTTTTTTTAGGAGGAAATTGCGAGACCGCAGCTGTTGGGATCCCAAGTGTAAATAAATGCTTCCGTTGTATGGAGCCCTGCCAATGTGAATATTTATTCTGCATGTACTTATTTTAATTATTGTTCAATCATTCTTTACCGCAACGTATACTTATGTCGAAAACGGTAAAACAAAATCGATGAACTTTTTATGTTACATAATTTATTGGTTGATTAAAAACGACACCGGTCCGTAGTCCAAAGGTAACACTTCGGACTCTTAAATGGAAGGTTGTGGGTTCTAATCCCAGCGGAGCACAAAAAATATACCATTTATATTTTCAAATTTTCTCCCCGCTGGGTTGAAAAATTCATAAACTTTTACCAAAGACCGGTCATCAAAAGGTCCATGCAACCTTACAACAACTGGGTTTTGCTTGAGAATTGGCGCTTTCTACAGCGACGACCAAGCTCGCAGAGGGCTCTTGAGGTGTGATACACAGAAAAATAGCGCTCACCAAATTAATCAGCCTAATTTTTAATTAAGTACCTACCACACTGGTAAAATTAAGTAAAACAGGAAAACGTATTTGGGAAAGTGACAAAAAATTTTCAGACTAAAAATATAATAATTACACAGCAACTTTTTTGTGCAGTTCACACGACGGCCTCATATTCGCCATACATTTTGGTATGGCAGATGAGTAATGTAAACTGTCGTTTACCATGCGTGTCATTGAGTGCCTGTATTTATTTCTATCTCTCTCTCTTTCTGGTAAACAGTAAGTAAATACTTTAAGGCTGCGTGTCACTTTTAGCATAATAAATACATAAATCTTCCCATATGGAGATTCTTGAATAAATTATTTAATTTCGCTAAATCCAGTAATGCGCCCTGTGTGATAATATAATTAATTCATTAATCTGTACCCCGAGTATAAGGCATTGAGTAGACTCCCCTCGACTGCGCAAACCGATAAAATGCATGAAAACTAAATCACTCACTAGGTGTGCCGTCGTATGTTTAATAAATTTATGATTTACGCGATCGAGGGGAGTTTATGCAAACTGAACGCTCCGACTCATTTAAAATAATCATTGTGGGATGATGGTAAATCACGCCTTGAAATGAAATAACAACCACACACCGTCATTCGGTATTCAACATTTTTGCGTGATGAAAGTCTTTGAGCCCCTGCGCGACCGTGCATGACAAAAAATTGAGCTTTCCACTCATATATTGGGCAAAATACATCCGCATTTGTTTACACGTTGTCCTAGAAGGAGGTAAGGAATACACCAAATTTCCATAAGGCACTAAATATCAGAATATCTACTGAATTTCAAACCATGTTTTGTATATAAGTGTTTTTATGGCCGGCTTCAGATGATGTTGATGAGGATGCAGCATCCATTCTTCCGGGCTTGTAGACCATGGTCCAGTATTTCTTCTCAGATTCTTCTCAGATATTTCCTCTCCCCTGTTTCAGGGAAGGACGGCAAGAGTTGCAAGGCTTATGTTCATTTGAGATTGGGTTTTTATATTGTAGGTCCACATGCGGCATGTGTTAGCGCGAAATTATACATATCTGCTTGTGGGAATGCATTTAGTATAAATCTTAAATGATATATATCTTTGCAGCTTAGATTAGATTAGATTAGGCTGCTTTTTTTTGTTAGAAGGCTGCTACGTTTTGTCAGTGAACTTGTGACTGACTTCTTCAAGGCTCGTACTTGAACTAAGAAGTAAAGAGCAGCCTTCTGAGAAGAAATACTGGAGCATGGTCTACCAGCCCAGAAGAATGGATGCTGCATCCTCATCAACATCATGTTTTGTTTAATTTAAATTTGTATAGGTAGAAGATAATTTATTTAATTTTATAATGATAAAAGAGCGCTGTTTTTATGCCAAGGCAAATAACCTAAATACTGCCGTCTATGATGTAAGTTGCATAGGTGTATTTATTAAGTTCGCGCTTACAAATGCTGCATGCTGACCTTTCCTGAAACAGTGGTAATACCACAAGGCAAGAGTGCCATGCTAAAAAACCCATTTCAAAAATGACATGTAAAAATATCACCCAAAAATGAGGAATGTTGAGTGATTGTCTGTAGGTGTAATCACACACTCAAAATATGGTTTTACTGTTAAATTCTAACCAAACGCATGCTTCATAGCAACCTTAAAATTATGATAATCCAGAGACTTTCAAGATTGTAAATAATTTTATAATAGGCACTTTAGGTTTGTTTCTGGAATCTGTTTCCGTAGTCTATCAGAGCTTATTTAAAGGAATCTTGTGTAAGAGACACTAGATTTCAGAGAATCTAGAGGTCTATGACACTTAGCGGAGTGCTGCAGGGGTAAGGGTGTTGGTCATATAGTGGTTGTTGTTCTGATCCTTTATCGCAGCGCTGCTAGCTGAGTAGTGTTGTGATGTGTGTTGTGTTGCCTGTGTTTTGAGATACTGAAAGGAAGTAGTGATTCATATTGGTTTTGAATAACACATGATTAAATTGGGGTGGGGCAATTTGAGAAAGGAATGAGTCGTGAAAACACCAAGTTCTCATAGTTTTGATGTCGACTGCAAAGGGATAAATGTGAGCTGTTCTACGAGTTGTCCTTGTTGTGACGGGAGGAAGAGCTGTAAGTGAGGATATTTCATCAGAACAGACATCGTTATGGTATCTATAGAAATTTGGGCATGCATGTAATATGAATCTTTAATGTTAATATATCTTCCCAGTTTTTTTTTAAATAGATTTGAGAAAGGATTGCAATTCACCAACCGAGTATGTTGACTGGCCAGGGTCACATTTATTGTCGATAGGACACGGCGCAGGCGGGGTTCAAATTGCGCTTGTTTTAATAACGCAAGATCGAGTGGCAACGCCTTATCCGCTCGATCATACCAGCGACAGATTATAGATAATTTATTCAAGAATAAACTTATAATAAATCTTCTCCAGTTTCAATCGTAGGATTGGTTTGCAGCTATATCTTTTACTTTTCTTCTCCATTCTTCCCTGTCTTGTGCGGCTTTTTTTAGGTCTGCATATGTTGAGCAGCGCACGTCCACCAACAGGTCCTCCAGGTACTCCTGGCGTGGGCGTCCCCTAGAGTTGGTCCCCTCGGTCATCCCCTCCATTATGGCATGCAAGAGACCTTCTTGTCGTATTACATGGCCGATCCATCTTGCACGCCTTTCGGACAAAGTCCTGAGCTGATAATGATATGATAAATAATGTATTGTAAAACAATTCCAGAAGGAAAAATAATAAATAACTTACAACAACCAATCACCATTGTGTATACAAATAAAATAACTGTATCCTACAAAATTAATTACGTTGATTGCCAACCAGTAATCAGTTTAACTTTTTACGTGATTCTTGATTTCCTTTCCGCAGCGGAAAATATTATCGGAAAATTCCGCCGACGGCGCTTTATAAGCGATATTTGTAATAATCCCCCCTCGGAAAACAAGCACCACGAGTATGCAACATTGCTTTAACACTCAGCCTCTGCGTAAACATAAGGAAAATGTATGAAAACTAAACGACTCGCTAGTGGTGATATTACATCTTGCATACATTTTTTTTTGTTTACGCGACGGTTGAGTATTTACGCAATGTTTTATACTTACTCGGGGTAACTAAGATAGAGGTAGACCAATTTAGTATGCTAATGCTGCCGCCGTGAAATAATTCAGTTAACTTATTTTTTTCCGCTGGGTTTCGAAGCGGCAAGTTGGTTGTGGAATTGGTAAAATGTGGCAATTTAATTTTTTTGTTATTGCAGGTAGTTTTGATTGGATAAAACGTAAAAAGATACATATTTTTTAGGCAGCGTATTCTATGAAGAAATGGAGTCCACACATTTGACACAGACAAAAAAAGTGTGCCATCGCACGGCCGTGTTGTTAGGGTACTGTTTTCCTAATATTAAGTTAGAAGTGCTTACACGTATCTACTTCTATTCAATATGAATATTCATTAATAAAATATCTTTGCAACTTCGATTAAAGCTTTCTTTTTTCTCTTACCCTGTACACATATACCATTTGTCCGCGAAGATAATATGTAACATTTTAGAGCCTATTATAAGGATCGGTTGATAGTTTACTTGATGATTCTTGCGTTTAAAACCAAACTGCTAGGGTTCGATTCCAAACAAATGTGTCAGTCATAATTTCCCGTTTTGGTGTTTTATTCTAAGCTTTAGTATTGCTCATAGTTGACGTAAGGCCGGCGTCTCTTATCTACAGAAATAAATATTGCTCCACTCGTCTGTGGCAGCCTCTGTAAACTGCCATATATTTTTAATCAAATTTGGAATAGGATTTTTTTCACGCAATTTTTCAACCCTACCTTTTTTTCATTTACTTTCAGGTCGAATATTTTCAAATTACGACGCAAGGAGTCGAGAAAATTGTGAGGTAACACAAAAAAAGTACACACACCTTTCCAGGAAAACAAATATTATACTAATAAAGCGGACGGTAGACGGGTCTGGTGCAATCTGTCCCTGAGACCTGGGCTTAAAGGCTGCTGTACACGAGAATAGTCGGTTAGATCTTATATGGGTTAGTGGCAAGTGAATAGGGGATAGTAGTAAGTGCATCAGCTGCCTAAAGTATCCACTGTCTCAATATTGATTTGAGGTAAGTTAGGTACTCGTTGGAACTTTGTAGGTGGGAATATGAACAAAATGCAAAAAAAAACAAAATTAAGATCGTCAGGATTAGAATCAAATGTTTAAAACAATTTTCCGTTAGTTTTTGTAAATTAACGTACAAATATTGTAATTTTCTAAGACGCAATAGAACGGTATTTTTGTTTATATTTTCATTCACGCGCTTCATCTATTTGACAACAATATACCTACTCGACTCAAATTCTATAGATAAAAAAATTGTGATGTAAAACGGCCGGTTTGCTAGGAAAAAATATACACGCAAATAAAGGTTTTTATTTTATTTAAGGACCCTTGTAGCATTTAAACGACGTGGGACGTTTGCTCGCTGAGGAATATAATATTTTCAAATTTGTGTTGATCTATGTTACATACCAGTGACAACACCTTACCTGCCTCAGAACTAAATTGAATCCTGTTCTTGAATGTCTTTACTAACTGAGCTATGAACCGAATGAATGACAATGAAAATAAAGACTAAAAAACATGTCTGGAGCTGCACTCCTGAAGAGATTGATGGAAGCGTTTTGTTTTTTTTTCCTATCCCGGTTAGAACAGTTTGCAAGTGAGACATTGAAGCAAGATGGTGTGTTTGCTGTAGAATATTTGCTTCTTCCATCCTTGGAGAGACAACAAATTAAATTTTAAGATGCAGTCGCGTTTGTATGGCGTACCTCGCAAACAAGAAGAGAAATCTGGAGAGGCTTGGCGAGTACGTTAGAAGGTCTGTGAATTTTTCAAGATGAGAGTGCAACGCTAGACAAATGATGAAACAGATTTATTTATACAAGAGTTGTTATCCTAACAATAAGTGGGACATGCATTTAAAAAAAATGGATTTGTGAAGAGGAATGCACTTAACCAACCTATTTTGCCTGGCTAGTTGTCTTCATACGAAAGTAGAAGCTTGTGTGCATATGCATGTTTATAACGTGAACAAAAAAAAAAAAAAAAAAATCAAATGAGGAAAACACATTTTATTTTTTATTTTTAGCTAGAGTTGGTAAAACAAAATTTATTCTGATGGGAAATTTGTGATATTTGTAAAGTAAGATGAGGTGTGACGCCACATACTATTTGAGACTTGTTTTATTTTTGGGTTTTCTCAGTTCTGGAAAAAATGTACATAATCTGGAGAAAAGGGAGCCGCCTGAATAATATGATTTCTTTTCCAGAGTTTATTTTTTATACTTTATGTGCATACATGTAATGTACGAGGATGCTATATGTTATGCATTTGTATGAGACAGTTGTTAACAACCTTATGAAATAACGGATTACATCAACAAACATTGTAAGCAAAAGAATCCAGAAATACCTGTTGAATTGCTGGCAATAATTCTTAATAAAGAATAGTTATTTATGCCACTGCCTAGTAATGATAGTCTTTGTAACACGAGTGCTAGTTTGTGAATAGAAACACAATAGAAAGCACGAGTGTTACAAAAGCTAATTACGTGCAGTGGCATACAATACTTTTCCTACGACCATGAAAGAATTAACAAAATAGTGAATAATAGTCATTATAATGTACTCGTCCATTTGAAGTAATTAAAACCTTACCTTTGCCAAAGGTAGGTGTGATTTGTCATTCCCTTCGATTATCGAATCTAACCTAAGTTGTAAAGATAAATTATATTTAGGTTTCATATTGAATTCATGCCCACAAGCCGACACATATAAGGTCGCGCTTTTACATCCTGCATATAAGCTTAAACATTCAAACCCAAAACTCAAATAAACATATGCCCTGCAGTTGAATTGGCACGTGAACCAAGTTTGTTCAGCATAGGTGATCAACCTCATACCCACCTATTGACCAAGTAACTTTTTGAGTTTGTTTATTTTTTGCGGTGAATTTTTTTTTTCCTTTCAAGCCTTTTATTTTCCTTTGAAAAAAGGAAAGCTGTAGCGTAGCATATCTATATTATTAAGATTTTACTTGATTTTGTTGTACTCATATTATTACTGCTCGGAGAGAGAAGGATCTGGAACATAATATTATGCGGCCGACTTCATCCCCGCCTGTTGTAAGGGATGGAGTAGGGAAGCTTGAGGGCCAAGGGTAGTGAAGGTTTTCCCCTCCAGGGGGAGATCAGCTGCCCAAATCGTATAAAAAGCCAACCAGTGGACGAACTCGTCAGTTGAGAAGGATCCTATGGGCTCCAACCCACCTTCTCTCTCCCCCCGACGTCATAATGCTTCTGTGCCAGGACATACATGACTGAAGGGGTTATTTTATGTATATTATATGTCACACACTCCTTGAGCAAATAGGCCGAGCAAGCTTCTTTTCTAGGACTTCTCACACCTATGTCTCACCTCCCTGTACCTCCCGAGCGACTAGGTCGAGCAAGCTTCTTTTCTAGGACTTCTCACACCTATAACTCACCCCTTTTTACCACCTGAACAACAGGGACAAGCGAGCTTCCTTTCTGGGACAACTTGGACCTAAGTTTCATCCTTCCACACCTCACAAGCAAGGCAGCGTGCTTTCTTGACCTCCTTGGCTTACGGGTGGAACCCTTTCCCTCTTTATCACAATTGTAATCATTATCCTATTGTCAAAGGGTAATTAATAATGCTCACGCCTGTGACTGGCGAAAATATGCATAGTATGACCTGCTTGAGGTCATTCTCTTTCAATGTAATTATCATAATATTGTAAGGGGTTGGTTTCCCCGCAATTTCCCTGATCATGGGATGATAACATACTGTATTGTTAACTGATCTATCATTGATCTGATTACTGTTTTATATGCTTTGATGCTGTACATTTTATATTCAATTGAACTCACGAATTAATTGTAAATGAGGCAAGGTGTGAATAAATGATATTGCTTATGATGGGATCTGAATCTTTCAATCAATAAATGCATCACACTCAATTTGCGCCTTACAAAATGGCGCCCAACTTAGTGGCTTGAATTAAATGTACAGTGAAAGTTAATTGTGTAATATCAGTAAAATCAATGATTTCAAAAATTTGCAAAATCAGATGGAATGCAAAATTGTAACTTCCGCATTGACATTATGTGGGCCATGTTACGTGACGCAATGTCTTTGTACTTAAACAATAGGGGGAGATCCCATATGGGATGGCTCTCCATTGAGATTTTTTGTCAACAAAAATCTTTGAAAAAACGGGAAGTTAACAGAAATCCCATACTAATGGTTTTAAAATACCAATTGTCTAATATAACAATTGAACAGTGGTTGAATTATGTCACTTTCTACAAATAATTATCTTGCTTTGTAAAATTTTGTTTTGTGATGCACATTCCTTTGCTTGAAGATGGTCGAAAGTTCACATCTGGCACGAGAATACACAGACGGATGACATTCCTGGGAGACCGGTGGCGCCCGTCCTGAGATGGCCACATGTGACACAAACAAAGGACTGACCTGGAAAAAGGGACGAGCTTCAAGGACCACCAAAGAAGATTGCATCTTACAATTTAAAATTGTTGAACACAAAAACTAATGATTTGAAAAACTAATTCTCGCTTAGGAAGATACATGGACTTGCCTAAGAAGAAGAAAGCCTGCACTGGAAGACAAGTTCATCACCGGAAAACAACACATGTCTTCGCACCGGGAGACTGCCCTGCAGCGGAAGATGGACTTCCTCCCTGACGAAAAGGACCCGCTTCTAGAAGACATGCTGCCCCCAGTTGGTGACTCATCTTGCCAAGCAGCCGTGAAACCATTCACGCTGGAATACTGCCATGCAGCCTCGTGAGCCACCGTAAGCACAGTTATGGAGAACTGCCAACCGGCTTCGTGCGCTGCTGTGAGCGCAGACATCCCTGCCATGCAGCCTTGTGCGCTGCTGTGAGCGCAGACATCCCAGCCATGCAGCCTTGGGCGCTGCTGTGAGCGCAGACATCCCTGCCATGCAGCCTTGTGCGCTGCTGTGAGCGCAGACATCCCAGCCATGCAGCCTTGTGCGCTGCTGTGAGCGCAGACATCCCTGCCATGCAGCCTTGGGCGCTGCTGTGAGCGCAGACATCCCAGCCATGCAGCCTTGTGCGCTGCTGTGAGCGCAGACATCCCTGCCATGCAGCCTTGGGCGCTGCTGTGAGCGCAGACATCCCTGCCATGCAGCCTTGTGCGCTGCTGTGAGCGCAGACATCCCTGCCATGCAGCCTTGTGCGCTGCTATGAGCGCAGACATCCCTGCCATGCAGCCTTGTGCGCTGCTGTGAGCGCAGACATCCCTGCCATGCAGCCTTGTGTGCTGTTGTGGACGCAGACATGGACAACTGAACCTGCCAAGCGGCCTTGTGTGCTGTTGTGGACGCAGACATGGACAACTGAACCTGCCAAGCGGCTTTGTGTGCTGTTGTGGACGCAGACATGGACAACTGAACCTGCCAAGCGGCCTTGTGTGCTGTTGTGAACGCAAACATGAACAACTGAACCTGCCAAGCGGCCTTGTGAGCTGCTATGGACGCAGACATGGACAACGGATCCTGCCAAGCAGCCTTGTGTGCTGCCGTGATAACAGCTACGGACGGCTGTTCCTGCCGACCAGCTTCCTCAGCTGCCATAATCACCAGAGATATGGACCTCAGCCACCAACTTCACCATCATCCTGTCGAGAGGATGACCACACTTCCTAGAGCCTGTCCGGGACGGCCTTGGCTCTAGGAGGGGGAGTCTGTAGCGTAGCATATCTATATTATTAAGATTTTACTTGATTTTGTTGTACTCATATTATTACTGCTCGGAGAGAGAAGGATCTGGAACATAATATTATGCGGCCGACTTCATCCCCGCCTGTTGTAAGGGATGGAGTAGGGAAGCTTGAGGGCCAAGGGTAGTGAAGGTTTTCCCCTCCAGGGGGAGATCAGCTGCCCAAATCGTATAAAAAGCCAACCAGTGGACGAACTCGTCAGTTGAGAAGGATCCTATGGGCTCCAACCCACCTTCTCTCTCCCCCCGACGTCATAATGCTTCTGTGCCAGGACATACATGACTGAAGGGGTTATTTTATGTATATTATATGTCACACACTCCTTGAGCAAATAGGCCGAGCAAGCTTCTTTTCTAGGACTTCTCACACCTATGTCTCACCTCCCTGTACCTCCCGAGCGACTAGGTCGAGCAAGCTTCTTTTCTAGGACTTCTCACACCTATAACTCACCCCTTTTTACCACCTGAACAACAGGGACAAGCGAGCTTCCTTTCTGGGACAACTTGGACCTAAGTTTCATCCTTCCACACCTCACAAGCAAGGCAGCGTGCTTTCTTGACCTCCTTGGCTTACGGGTGGAACCCTTTCCCTCTTTATCACAATTGTAATCATTATCCTATTGTCAAAGGGTAATTAATAATGCTCACGCCTGTGACTGGCGAAAATATGCATAGTATGACCTGCTTGAGGTCATTCTCTTTCAATGTAATTATCATAATATTGTAAGGGGTTGGTTTCCCCGCAATTTCCCTGATCATGGGATGATAACATACTGTATTGTTAACTGATCTATCATTGATCTGATTACTGTTTTATATGCTTTGATACTGTACATTTTATATTCAATTGAACTCACGAATTAAATGTAAAGGCAAAGAATCAATAAATGCATCATACCCAGTATGCGCCTTACAAAGCTTTATTTGGAGCATTCCGATAAATAAATTCGATAAATTTTAGCACTGTGAACAATTTTTATTTGACTCTACACATAAAATATATTTATTTTCATCTGAACAGGGCTGGAAGTCTCATCACCACGGTAATTCCTACCTACCGAATATCAGTAATATTGTATGAAGCCTAATCAGCTGATCGCTTGCGGCCATCTTGGATTGACAGGTCTTCATACCCCCATACAAGGTTGACATTTGAAATTAAAAAATGGTTCCAATTCTGACAATGCGCATGCACACATTTTCATTTCAACACAGTTACCCGTTGCGCAATGTTACATTACGCAACGGGTGTAGAAATGTATGTCATTGTGATTGCGTTAGCCGTTTTGTAATTAGTAAATTACCAAATGGGAGTAGAAAAAACTTATTTTTTTTGTTGAGGGATTTTTTTTCATTATTTTATCAAATTGGTTGACGGGTATTTACAAATCGACACCTAAAGGTAAAACTGAATAAGGGACATATGAAGTTATAATGGGCTTCCCAGATAAATATACCATTTTTCATATTTTCTTAGAGAGAACACACTAAAAATGTGTGAAAATCCTGTAGTTTAGACCTTTTTCATGAGCACTGCCTTATAATGAATGCACTTATGAGAAGTAACACCCAATAAAATATTTTATCCACGATTTCTCAAATCAGTGAATCAAAATCAGTGAATCAGCACTTAGTTTTACCTTAACCTGTGGCGAAATAATCTCAAAATATGAACCTTCTCAAAGCATTTGAAATGTGATTGCTCAGTAGAATGTTGCGCATACCATGGATGGTCAGTAACTCAGATGTGTTCCAGAGGGACAACACCGAGAGACAATTGCTAAAAAGTATCAAAGCTGGAAAGGTGTCTTCCATAGGACATGTGCTAAAAGGGGAAAAATACGCACTGTTGCATTATTTTGATTATTGGACTTTGGGGAAAACGAGGTGTCAGCAGGAAAAGCAGATCTTATGGTACTGTGTTGAAACCAAAAAAAAATGCTTCTTACGGAGTTCCTTCGAATGGCATATACGAGTACTATTTGGATCGAGATATACGTCAAAGTTGAATGAACACGTCCCAAAAGGTTGTAACAGACTGTTCTCCCAGACAACACCCCCGCAGGAGTGAAATGTCCGGTGTTTTTCAGGAGTTGGAAAGAGTGGGCGGGAAGAGGGAAGGACGATCCGTCCTCCATTTGCCGCCCACTTGGCCACCGCCCTCTACCTCTAGTATAAAACATCGCGTAAATTTCTTACCATAACGTTAATATAAAAATATATGAAAAATACAACAGCACCCCTAGTGTTTTTTTTTAAAGGGGAAGACCTAGGAAAGAATGGATTGATCAGATAAGTGAGATTGCGAATGAATGGAATTTACAGAGTGTAAACAAGAGAAGAGCGTGCATGAAAAGAGTGATGAAACTAGATGAGATGAAAGAAGTATGCAAGGCCAGTGTCAAGTGGAGGCACTTTAGTGGAGATACCGGCCACCCCTAGAGAAATGGCGGCAGGATACAAGACAAGCTACAAATGTATAGGTTCATGTCAGCGTGTTTTTGTGATTGTGTGACTACGCGTGTTTACTTGCTGTGTATGTGTGTGTGTAGACGTGAGTGTTTGATACTTTGAACTGTTGATACTTCTGGTACTCTCTGGAAATATCCATTCTAGAGGCGCCTCGTCAATTCAGGAATCAGCGAGAATAGACCTTGGTTACATACTCATAGACTGCAGTTCTGTGAAGCATTGAGTGATCGATTAACGCCCAAGCCGTGAAACTGACAAAGACAGGAGTTGCAGAGTGCACCATATTAGGTATAATCGTCGTATCGTCGGTGCTTGATTTTAAAGATCTGTTTATAAGTTTTTCATCTACAAGATCTTTGCATCTCAGGGGCTGCTTGAATATTGCTTGAAATAATTGATATATTTCATGTGAACGCTGTGGTTAAGTTTGAATGCGAAGTTTTATACTTGCGGTAAAGGCCTGGAGGGATTAGGAAAATCCACACGCACTTCCATCTCCCTCCTACCCCGCACTGGACCTTGCCTGAGGGTAGGGAAATGGTGAAGGATGGATATGATGTAGGGATGCCCTCGAATTCTTTATATTACGAGTGCCAGTGACCGTTCAGTAGTCTAGTGAATAACACTTCGGACTTATAAACGGAAGGTCGTGGTTTTAATTTTCAGTGAAGCACAAAAATATATCACTTAATATGTCACGATAATTGCGTGTTATTTTTTCAAATGGATATAGATAATCATTATATGGATTAGAGACTTGGACTGTCAACTTCATGAAAAGTGTATAAGCATTTGAAATATGACTCTATAATAATAATGATATTCAGATGATTCATTTGGTGAGCGCTATTTTTGTGTGAATCACACCTCAAAAGCCCTCTGTGAGCTTGATCGACGCTATAGAAAGCGCCAATTCTCAAGCAATGATTCAAAGAAACAAGTACATCGACAGTTAAAAGGACATTTTGGTCAAAAATGGGTTATGAATGCTATCATACATGAAATTTTCCGCTCTTTCTAATGCGCTAACTCCCATAGCTCTACGATGATTTTTGTGTTGTTTATGCCCAAGTAAACAGCTGTGTTTTCAAAGTATGGTTTTGGTGTAATCGAAAAGATTTTGGCTTTTTTACTTTCTTGCTATAGCCGAAGGCTATAAAGAAAGTTATGATTTGGTGTAAAAAAAAAATTTCGAGGTTTTCACGGAAATGAGTTGTCCTGGTGCAGGACATGCCAAAAAACACTATCTTTCAAAAACGTCCGTCTGTATGTATGTATGTATGTATGTATGTATGTATGTATGTATGTATGTATGTATGTATGTGTGTGTGTCACTTTCCAAAGTATAAGACCTAGAGATACCAAATTTTGGCTACATCAACTTTTTTGGACATGTATTAAGTATGAATAACATGGCATTACACCAACTTGAAAATTCAAGATGGCTGCCATACAAAAAAAACATAAAATTGCACTTTTCTCAAAAACGGCTCCAAGAATTTTTTTTAAATTTTCAGAGTTGCCATTTATTAGTTTTTAACTTAATAAATTAGTTATGGCAATACTCTTACTAATCTGTGTCTATGGGCTGCCATATGAAAAAAACAAACGATTGTGATTTTCTCGACAGTTAAGGGGTCAACAAAAATATAATGTTCTACAATATTACGGACAACATAAATTTCTACAAATTTACAAAAAAAATTTTTTGAAAAAATAAATATAAAGCACCGTTTACACGACCTGAAATTTTAAATCGAAAATATTACAAAAACCTATTAAAATGCAAGATATTTGAATTTGTTTTAGATTTGATAGAAAGAACAAGCTTATCACTTTAATTCGTAATCATTTTTTTTTTACTTTTTTGAAAATTCAAGATGGCTTCCGAAGAGCTGAAAATTTAAAATGCGATTTTCTCAAAAACGGCTCCGACGATTTTTCTGAAATTTTTTGTGAATCCATTTATATAATAGTGCTATCTAATAATTATAATCATTTCTTCATCATAATCTCGATTTAGGGAGTTGCCATATAAAAGAAAAAAATAATGGAAAAATTCTCGGCAGTTAGAGGGTTAATAAAAAAATAATGTAGTACAAATGTAAAATAATAATAATAACCTATATATTGCCATCATTATTTTTTCCAAAAAGTGAATCAAAAGTATAGCCGCCATACAGAGTGAAAATTTTCCATACAAAATGTATTAGCAATTTTCTTGGTAGTCAAAGGGTTAAAAATAGATAAATGGCTGCGATTCTTAAAATTTTATAAATACCAATAATAATCAGTCGTTACTTTTTCAAAATATAACTAAAAAGTTTACCCACCATACAAAGTACTAGTTTGCATACAAAAGGGTTCAATGACCATCTATAATAATCTAGAATATAAGTTGCAATGAAATATAAACATTCAAAACTAATATGAAATGCATGCCCACAAACAGGTATGTGTAAGTTCGCGCTAACGAATGCTGAATTTGTACTTACAAATTAAACATAAAACTTGCAACTCTTGCCGACCTTCCTTGAAACAGGGGTGACATTGACAAAGTGAATTATTTTTTACACTTTGGGAGGACTGAGAAATGCGAGAAAATTGAGATAAAGACTGAATGAAAAAAGAGTGGAGGTCTATAATAATCTATAATCTATAATCTAAGTTGCAAGGATATATTCATTTAAAGCTCTCAGATGTATGCCCACAAACCAACAAGTGTAGTTCGCGCTTACAAATGCTGAAAGTGTACTTACAAATAAAATCCAAACCGCAAATGAACATAAGCCCCACAACTTTTGCCGACCTTCCCTGAAAAAGGGGTGACATTGGCAAAGTGAACCATTTTTTACAGTATGGGTGGTCAGCCTCATACCAACCTATAAGTCAAGGAATGGAGGTCGTGAAAGAATTTGATTATCTGGGAAGCAAATTTGAGTCGAATGCGAAATTGACGAAATAATTGGAAAAGCGCGCTAGTAGAGGAAGAAGTGTAATGGAAACGATTGGAAGAATTGCAAGAAATAGGAAACTTACGAAGAATATGAGATCGGCGGTCCACAATGGCATATTGGTTGGTGGAAGTGAGGCTTAATGAATGTGAGCTGAGTAAAGTATGTAAGTACGGTTGAAATGGCTTACCTGAGAGCAATGGCTGGAAAGACACTGAGTGATAGAGTACGTAATGCTTGAGTGATGAACGAGTGTGGTATAAAAGAGAATATGAGAATGAAAGTACAAAAAAGTACGATGAGATGGTTCAGACATCTTGAAAGAAAGGATGATGAACAACTAACGAAGAAAGTGTACAAAGGAAATGTCAGAGGAAAGCGCAGAAGGGGAAGGCTGAGGAAAGAATGGTTAGACCAAATAGGTGAGATTGCGAAATAATGGATTCTGCAGAGTGAGAATAAGAGAAGAGTATGTATGAAAAAGGTGATGACAGCAAAAAGTGGAGGCGCATCTGCGGAGGTACCGGCCACCCCTAATGAAACGGTGGCAGGATACAGTACAGTACAGTACTGAGGTCAGCTTCATACCAACCTATGAGTCGAGGATCTTTCTTGTGTAATTGGTACTTTTTCAAATAAATCAACAAAATATTTATATTCATTTAAGTATTTATATGCCTATATCCATATTGTACGAGTATGCAGGTACACACCGCGGTGGAATAAAATTGATTTATTATTGATATATTACATTTTTATTGAAACGGCATAAGCTGGTAGATGATTCTAGCTTTACATACGTCATACAGTGGGTAAATTTTTGCAAGAAAGTCGAGTACAGATTCTGTGCAATTTATTTGTTCTAGAGGCACTTGTGACATAAAAAAATCGCACAACCACATTAATGTGAATGCCAATAAATACATCTATTTTTTTTATTATTTTAGAGCTGTTTTGATTTTAACGATAAGATAAAAAATAAAAAGTTATGCTATTTTTCTGCAATCTCAAACTAAAAGCTGTTCTCTTGAACAATTTAGTTTATGTCGCCTATGCCCCACTGCCTTTTAACCGTCGATATGAATTTTTGAACCCAGCGAAAAGTATATTTGACAGTATAAATGGTATATTTTTAGTGCTCCGGCGGGGTTCGAACCTACAACCTTCCATTTACGAATGCAAAGCGTTACCACTAGACTACGGACCGGTCAATCGTCGTTTGGACCGGTCTATCGTCGAATACTCGACACATCCTGAACAGACATGGTAACCAATATAGAAGTCTTGAGGCGAGCTAAAGTTGGCAGGGAGCTGTTGTCCAATACCAAAGATCGATAGATTTCCCATCTGGGACAAACACTGCTTGAAGAAAAATACCACATGTTTCAAATTTCATTGAAGGGAAATTTGAGGGATAAGGAGGGCCAAAAGGAGACAGATGTCCTGGTTTGGTAATATAAAGGAGTGTAACGGCATCTGAAGTGTGAAGGAGCAGTTCCGGACGGCACAGGACAGGGGCCTATTAGTCGAGGTGGTCGCCAACGTCGGGGAAACTCGGCAGGGCACGAATAGTATAGAAGATTCAAGTCTCTACAAAAAAAAAATCGTATGCTGGAAGCTGCTCTCATATGTGCTTGAGTAAATTTTGCAAAGTTTAATTTTTAAGTGAGTAACATGGAGAAATATATGGAAGTAAAAATATGTAAAGGGGAGTCTGAAGAATATATTGCTTTCGCAAAATCCTTCATAAAATACATGAGACAGCGATATTGTGTCAGCCCTGTTTAACATGTGACGTCATATGGTGGTCCGCGTGCTATATGCGAAAAGAAAGGTTGGCAATACCGAGTGGTCTGCATTACTCGTATATTATATCGACAGCGTACAGTTTTTTTAACAAAATGTAAAATATTTTAAAAAAAAGTTTAAGATTTTTTATACCTTTTTTAATCTCTTTTACCTAGTAATACAGCAGGTAGGTGATCATTTTTATGTTATCATCTAAAATCACCTTAATTTGTTTAAGTTAGTACAATGTCAAATTGAATAAAGTTAGTATAATGTCCAATTTAAAAAAGTTAATACAACGCCAAATTAAATTACCTTAGGACAACTTCAAGTTGAAAAAAGTTAGTACAATGTCAAATTGAATGAAATTAGTGCAATGTCAAATTGAACTATGTTCGTGCATCGTCCAATTGAATTCAGTTAGTACCTACAATGTCAAATTGAATGAAGTTAGTACAATGTAAAAATGAATGAAGTTAGTAAGTACAGTGTCAAAGTTAATTTATGCAAGAAATAAAAATAATAACAATACTATTGACAGCAAGTCACTAGACTTCCCTTGGAAATACAAGATTTTAAAAGTCGAAAATTACAAATAGCATATTAAATTTAAGAGAGTATATAAAACGATTGAATTTCTCTTAAAAAAAAATACATTTAGTTGGTCATCTAAATATGTACGATGACGAAATATTTATATGAAAATAAATATGAAGCATAAGAATATACAGTACCTGCAGTGAAATAGCTTTCATTTTAAGACAATATAAAAGCTGCAGAACTTTTCCAAACTGCCAAACGGAAACCTGCAATGCGGCAAGCTGTTGCATTTCGCATAAAAAAATGTCAAAACTATCAAGAGCGCATAAAGTCCAAGTCTCTCCATGCACGTCTCGCTCAGTGCACGGGCCGAATCGATAATGCAACTTTATTATTTATCATCGCTGTGGGAACACTACATACAGTATAAAAAATTACGTTCAATTGCCGGTATTTTCATCTTTTTGAAAGTTTTTTTTTTTAAATTGTACACAACAATACCTTTAGTACGAGTTGCACAACTTGAGTAAAGTAAAGTTTACGGAAAGTATTAAAGAGTGATTTTCCCCAAAATCTGCCGTTTTTATTTCTTACACTTTATGGTCTTAGCAAAAGAGTTACAGTGATGAAAATCAAGTTCAAACAATAAAAAACGGCAAATTTTGGGTAAAACCACTCTTTAATACTTTCCGTAAACTTTACTTTACTCAAGTTTTACAACTCGTACTCAGGGTACAGGTTACCCTAATTACAGTGCACCCTTACAGATATCAACATAGCGGGAGGAACTCTAGTGCTAGATTTTTAAATCTTAATAAATTACACTAAAAATGACTATTTTAGACTTATTTAAGAGCTTTATACTCCGAGTCACAGGGTGTTGCGCCACGACATCAGTACGGCTTTTCGATACATTAAATAAATCATGTCCTCACCCTAGGGTGTCGTCGTCAGGCACATAAAACCTGTAGCCCTCCAACAGGGTGGGACTGTCAATTAAACCGTTAATGACCTTATGAGAGATCAACATAAGGGACCTGTTGCGCCTTGTATCCAGGCTTCTGAATCCACTTTCCCGAAGTAGCGCCTCATGATGCATGAATTGTGAATTGTGGCATCTTGTGGAGGCTCCATAGATTTCAGAGACTCTAGGGGTCTATGACACTTTTTGTATTGCCGCAAAGGAGTATTTGTGTAAATAAATTATCAATTATGAAAGAAAATAATTCCGCCGTACAATTTGCATGATTTAGATCCAAACATTGCTTATATGGGCACGCCAACAAAAACAATAGGATTTAGGATGATTCACTACAGTGCAGATATTGATCAGTAGTGGAGGCATTAGCATAATCGTGAAAACAAACTGCGATAGCTGTTGGCTGTGCTTTCCCGTACTCGACGAAAGCATTATGGTTTCCGGTATACGTGCAATATTCAAATAACAAAATCTCACCGACTGTGATGTATGGAAGTGAGACATGGACGGTGAATGAAAGCGAAGTGAGTAAAGTGTGTACGATAAAATGGCTTACGAGTACATAAGAGGAAAGACTCATAAGTCATAAGACTCTGAATGTTCCAAGATTACTGGGGTATGAATGAGTGTGGTATAAACGAGAATGTTAAAACATGCATGTTCTAGTATTCACATGCTGATTGTGAAATTTGAAATACTACAACCTACGAGTGGAGTGGAAGCATCTAGAAGACTATGAGCGATTGACAAAAAGAGTTTACAAATATGATGCCAAAAGTAAGCGTGGATGGGGAAGACCGAATAAAGAATGAAGATTGCAAAAGACTGGAATCTGTAGAGTGAGAAAAAGGTAAGAAGAGAGTGGTGAATGTTAAGGGGATGAAAGAAGTTTGCGAGGAGAGAACAAAGTAGAGATGTATTTGCAGAGATACTGGCTAAATGGAGGCTAGATACATAACAAGAATGGCCTGCTGAGCAACATACATACGTCACATTAATTTATTTGGTTGTATTTCATTATAATTTCACATATAATCGAGATAGATTGAAAGATACATATATAAGTATTTAAGATTCACATAAATGTATGCCCACAATCGGACACGTATAAGTTTACGCTTACACATTCCGCAGATTAACTTACAACATAAAAACCAAACTCTCAAATTAACACCTGCAATTCCCTGAAACAGGGGTGACATTGGCAAAAACCAACATTTTTTATAGTAGCAAGACAATAAATATGTTTCATATTCGATCCAGAAGTAATCAAATATTTTTACCCAATTTAATAAGGTACTCGACGCGCGGTCTATGTAAGCAGTGTTCTAGCCTCATGGTTGTAAGTACAAATCTCGATGTAAATCCATACATATGTTAACAAAATGCAAATTGGACAATTTGTACATCTGACTACAAGCACGCCTCCTAATCAACGCTGAAAATACACGGCGATATAAGAATAACAATGAAGCATTTCAAATTGATTATTATTGGAAATTTTACGCAAAAAAAAATTGGTAAGCGTTTGTGTAGCGGGATGATGTTCCTATTTAATTTACGTAAATAGGCAATAAACGTGAGGGCTCATGAGGTGTGATTTACACAAAACAAAACTCATCAAATGAATCATCTGAATTTAATTTGTATTTCATTGTAAAAACAAACAAAAGGTACGATTGTATGTAGTTATAATAAAAAACAAATTTCAAGTTGTTATTATTTCGAAACTTACACAGTTTTAAATAAAAATAAACCTTGTCGTCTATCTTGTATCTATAATTAATCTAAGTCCTTTGAACATTAAAGATTCATATTTAATTCCTACACACAAGCAGACACGTGTAAGTTCGCGCTTAGACATGCCGCGCGCGCACTTATATATATAATCAATTTCAAATAACACAAGCTCTGCAACTCTTATCCCTGAAAAAGGGGTGAGGGGTGGCAAAGTGAAATATTTTGTAGCACGGGTTGGCAGCCTTATATAAACCTATAAGTTAAGGAAGAGTAATAAAAAAGCTTTAAAAAACGTTTAAATTAAAATATTTTAACTGTATGAAATATATATCAAAAAGGTGAAAAATGGGGTGTGTTATTTAAATTGTAAATTAAAATTACAAGGTCCTTCGTTTCGCACCTTTTCAGATTTTATATTTTACGTGTGAAGGGGATGGCGGAACGTGAAAAGCATCGAGTGTAAAAGGGAGGGCTAGGTTTTAATAATGGATGTCTGACACCGAAAATAGCTTGTGGCAAAGAAAACAAAGCAAGAGGAATTAGACAAAGACTTGAATTGGGATGAGGAACAAAAGGACGTAATCCGATTGCGAGCAGAACAAGTTTATAATTTATTTGAATCGAGGACTGTGCGGCGCTATAAAAAAACAATGGCCCGATAAAGTAAATATGCGAAAATAAACAGCCGGTTTACAAGGGTGGAATTCTATTTGTGTGGGTTAAAATGCTGTTGAAAGTTTATTTTTAAAAGGTTTATTATAATAAAACAACATTGTTTTTAAATAAAAAATGTGCGCCCTTTCAATACAGCACGAATTCTGTCCGGTTTGTCTATGGTGTGGATGGGATCGCCTAACGAACTTTTTAAAAGTTATGTCGAAGTCGTATCAGACATCATTGACCGGTCCGTAGTTCAGTGGTAACACTTCGGACTCTGAATGGAAGGTTGTGGGTTCGAATCCCGGCGGAGCACAGAAAATATACCATTTATATTTTCAAATTTGCTCTTCGCTGGGTTGAAAAATTCATAAACCTTTACCAAAGACCGGTCATCAAAAGGTCCATCTAGCTTTACAGCAACTGGGTCTTGCTTGAGAATTGGCGCTTTCTACAGCGACGATCAAGCTCACAGAGGGCTCTTGAGATGTGATACACACAAAAACAGCGCTCACCAAATAAATCATCCTAATTTAATTTTAATTATTCATTAGGAGACGTTCCCGTTATTAGGGCTGGAATAAAGATTTATTATTATTATTATTATTCGATGAAAAAGTACGTAGTTACTAAATTGTCAAAAAAAAATTTGGTCTTGTGATTGAAAATTGTAGGTTCATGATGCGACCTTTGGTGATTCATCCACAGATAGAGAATTGTGTAATGTCCTTTAGGAAGGGATTTTTAGTCAGTATTAAAGACAACAGATTTATTTAAATTAAATTTATTTATAATTCCTATTTGATAAACAGTGCAGTTTCAGTCAAACAGTGCAGCAAACAGTTTCACTAGTGCGGGAGCGTGTAAGCGACTAACTCTCTGCCTAAAACGTTGCCAAGTATATCAGCTAACAACAGCAACAATTAACCATTTTATACAGTCAATTTCAACTTACAAATCAAAAAAGTTTTGTTTATGCCTTATTCATAAAATCATCAGAATTTTAAACAACAATAAAACTAATAACAGTTCATACACTGGCAATTTCCTAAATTGTTTTACAGTATCAAGGGAATGAAACGTTTCTATAATCTGCATCACTTTTGAATCACCGCTTAGGGTAGTCCAGCACCCCTTTGATCAATTTTCCATCATAAACTCTTCCCCCAGTTTTCTTCCTAATTACACCCATATAATTGTAAGGCGTAGGGATTTTTATTGAGAGAATTGCGTGATGGGGCACATTTCAATGTTCAGCTGGAGATATTCGTAATTATCAGATGATTCGTTTTTCCATTTTCCTTTTTTTTAAACTGTCGGTAAAAATCAATATTGTTAAGAATGCATGATTGTGTGTCTGTGTCTTTTTGATAGTGATTGTGTGTTATTTTACTTGTGTTGTGCGGTGTTATGGCCTAGGGAGTCCTGTCGCTGTCCTTGACTAGCGTGATTCGGAATTAGTTCGAATCACGCTTGTCCCTTTGACCATAACTTCGACACTGGTTCATCAGATGCCATTGCATGCACACAAATTTTTGCTTTCGTATGAAGACAACTGGCCAGGCAAATATAATAGGTTGGCGAAAAAACCCTCCGAGGTTAAAAAAACTGCATAAAAAGTTGCAATATAGGTGCAGCTAAGTTCCAATAGACGAATTGTTTTCTGACAAAATCCTCTTCAAGCAAACATCCCACAAACAATTTTATTGTACACGAAAATCACAAAAACATTTATTGTCCACCCACAGGATAACCTTTACTCACTAAATATACGTAATGTATAATATTATATCTACACAAAGCCAAGGTTATTTCCCCTGGCATCCAGTTACAGAAATACTCATCGCTGTGCCACAAAGTACCATCCTCAAGGGATTTCATCTTGGTAACAGTACCCCAAGTATATAAAAAGTACGTAAACTCACCTCGATTGCGTAAACCTAAAAAAAATGTATTAAAACTAAATCACAATAGGAGCGTTGTCGTATGTTGTAAACATTTTCGATTTACGCCATCCAGGTGAGATTTACTCGATATTCTGTACTCGCGGTACGGAATAGGGTTTCCCAATACCTACAGGTGCTTTCTTTCTCAAACGTAAGTTTTCCCTCAGCCATTGAGATGGAGCTTCTAGAAAAATCTTTTAATCCCTTCTCCCCTCAGTCTAGTTGACCAACCACTATTTTTATTCAATTTGTATTTGCTCTCCTTCTTGCTGTATTATTCTGTACATTTTTTTCCCCTTTTGTGGTTTATTATTTTTATTTTTACATTCGTCCCTAAGCAGTTTTACTGTGATTCGTTATGAATTAAATATTAAAAGAGATTTGGTTCTCGCTTTATTCCTTTTTACTTTTGTTGTGTCTCCGTACAGTTTCTTTACAGAGTTCATTTTAATTTAATAAAAATTTAATTCCATCGGTAAGTTTACAGCTTTATTTTTTTTTCTTTTTATTATAATTTAAATTTAATTTCGTTTTTTATTACGTTATTTTTTTCTAAATTTAATTTATATTTAAGTATTATTTTTCCTTGTGTAATAGAAGCTGACCACACATGCAGTAAAAACTTCGTTCATCTTTCCCAATGCCACCTCTATTTCAGAAGAAAGTGACTGGTGTTACAGGGCTAAAGCTCTCTTGATATTTGGATTCTTTTGTGGGTACACATGCAGCATGTCTAAGCGTGAACTGACACGTGTCTATTTGTGAGCGTGCACTTCATATGAATTTGATATAATAAAAACTTAAAATAAAGAATTGTACTTATTCTTTCTTACTCATAAACGCTTGGGTGTAAATATACCTTTAAAAGTAAATTGATTCCTTGTTCCTTGACTTATAGGTTGTTATGCGGCTGACCACCCATAATATAAAAATTGGTTCACTTTGCCAATGTCACCCCTGTTTCAGGGAAGGACGGCAAGAGTTGCAAGGCTTATGTTCATTTGAGATTGGGTTTTTATATTGTAGGTCCACATGCGGCATGTGTTAGCGCGAAATTATACATATCTGCTTGTGGGAATGCATTTAATTTAGATCTTGAATGATATATATCTTTGCAGCTTAGATTAGATTAGATGGATATAATAGTTTTAGTAAATAATTTAGATAATATTTTTTATTAGATCAATTATTCATTTGTTTATATTCCTTAAAGTTTATCGATATCTATGAATAAATACTGTGAACAATTATTGGCCAGAAAAATACATCATAACAAATTAAGCAATGAAAGATGAAATTGCTATCATAAAAAAATGTAAGCGACGTGCTATGCGGTATTCGGACTCCAGGGGCGGTTTTGCAAAAGTTGCATCCCCTAAATATCCAGCGGGGGCGCTAGACAGGCCCAGAGCGATCATTCCAGAAAGATCGGAGCTTATTGCTGATCAAATATTTACTTGCCAGCCACCTCAGAGTCTTCAGGGTTCCATACACAAGGAATAGAAAGAGAAAATCCATTATCACCTTAGGATCTTCATACCTCTAGCTGGTACTTGAATTTCTTCTTGGATCTACATAGATTATGCAGAGAGCAGGTCTTGCATAAACTATTTCCATTGGCAAACTTTGATTTCATATTGAAAGCAGGTGCGTGCATCCCGTAGAAGCTAAGGTAGGCAGCGCAATTTAATTTATTTCTAGATCTTTAATCTATGTTACAAAGGTAGATAAACATTTGAGATTCACATTTAATGCATTCTCGCATGCAGATACGTGTACACATTCTGACCAACCGTAATGTTAAAAATTATTGTCTTCGCCAATGCCATCCCTGTTTCAGATACGGGCGATAAGAGGTGTGGGGTTGATTTTAAATTAAAATTTGCGTTTTGACTTTGTAAGTGTACATGCGTAAGTGCTAGCTTACACGTGTCTACTTGTGGACATTATTAAATATGAATAATAAATGTTGCTACATTTTTCTTGCTTTTTAGATTACAGATAATAAGGCATAATTATTATGATAATAATGATAAAAAGCTGCTCATAAACGGAATCTAAAAATACACGAAAAACCTTTGAAGAAAAAATGTAATATCCTGTACATTCAAATGGTCCATTTAATTTTCGTATTTAAAAGAGAAACTCAATTTTCTTTCCTCTCGCAAAGCCTCTTCAGTTTCTGATATTAAATCTAATTTATATGCATAATAACGGTTCGATGAGGCCACCCGAACTCCTGGGTACACGAGGACCCCCGTTCCTAGAAAGTTCCTTTGAATTTGGGCTAATGCGGGCAATACGCGAGTTAAAAGAAATCCGTTCATTGTGATTGTTTCTCATAGACCTAAGGCCGGGTACAGTGCTTCGCCGACCGTCAGTGTGTACCTGTTCTGACTACGCATCAACCGACCGTCCGTCAGATTGTAGCATTCAGCGATCTCTTGACCAACAAACTGTCCGGATTGAGCCTTTACAATCAAATCAAAGTCAAAAGGGTGGATGTGATTTTGCTGTCGGCCATAATTATTTTTTTTGACAGAGTTTCAAATAAAAACTAAGTACGTTTGTTTACGTTCCTCGACGATAAATTTGACCCTGGTTTAACAGATGTCATTGGGTAAGTATTATGTCCAAACCTATTTCTGGCGAGACGAAAATGATGTTGGTGAAATACGTTCCTCTTCACGAATTAAAATATATCACTTTTTGGCCCATTTTTTTCAAACGATTCAGCCCATTATCGGGTCGGAAATCACGAAGTGTTTACGCATGTATGTACGAGTATGTTAGCTTTCACACGATCCGGTAAGGTTTGTCCAGCGATTTCAAAAACTTCGGGTAGACGCTAACGGATAGCTGAAATCGGATTGCATACAAAGGTTTCTAAATTATCATACAGGTAAACAATAAATGAGAAGTGCGACTGACGTACGAGTACATACCGATCAGTACAACATTGTAACCGGCCTATGAATGTGAGAGTACGAGAGAGAAGAGTAGAAAATGAAAAGAGAGGGAGAATGAGTAGGGTGATTGGTACTGATATTCAACATGCAATTTTTGTTTTTTTGTAAGATTAAAAATAAAATGCAAATAATTACAATTTCACATATTTTATTTAGATCAATGCAATTTCACGTATATGTAAAATTCTGTCAAAGCACATAATAATTTGAAATTAAAAAAATTAATGGCCATTTTTATTGAATAAGTAATTTAAATATATTTTTTGTAATATATTTTTTTGTAATTACAAGTATGCATTACAAATTAAAACAAAAAACTTGTACCGATTGTTATTTGAAAAATTTCGTAGAAATTTTGTTTTAATCTAAGAGGCGAGTTATTTTACCTACTGCAACAAAAGTAAATTTGAAATTTAGGTGAACAATCGAGGCTGTTCTCAAATCAAAATTCAGATTTAAATTATTGAACACGCATTTTCGGAGAAGTTACTTTATTTTCAATGTTTTAATTTAATCTTTAAATTCAAAATCACAAACATATTGATGAAACAACACTTGGAAGATTTTAAATAATATTTATGAAGTCTATTGCGATTTGGATTTAATATATTTTGGATACTAGCCCGAGGTGATAAGCAGCTTAACAAATATTTTATTTCCTGGGTGGTCATTTACTAACCACGTCACCCTATAAGGTAATTCTGGAGTTTTTTAAGGTTCAATTGTCTTTCGTGCGTCACCGGAGAGAAGAAAAGTAAAGATGGGCGAAGGGCGAGAAGGAGTGGTAGGCGGAAAAAAGTGGGTAAGAGAGAGTGGGGTAAGAAGGAGTGAGTGGAAGCTAAGGACTGTGAGTGAATATTTACAAGACCCGGCGACTCACATAGAGTGAAAATGGTTATTCAACGACGTGACGGCAAGAAATGGCGCTCGATAAAAAATGGTTGTTGTCCCATGCCAAATGAAGCGCTTACTGTTTCCAACACAAGTCAGAGCTCAAGAATTTTTCATTGTTTTTTTGTAAACCATCAATGTGAATATGTAAAAAAAAATAACAATAAAATTGTGGAGAGTACTTAATTGAGGTGTACAAAATATTCTAATCTCATCTTGCAAGTTTTAAAAAAGACTAAATTGAAAATCGTTAGACGAAGTACTTAAGTTATTTTTCTTCGTCAGTAAACGGTACACAAAAAATAACATACTGGTTTTCGTTTTTTTTTAAACATGGGATCATTTGTATTCTGTAAAATTATTTCGTCTGCTTTTGACAATTCATAATTCTAATACCGGAAGGTACAAAAAAAAGTAAGTCAAATATTTTTCTGATCAAATAAAAAAGGGTATTTATTGATAGAGGACAATATATTTCACTACTTCAGACGTTGAAAAATATCGGCAGCATATTACAAATTTACTTCTCGCATAAAATAAAGACGAAAATTTCAAGATGACTGAAGGCGACGTTCAATACGCCAATAAATCTCCGCGCGGAGCAATCGATTATGTTTTCGCGAGATTGAAAGTCGTCGTGGTGGGGGGAGTATATATATGGAGGTGCGCGCTCCAGCAATCTTTCACTTTACCGTCGCTTCACTGCGCGGCGACTTCAAACGTTAAAGTCCGCCCCTCGGGAGAGGTTCTCGGCTCTAATGGCGGGTGTGGTAATACCCAATAAGCCCGCGCACCAAAATAACGCCATGTTTTTTATTTTTCCAGTTTTTCGCGGTGGCCTGTGACATTGAATAATAAATTCGGGCGAGCGGCGGGCCGGTGAAATAGGGGAAGCAATTTTTGAAAGAGCCTGAAAATTTTATTGTTTCGCGTTATGGGATTGCGTGAAGCTTAAAAAATGGTGACGGTAAAAAATAATATGCTGTACACAACATCCTTATTTTTTTTAATGTATTTTTTTTGTGTGGAAGGGTCTAGCGCACACCATTAAACAATACTATTTGTAAAACATAGCTTCTATTTTGAACCTTTTGTTGATCCTTTATACACTTCAAAACAGTAGAAGCTGTCTGACAGAAATTGTTATTTTGTACGTGTTTTTCAGAGAGTTTTGATAATTTTATGAATCACATTTCAACAGCCAGATGCCATGATGCTTTGTGTCACTAGTATGATTGATAAAATATTTGAAAATTAAGATTAAAACTGCACATTTTAAAAGATTCATTTATATAGTCATGTCCAATGAAAGAAGAACTGTTAAATATTAAATAAAGTTTTTCACGAATTTTCGTCCAAAAAGGAAAATTATTTACAGGGAGAAATTTCCATCGCGTGTTTGGGTACAATCTTAGGCTAGGTTTACATTATTGGCGGCCATCGGGCAAAAATACAAAAAAAAACACATGTTGTACGACTCCTAATACAGTTATAGTGAACAGATGACTGGTCGCAATCTAATAGTTATCACGCCTGATTGGTTATTGGAAGGTTCATGATTCATATCCCTATGAAAGCTTAGTTACTGTGAACAGTTAGTGGCAATTATTATCATTAGGCCCACTGGCTTGGCTGAATTCAGGATTCTCCTCCACTCTCGTCTGTCCATCGCCTTTGCTCTCTAGCTACGTATGTCTGCCTTGGCTGCATCTGTGTTGACACCGTCCATCCATCGCATTTTAAGCCTTTTCATTAATTGTAGCACCAAATTTGAAATGTATCGAGCTTTTATTGATACATATTTCAATATAAAATGAATCAATGTGGCTTCCTGATCTCAAGGCAAAAATTGGCCACATAATGAGAAATATTGGCTCCTATACCGCATTATACATATATATCTGTTTGGTCCCCCCTCTACATGGTGCACGTAGACAATATAGAAAAGGTTCACTTAAAATTTTTGAAAATAGTTAATTTTAAACTCAATATTCCCCTGTCACACTTCGACCCGCTCTATTTAAATTCGATTCTAAATCTAAACTTTTTGTCAGACAGACGTAAATTTATTGACTTAATCACCCTCTTCAAAATAAAACATGCTCTAATTGATTGTCCTGCACTACTTGGTGAGTTGAATTTTTTTACTCCACGTTCAGGGACTAGACAATTAGTTTCTTACCGCCCTGTATTTACTAGCACTAACGCACAAAGCAATAGTTGTATGCATCGTTTACAGCGTGTTGGTAATGAGTATGCCTCACTTGACTTGGTTCTGCATAATAATAATTATCATACCTATAACCAAGGTCTGAAAAAAATGTTTTTGGGACATCCATAATATATAATAAATTATATTGTTTTAGATTGTTATTATATGAACGATGTCTGCCTGGTGAATTTCTTTATTAGTGATATTTGAATGGTTTCTGAAGTTTTTATTTTTGATATGCTTTTTTTTTTGCTTCTAACCTACTGTTTAGTGTTTATATATGGGTTTATTTTTTCTTTTCTTTTCTTTTATGTTTTACCGTAATGTTTTATACTTTTTATTCTTGTAATATTTATTGTTATTGTTGTTTTGTATAAACTCCCTTGATATGTACTTATTTCGTAAAAGGCTAACGCCGTAAATAAATAAATAAATAAATAAATAAATTATACAGGAAATAATGAGGGATGTCGGTCTCTAGATTGAAGGAGATATCTTGGTTAAAGAATCTGAGATACTGGTCTGGGAGTATGTCAATTCATATATGGACCTTATTGCTTTTCATAAGTGAAACTAAAGATCCATAAAATCGAAATCATTTTTAAAGATAATCCTTTTGATGAAAAAAAAATAAAAAAGTTTGTTTTCAGGTTAGTCTTCACTCTAGAATAAGCCAACAGGACGCGACGTGTGCACGAATTATAAATTTCACTTCTTGCGTATTAAACTAACAAAAGATAACGAATAAATCACGGAAATATACGTTTTATTGCCACCATAAAGTAAAACAGGGTTTCACGTACCCGACCTACCAGAGTATCTGTACAGGGAACTGAAATCATGAAAACTGAGAGAGAAGAGTGGGATGGAGCTGATCCCGGTTTTGGAGAGAATATGAGCCATAGAAGAATCTCACATATCGTAGCTAATGAGATGCCAATAGGTGTATGAAAATAACATGAACAATAAATGAACTCGCGGTAAACATAAAAACGAGAAAGTTACTTCGCTTTGAACACATGAATAATTATCGTCTTTCATCCTTATGCCCGCTTTCCACTGCGAGCGGGAAATAGCTGAGCGGGAGCGGGAAATAGCTGAGCGGAGCGTAGTGAAATAGTTTTGGCCTTCCATTGCGAAAGAGTTTTAAAAAATAATGGTATTTGCCTTCCACAGCCAACGAGCTCGGCGGAGTGAGCTAGGCGGGAAATGAGATGAGTCAGATGAAAGAGTTGTTTGCCTTCCATCTACAGCTGGCTTAGCGGAGCCAACTAGTGTGTGACAGCTCGTTGCAGCCTACGCCCAGATCAAACGTTTTAATTATTAATAAAAAAAGTTTTTTTTTTTGTTTCGAAAAATAAAAAGTAATGTATTATTTTGCTTTAATACATTAAAAGTAGATGTTGGAAATAAAACATACATTTTAATATTTTCAAATTTATAAAATAATGTATGATGTGCAGTGTGTGACAGCTCGTTGCAGCCTACGCCCAGATCAAACGTTTTAATTATTAATAAAAGAGTTTTTTTTTGTTTCGAAACATAAAAAGTAATGTATTATTTTGCTTTAAACATAAAAAGTAGATGTTGGAAATAAAACATACATTTTAATATTTTCAAATTAATAAAATAATGTATGATGTGTTTTTGTAAATCATGTATGATGTGTTTTATCGCTGTCACGCAACTGCGCGGGTTGGCGCGGGGGGCACGGGGGAGCGGAGTCAGTTGAAAACTAGCGGCCGAGACCATGACACAGCGGACCCATTTTTACTCGCTCAGTCAGCTCCGCTCACTCCGCTGTCGGTGGAAGCACTTCTATGAAATTTACTGTTGCTAGTCGAGCGGAGTCCGTACGGAGTCCGCTGGAAACTCGCTCAACTCTGCGACCACTTTTGTAACTCTTTGTACTCGCTCAGTCCGTTCCGCTGACTCGCTGTCGGTGGAAGCACTTCTATGAAATTTACTGTTGCTAGTCGAGCGGAGTCCGTACGGAGTCAGCTCCGCTCGCAGTGGAAAGCGGGCATTAATCGTCGCGCAGAAAGGGTGCTTCCAAGACGTTGACTACGACTACGTTTCACCTAACATCCATAATGTGTAAATAATTGCTAATTAATTCCAAGAAAAATGTCTAATAAACATTTGTAGCACTTTTCGAAGGAAGCATTCTTGTACGCCACTTTATGAGTCGGTGAAATTCGTACATTTGCTGGAGGAAGGAAATATTTTTGGGCATTTTTGTATTTCAGAGCGCTACGCCGGTACCGGGGAGCATATTTAAATTGGGATTTGGGTTATTTGAACTGTAAAAACGTGTTTTTTTTCCAGACATTAAAAAAATGTATTCCACATTATTCTGATAAAAGGGAATCCGGTGGTTTGACGCCGGAAAAGCTGGAATTGAATTAAATTTTTGACAAAAAAACTTATTGTGTAATTTTCAAATTTTGTAAGTACTCAACTCCTTGACGCTTTTTTGTCACAGGGTTTAGTTCAGTTCCTTGATTTATAGGTTGACTACCTATACTGAACATTGAACAATCTGGTTCTCTGTACCAATTTCATCCCTGTTTCGGGGGAGTGGTGCAAGAGTTGCTGAATTTATGCTTGAGGGCTTACATTTAATACGTAGATATCGATAATCCAAGTTGCGAAAATACATTAACATTTAAAATGCATGCTCATAAGCACACACGTGTAAATTTTTACTTCCAAAAACTGCATATGTACTTAAAAATAACAACGCCATCTCAAGGCAGGTATGACATTGGAAATGTTAACAAAAAACATGAAGAGGGTACCATACAATAGAATATCATGTCCAACTCTTTTGGGCTCAAATCTAAGCCACACATTCCTAACTCAAGCGATCTACCAACTAAGCTGAAAACTTTGAAAGAATGGAAAAAATGTAAGCTTACATAATTGCCAATGTATAAGCAAAAAGCCGAATAAATTGTTGCGAATAAATGCCGGCATACAATGGACTTTTTTCCTGAAAAGGAAACCAAGTAAAAGGATTTTCTTTTGCGCCGAATTTCAGCTTAATGAAAAAAGGTTTCAATGTTTAGCAGAAGGTCAAAGTTGTAACCAATATATTGTTCTCCAAATCCCGCTTAACTCTGCTGGTTTTTTTTTCATTTTCCAGTTTTTTTGTGGAAATAAAACACTGTTGAATTAAAAAATAAACCGGTTAATAGCTCATTTGGCAGAATGCCTACGTTCCATGCCTGATAGCTAGGGTTCGACCCACAGCAAAGGTGTTAGAAACCCTTTCCCCTTTAGGAGTTCATTTCAAAGTCATAATTAAAATACAAGCTAGGCTTACTAAACATTCACTAAAAATGAGAACCAGCCCGCTCGGGAGATGAGGAACACTCATTTTAAGTGAAATGGTTTGCGTACAACACGTCCTTGACCTGTAAAAAAATATATTTCACACGCCAAATGCGAAACGTTCGAGGACCACACGGTAAGAAGTTGCAATATATATGCGGCTTTGTTACGTTTTTTAAATGATTACAGTCTCTGCAACTTCTGCCACTTTTCCACGTACAAGGAACGAAGATGAACCAATTTTTCTGTCCTTTTCTGTAATAATCTTGAATTCAAATGGGTTTCTCTCCATTTTAGCGTTGCCCTTTGAATACCAGGCGTGTGCGGAATGCACTTTGCCGATTAGATGCAGACTGCATTACGCAAATATGCGAAATTCTTGAAAATCTTTTGCCAATAAATTCTAAGTACACTTGCCTTAATGTAAAAGGGATGTCTTGAAATGGATTTGAACATAAAATAAGTTTATAAAATATAAGAAACAACAACTATTTACATATGAGACAATGAGCTCCTGGACTAAAATATTAGTATGAGAGTGACCCCCATGCTGTAAAAATTGGTTCAATTTTGCAAGTGCCACCCTAATTTCAGGGAAAGGCAGCAGGAGTTGCAGAGCTTATGCTTGTTTGAGATCTGGGTTTTATGTTGTATGTGCAAGCGAAAACTTATATTCCAGCCTGTGAGCATGTATTTAGCACGAATTTTTAATTTAAGTTTATCTTTGCAATTTAGATTTTAGGCATTTATATATTACATGCTATATAAAGTAAGAAACATATATTTTATGGTAAAAAAATAATTTATCCTTAAATAATGTATTAAAATTAAAAATCATGGTTTGATTTCAGTAATTGTTAGCTCATAAAATAATCCGTAATATAAATATTTAAAAATATAAATGGTAAAACAATGTTTTAATTCACTTTATTCAAATCCATTTCATAATCCGTAATACTTTTTTTTACAAATAAACCACAAAATATGAAATTTTTCAGAACAAAGCGAGCGTAAAAGAAGAAAATGCATGAAAAAAGTGATAGATATGAATGAATTGAAAGAGGTATGTAAGGATAGGAAGAAATGGAGGCAACTCTGCAGAGGCTCTGGCCACCCCTAACAAAATGGCGACAGAGTTACAGAATTACAGATTCAGAGAAGTCCGACAAGAGTTTCAGGGTTCATCTGCACCCTGCATTCGAGATTTGGGTTTTGATTTTTTAAATATGTACGCATGTTTTAGCACGAAATTGCGTGTGTCTACTCGTGGGTTTTCATTAAATATAAACCTGAAATGTTCATCAATCTTTTCATCGTAGAATAAAGACTATATTGGTTTCTACCTTATGTACATGCCTGAAACTTACATCTGTACCTGTTCTTTGTACCTTACATTGTTTTAGCTTGATTGTTTTGTAGAGTTCTCCGAGATTGAAGAATCAGGAAGTCTTGCTGGGACTCCAGCATCCACTAACTGTCTCCCATTTGTTGGTTCTGTTTATTGGCTCCGCTTTATGCAATGATGGGGAAAGCAATAAGACAAAAGTGGAACCGCAGTGCCGTGTACTGGTTATGCTCAATACTCGACCAATTCCAGTTTCGATTTTCGTGGAATAACTTTATGATTTCATAAACGAAATGATTAAGATTTTTTAGGTAATATTATTATATTTTTGGCTCTTTGAAAACATTCGTTTCTTTTCAATTTTAAAGGTAACAATTACAGTGTTCAATTTATTGGTTTATGAACTTTAATCCTTTTATGGATGAGATGGAGCAGATCCAGGAGGCAATTTTGGAGAGTTCATGGAAATCTAAATCTAAATCTAAGCTGCAAAGATATGTATCATTTGAGATTCATATTAAATGTATTCCCACAAGCAGACATACATAATTTCGCGCTTACACATGCCGCATGTGGACCTACAATATAAAAAACCCAATCTCAAATGAACATAAGCCCTGCAACTCTTGACGACCTTCCCTGAAGCAGGGGTGACATTGGCAAAGTGAACCATTTTTTACAGTATGGGTGGTCAGCCGCATACCAACCTATCAGTCAAGGAATACAAGCAATGAGAATTTTTTCACAGATTAAAACATCTACGTCAAGAAAAAGAAGAAGAGTATTGGACAAAATTTTGATACATACATACGTAGAGAAATAAATCCTTGTAAACTTTTTCAACACGCGTATGTATATACAGTTTGTTTTTGATCCAAAATATAGGGGAAATGTAGATGTAAGCTCAAAAGTAGTACTCCTTCGATGGTTCTGTACCCCGAGTGCAAAATATTGCGAAAATTCCTCAAGATCACGTAAATAAAAAAATGTGTGGTACATACGTCAGCATTCCTAGTGAGCTATTAAGTTTTCAAACATTTTTTTAAATCTAAGCGCTGACATGAGTTCACGATTTTTTCTACATTGGGATTGAAGATCCTATTTGTAACAGTACTCTGATTTTTATGACAAAATAGCTTTTAATGTAAAGCTTTTTTTTCATTCCACTGAATTCGTTACGATGCTTCAGCATACGAGTAATTCAGTTTTCGATACGTAGACACACCATTACTGAGGTATTATTTGTGCCTATATGCAATAGGCAGGCCATTACCTACGCCTGCCGATCAAAAATACATCACATAAACAAAACCTGTTTCCCAAGTATAAAACTTTACGTTTAAACTCAAACAAGCGCTTACCAAAAATGTATAGATACTGAAAAAACTTCTTTGTTGTGCGTTTCAGTGTACATACATATCTGATAAAAGTCAAGTTTTATACTTAGGGTATGCCAATAACACACTCGATTGAAACAATATGTTTCCAGGTATTGTTCTGCCATCAAAACGCCTCCGAACAAAGCAATAAAATTATTCATTTCATCGACTTTAAAATAGGTATGCGATATTGCAAATTTGTTCGATTTCACAATCCATATAAATTATTTCATACACATATTACAATAAATCTATAATCTTGAAAGGTTCTTTTCTCAGCAGAGCACAAAGAAACAATTATGCTCTTCGCTATGTTGAAAATTTCGGTCCATTCAGACTTACAGCAATGGCAGCGACTACCAAGCTCGTAGAGGAATCTTGAGGTGTGATTTATACAAAATCAGCGCTCAACAAATAAATCATCCGAATATTTTTATTTTTTGTAATATATTTGGCAAATTATTATTATTTTTTTAAGTACGTCGAAAACACAAAAATCTTATTCCTAGAAACAATATGTTATAATTAATAACCCAATCTGTAGTTTCGCTATTTTGTGGTTTTGGAGTTTGACGATATTTATTGTCTGGTAATCCAATACGTGAACTGTTTCGCTGGAGATTAGCATATTTCGGATATTTGCATACTAAATGAAATCCGTCGCAGTTTGAGGATATCTCGTCAATTTGTAAAATTTCTAGAATACCATGAATATAAATGGTGTTGTCTCTTGTTGGTTACATCATCACAATGTATAGAACGGGACACCTCGACTTTAGAATGGTTTAGTTCACAAACACACTTTCCCCAAGGCTAAAAAGGTTTTACAAAGGATTGTAAACCAAATCGATTTGTCTCTCTTTAAAAAGTGCTAGCTAGAGTATAGCGATCGCATTAGCGAGCTTTGACTTCTTCACCGCTCAACTATTTTTTCACATTTACAGGAACAATGTTAATATTCTCGAAATGGTTCCTTTGATGATTGATGTCGATCAAATAACAAGCAGTTTTATTTTTCAAATTAAATGTACGGAAAAAGCCCTATTCCTGGCTAAACTGCCCAACAGATTTAGACCAAACTATCAGTAAACATGTAAAATATCCTCGAAATGGTTCCTTTGAAGGCTGATGTCGATCAAATAACAAGCAGATTTTATTTATCAAATTTAATGAACGGAAAAAGTCCTATTCCTGGCTAAACTGTCCTACAGGTTTAGACCAAACTATCAGGAACTTACCAGCCGCATACCAACTTATAGGTTGGTATGCGGCTGACCACCCATGCTGTAGAAAATGGTTCACTTTGCCAATGTCACCCCTGTTTCAGGAAAGGTCGGCAGGAGTTGCAGGGTGTATGTTCATTTGAGATTCGGGTTTTTATATTGTAGGACTACATGCGGCATGTTTAAGCGCGAACTTAAACATGACTGTTTTGTGAAATGCATATAATGTCAAACTCTAATGTCACTTATATTTTTCAACTTAGATTAGATTGGATCAGGAAACGTGTAGAATATCCTCGAAACAGTTTGTACGAGGTTTTATCTCAATCAAGCTGCAACCCTTTTTTTGGCCATGTGTTGCGTATGGCTACTTCCTTTACCTGTGGAAAGAATTAATTCCACATACCCAAATGGTGAAGTAAAATACGCCGGGGATTGCTGGTATTTTATGAAAAATACGAAATACGATATAAGGACTAGAGCAAGCACGAAATTTCTTCTGAATATTTCTAAAATGCATTATAATAATATGCAATACTACGATACATTCCCGGAAACACACCACTAGATAGCATACAAAACACTGAAATAAGGAGAAAGTGCCGTACGGAACACAACAAAGACGATACTGATTCAAGCATGTAAATGGAATGATGTAAAAGGATCCACGTATCGCTTTTAAAGGGAACCCAACCGAAAGAAGACCTCCGAAGAGATGGCGTGATAGCTGGCAGCCTAGATCACAGGAGGAAGCAGCGGCACAAACACGTCCGTTTATCTATAAAAGTAATAATAAGGTAATTGAGAAAATTTGTAGGCCACTTTGATGAATATCGGAGTTTCACTATACTTTGTGAGTGTTCGCATATTAAGGGATTTAGATGGATATGTATTGGGCGACAAATATTTGACATTCCTTATCCACTATGACAATCAGCCCTGCCAACCAGGCATACCTACCATTCTGTATTCAGAGTAGAATAATATAAAGAGTAGGTATTCAAATATACTAGACATCAAATGAATGGTTAATTGAAATAAGATATCGAGTACCAATGTATAACATTTGAAACGTAGCTTGCAGATTGTTTGATTGCCCGTAGTTCTTAAAAAAATCTTTTAACATTTTAAAAACTGGTTAAACACTGTGAGTTGGATTTTTTGAGTTAAGGTTATACGAGAGCTTAAGAAGATTATTAATATCGGGACTAAAGAACCTCTTTAATTGTTTTATGAAACTAAAAGCGTAATTTTATGTCAAATAACTTTGACTGATCATGGGCAGATGTCGTTGCTGAAGTATATAAATTAATGTTCTATGTCAAGCATTACGTTTCATCAAAAAAATATGTAAAGTATATTAACGCTTTTAGCGAGCGTGTAAGTTTTATAAACTTTTGTTTAAACGCTATGTTTGAGTATTCACGACTGCATGTTTGGTACAGAAGTTATGCATGCAAAAATTGCAAAACGAAATAACTTTGCATAAGTATAATTCTATGTTGAAATAATTAAACATTTTTTGGCATCTTGAATTCAAACGTTTGTTGTGAGCAGAGCATATCTTTTGTTATAACAAAGGCGTGCAAAAGTACTATTCCGTCTGTCTCACACTGTATATTATGAACGTGGGTATTTTTTTTATATATCGCACACCTAATAAAAAAAAGCAATAACTCAAATATTAAGAAGGTTGGGAAGTTGCGTTCGAAGTTTTGCATGTTTAATTAATTGTCGCACTAAAGCCCACATCAGCCATGACACAAGTTAATAGTTCTCTTTTCTTTTAAAATAAAACTTAAATAGCTGTCAGCTGTAACTCTGTCGCCATTCCGCTAGGGGTGGCCAGAGCCTCTGCAGAGTTGCCTCCATTTTTTCCTATCCTGACATACCTCTTTCAATTCCTTCATATCCATCACCTTTTTCATGCATTTTCTTCTTTTACGCTCACTTTGTATATCCCATTCTTTCACAATCTCCACAATCTGATCACTCCATACTTTTCTCGGTCGTCCCTTCCCTCTTTTTCCTTTCACACTTTCTTTGTATACATACTTTGTCAGTCTATCATCATTCATTCTTTCCACATGCCCAAACCATCTCATCACATTCTTTTGTATAAATTGTAAAAAAATATCATTGGTATAAATTTGACTTATTTCTCTTTTATCCGTAAAATACAGAAAGTCATGTTAAAATATTATCCATTATTTTTTATTGCACTTTTTTTGAAAACATAATTGGAAACTGAAAAATAATATTTCACGTAATTATTTTAGTTAAGTGATGATAAAAACAGTGAAAAGTAAAACAAGGACTTGGCTTGGATACTATTTTAATCAAAATACACTTTCAGTCTTAAAGTTTGGCACATAAAGACAGAAACTAGTAAGGTAACAAAAAATATGAAAATAACATAGAAACTTCTAGCACAGGGGTGTCCAACTCAAAATTGTGGCAAGCCGGATTTAGCACTTTTGTAATCGTGGCGGGTTACATTTTTTTTGTTGTACTTTAGTCCATAATAATTCTGTTGACGGGGGAGGGGGGGAGGGGATGGTAGACACGCAATTTTAAAAGTTCATATTGTCCATAATAATTCTGTTGACCGGGGGGGGGGGGGGGGGGGGGGGGGTAGGCACGCAATTTCAATCTTCGCGCGCAAATCAAATCTTAATACTTAAAATTAAATGAGTCTTAATGAAGTAAGGACTCTTCAACTTACGTCTTGTATAATCTATCTATAATCTAAGCTGCAAAGATATGTTATGGCTCATTTGAAATGCATGCCTACAGACAGGCATATGTAGGTTCGCGCCTACACATTCTGCATGTGTGCATACAAATAAACAAAACCTCACATGAACATAAACCTTGCTACTCCTGCCGCCGTTCCCTGAACCGGGGTGGCATTGGCAAAAGTGAACCGATTTTTACAGCACGGGTGGTCAGCCTCATACCAACCTACAAGTCAAGGAGGTCTTGCTTAGGCAATTTATAACAGTTGAGATCTGGAGCTTACAACAAAATCAACTTCAAAAACAACAATCAAAAACTCCTACCTTCTTTTCGCATTTTTATTGCGTTCTTCACATTGGTTCTTCATCAAAATCTCAATTTTCCCAATTTTTGAGTTATGGCTCTTTATTGTAAAGCGTGCGTACATCTTGCGTGTGCCGAAAACAACGAATCCCTTCTCCAAGTATAAATGTCAACGCTTTAACTATGCCGCGGCGCATACAAATAATGTATCTGACTCACAGCAGCACCTCTTACGAGCGTCTCAGTTGCTATACACTTTATAAACACTAGTGTCGAGTTTAAAACGTAATATTTTACGTTCAATATCCAATAACCCATGGCTGTATTATGTCAATATGCGACATAATACAGCGCTTACCAAGTATGACACTCCACGTTTTAACTTAATCATAACGTAAACAAAAAACCTATTAGGACTTATACAGCGCTTAAAGTTTGCGTCATAGTTTTGATGTATTTTGACAAAACGATTTATTCGAGTAACAACGTTAATTTGCTTTTCAACTTTTTAAAGCCAGCGAAATATATTTTATTCTCTTCTGCCATGCTCAGTGAATAATTATTATTTTCTAAGGTTCCCGAAGCGGCCGCATGGCGCTGAAATCAGTCAAAATTGTGTATGGAAATCTTTATTTTTCCATGATAAATAGAAATCGGGGGAGAAAAAATAAAACAAGTATTGCATTACAAACATAAAAAATATTACTTCAAATCCTAAAAAGAAAATATACCATTCAATGGCAAATTTACCTACACGATCGTATGCAAAATTTGTGTACTTTTTAAATAACTATAAAAAATCAATGAAAAGTATAAAAAAATAATTTTCATCTAGAAAAAATAAAACTAATCAACATAAATGTTTTGAAATAAAAAAAAGTTATGAATTATTCATAACAACAGTAGAAATCTCCATTTAAGGTATCTCCGTAAATAAAATTATTTTGAATTGGTGTTTGATGGGAAAAAATACCTAATTTTATGTGTTAATTTAATCTGGAGAAAAAATGCTACCTTAACATTGAAAATATGGGTTATTTCGGTCATCAAAGTTGGGCGCGCTGACCTCTCAATCACCCTTAAGGATCACGGTTTTAACGGCAGTTCTTACCAAAATGGATTGAGGAGATGACATCGTCGCTTCAGCTATATAGACAAGTTATTAATTTTTTATTTTTTTTAAATGTAAATAACAATTTTATACCTTCTCACCCGTCTACATCTTCCTCTTTTTCTCAGTTTGAACACGATGGAACTTTTAATGGTTTATTATTATTATTATTATTAAATCAACCATTCATATGACCTTCTTAGCCTTTCTTAACTCAAACATTTGTATAAGGCTGAACACCCATACTGCATCGATTTATTCTCTTTTGCCAATGTTAACCCTGTTTCAGAGATACCTACATACTTTAGCAGCAAGAGTGAAAGATTGATGCTCGATTGATATTTGAAAATTTAAAGCATCAAACTATTTCTTTTAAATGAAATAATAAAATAATGTTTGCTTTTGTGAATGCAAACAAAAGACGTATAAAAACAGGTACTTCTAATTTTGTAATGAAAGAAAATATATTGGGCCTAACCATTTTTTCAATCTTGGGAAAATGCGAAAAAGGGAAAAGTAAAAAGTAACGACAATGAGGTCGTGGCGGGAGAAATATTTCAATGAAAAAAAAGGGAAACAGACAATAAAACGGCATACAACGGGCCCATTCACCGATTCCATCTAGAACTTCCGAGTCTTTAGGGGAGGTAATAATCTCGGGGGTGGATTGGGAGTTCGGGGAACGGGAAACCCCCGCAAAGAAATAACAAACGAATACTAGCGCGTGAACTATAAACAATATTTTTTTTTTTTACTTTTTCAGATTCATAACGCAACGCAACTAAACTACATATATACTGAAACTTCTCGCCGCGTTATCCCCGAAAAGTTTCACATGTGGCTAGTAGGAACTATTTATTTTTGCAGTTAAGGAGGCCGGCCTTAGGCCAAACACTTCTGTTGAAGTGGGGGTTTCCCCGCTCCCAAGAGGGCTCGTACTTATTTATTATAAAGGCTGAGTAAACCTGGCGGGTATTTTATTTTGAGTTTTTTAAATAGACGCATTAAATTGTTACGTTTTTTGGTTCATATCTTTTTTTAGAATTGACACGTATTTTTGATGAGGTTTGTTACGCATTCATTTAATTCAAAATGCTTTCCAGAACTTTTGATAAAATAACTTCACAAAAATTATTATAAGGCTGACCACTCATACAGTAAAAAATGGATCACTTTGTCAGTGTCGCTGAAGCTTAGCCAGAGGTACATGGTATAATATGTTTATTTAAGATTTGGGGTTTTTTGCTGTTAGAACACATGGGGTATGTGTAACCGCGTACTTATATGTGTCCGCATTTTTCATGGAACTTAGATTGTAGATAGACATTATTTTACGTTAGCGACAGAGAAACGAAAGGCCGGCTACCCTGGCGTGTGCATAGGGTATACATAGGCAAATACATAAATTCAGAATAAAGGTTTTCTTTTTTTACCTATTCCTTTGAAAAACTCATTTGAAATTGACCTGTAGAGCTTACGATGGCTCCAATCGAACTTAAATTTTGAATTGTTAATCTGTATATGAAGCTTAAATTGGTTTTTACCATATATTGCCTACCTATTGGGCGCATGTGCCTGTATGGGATGCATGCCTCTGTAGTTACCATAGGTCGATCCAGCATTTCAGTGATTGGGTCTTGCTTGAGGATTTGCGCTTTCAAGCTCACAAAAGGATCTTGAAATAGGATTCTAATCTAATCTAATCTAATCTAAGTTGCAAAATATATGTAACATTAAAGATTCACATTATATGCACATTCACAAAAGACATGCACAAGTTCACGCTTAAACATGCCGCATGTGGTCCTACAATATAAAAACCCGAATCTCACATGGACATACCTACACCCTGCAACTCTTGCCGACCTTTCCTGAAAACAGGGGTGACATTGACAAAGTGAACCATTTTCTACAGCATGGGTGGTCAGCGGCATACACACCTATAAGTCAAGGAACATACACTCAGATAGATTCATACAAAAAACAGAGCAAAAATACGTATATAGTCTTATATGTATATGTACAAAGGAAAACGCAAACCTCAAAATGACAATAAGCTCTACAACTATCACAATCTTTCCCTGAAACAGGGGTGGCATTGGCAAAAGTCTACCCTACTTCCCTTTATATCCGTTTCCCTCAGGTCACAATAACCTCTCTTCGTTACAACCTCCCCCCCCCCTCCCTCCTCCCTCTCACCCAACCCTATAGGACCCTTAAGGGTGGAAAACACGTCCTGTATACAATATTACATTTAAACTAAACTATAACGTTTACCAAAAAAAAACATGAAAACTAACATAGCACGTGTTGTGAGCGTTTTGGTTTCAGTAGATTTTTTGTAAAACGATGAAATTGAGTTGAAACGTAATGTTTTGTTATAGTGAAGCACAATACAGGTCCGCACCTCACACGGAATCAATCCGATATGACCACAATGGATCTTTTATATGTACTCGACAATGTGAGGCAGCGCTCTAACAATTAATTTTGAAAAAAAAGAAGCCTTTTTCGTTATTCGATTTTTCAGAAAATTGTTAAGAGTTATTTCTGAAAACTTGAGATTAAGATCTTATAAAATACTAATATTTCTGAAATACACTTTTAGAAGTACGAGAACGAAATATTGAAGGGATCTCTGAAACACCTTGAAATCTGAGTTGAAATATTTGGTAAGTAAGTAATTCAAAGATTCCTGAAGTCTGAATGGAAAATTCTTATATTGTAACTTAATAAACGTTTTTCTAATTCAATAAAAAAATATAATTACATTATATTTTGTATTGTTTGTGTATTAACACTGTGAAAATTCATATTGTTTAATTTTATAATTTTTTGATTAATTAAAAACACTGTTTATTTTCACGGATAAATTTATTCAATAAGATTAAAATCTTTAAACAAATTACTAACGTTTTCGACCTAGAAGGTCATCATCAGGTATGATTATTGATTACAGAAAAGAAATTTAAATTTCTAAAAATTTCTTTTCTGTAATCAATAATCATACCTGATGATGACCTTCTAGGTCGAAAACGTTAGTAATTTGTTTAAAGATTTTAATCTTATTGAATAAATTTATCCGTGAAAATAAACAGTGTTTTTAATTAATCAAAAAATTATAAAATTAAAAAATATAATTACGCTCGTTTAGGTAATATCGATTTCAAAACAAATTTTATTCCCGTGTTGCAGAGAAGAATTTTGACTTTAATTTGACCCTGGTTCAACAGATGTTATTGAGTAAATATGAATTAATAATTCATTAAAATAAACAAGAATAAATTATTAATTGATGATGTTAATACCTGTTTCTGCCCAGATAGAATAGGTTGGTGAATTGCATTCCTCTTCACAAATCTATTAAAAAAAAAAAAATGAGCAGGTTTCTCAACGTTTCGGAGAACTCGTATTCGACGTCATCAGGAAACGAAAACCACAAAGTTTAATAAAATTAATGTCAGATACTAACTTTTCTTGACTATTCGAAATGAATAAGATACTAGAATCTCTGGTACCGGCCTGGTATAAAGGCCCGTGAAATGGCGTTAGTTTATCGCCCTGGGCATGAAACAATGGGCGTTACAGAATATCGTGAACTTGTTGTGCGATCAGAGATGGAAGTATCTTTGATGAAAGTATCTAAATTACAATAGGTATTTTAGATACTTTTTAGTTTCCTGCTAGTTAACTTTAGGTACTAATTACTATTTTCCTATAATTAACTTGATATACTTTTTCAAACAAGTATCTAGTCTATAATTAAAGCACATATTATTTGAGATACTAACAAATATGTCTTACAAAAATAGTACTTTGGATCCCATACTTTTCAGTTTATTTAAGAGAAATCTTCGCTTCGATTTTATTTTATTTTGTACGTATTCGTAGTATTATCGGAAGATTAAATACGAAACGAATCACATATTATGAAATAGAGGACATAGTGAGATGGAGCAGATTCAGGAGGCGATTTTGGAGAGATCATATCTCCGGAATGAGTCATAAAAGACTCACATACATCGCATCGTAGCCAATGAGAATAAGTCAACGCCCATCTCATTTTACATTTTAGCACTTAAAATAATTTACTATTAACGTAAATATTTTTCAGCACATTACTTTATTGGACTACAAATGTACACAAGATCATTTAAAACATCTATAATATTTCAGATCATAACTCTTAGTATTTAGATACTTTTGAATATATCTATCACAACCCTCATGCGTTGGTACGATCTTCATTTAAGTGAAATATGTAATCGCGTTAGGCGCCGGTCCGAGTATCAAATATCTACGTATATCTATGGAGTATCTACGTAGTATCTACGGAGTATCTACGTAGTATCTACGGAGTATCTACGTAGTATCTACGGAGTATCTATCAAGGTCGAAATAGCCATGATTATCGCCGATCTTAGATATAAGTGGCATCACAAGAAGAGAAAGAATAAACAAAGAGCCATTTTATGGGCACAGTCAATGAAGAAATATTCAGTCGCTGCAATTCTCCATTATAAAGTTTGCGATAGTTTTTCAGCCGAGCCAAGAGATCTTTTGAAAATGATATATTTATTTTGTATTCCAAAGGGGGTTACACACTAAACTACAGCGGCTTCTCATATGAAATCAAGTTAAATTATTAATAGATTATATATCACATTTAAATAGAGTCTTAAAACAAAGACAACACAACGCAACACCTACTACAGCACTGCGCAGCTAACAACCCTGCAACTTGATTAGGATACCAACTGCCACATCTGCGGCACTACCACAAGACCCATACAGTCTCTAAGATATCTATATATCTTGTCTCTTGAGACCGCCATAATCAGATGTGACGATGACACAAAGGAAGCTAATATAAGACAAGGGGTAAGACAGGGATGCGCTCTGTCACCTCTTCTCTTTAACGCTTATATACAAAGTGCGATCGATGACTTGCGAGAAAGAATGAGCCACAAAAAAGGTGTAAGGATACACGGTGAAAAGGTGGATATGATAAGGTTTGCTGACGATATTGCTATGGTTGCTGAAAATGAAGAAGAACTGCAGGAGGCCTTAACAACTATGGAAAGCATTCTCCAAAATAACTACAATATGAAGATAAATAAAGACAAAACAAAATTGCTAACTGTGGGCCGAGTGCAGCATCGGATGGGAGTAGTTATGTCAGGAGTGCCATTGGGGAACACAAGGGAGTTTGTCTACCTTGGCAGTAAAATAACGTGGGACGGACGGTCAAAGAGCGACATCGACAGCCGTATACACCAGGCTAGACTTGCATTTAATAAAAAAGCAAAAATAATAGAATCAAACAACATAGACCTGAAACTGAGACTACTCCTCATCAAAACATATGTATGGAGTATTTTGATGTACGGCTGCGAGACATGGTGCCTATCCAAAAGGGATAAACGAAGACTAGAGGCTTTCGAGATGTGGTCGTATAAAAGGCTTCTAGGAATTTCCTGGAGAGACCACACCACAAATGAGGAGGTTCTCCAAAGAATCCAAGGAGGAAGGCACCTGCTCAGGACTTTGTCCGAAAGGCGTGCAAGATGGATCGGCCATGTAATACGGCAAGAAGGTCTCTTGCATGCCATAATGGAGGGGATGACCGAGGGAACCAACTCTAGGGGACGCCCACGCCAAGAGTACCTGGAGGACCTGCTGGTGGACGTGCGCTGCTCAACATATGCAGAGCTTAAAAGAGCCGCACAAGACAGGGAGGAATGGAGATCAAGAGTACAAGATATTGCTGCAAACCAATCCCAGGATTGAAACAGAAGAAGAAGATCTTGTCTATCTACCATACAGTCTCTAAGAGACTGTATGGGTCTTGTCTATAATCTAGGGAGTCTCCCGCACAGGGCTCCTTAAAAAAAGGAATGTGATAAAATGCAGTTTAATTGAAAATCTATGACCAAGAAGAGTAATGAGATTAAATAGATATTTTTCACACTTTTTTTCATTGCAAAAACTCAAAAGTGCAGGGTTCTTTCACCGCCAAAAACTTTACCTTTTAAATCTGCAAAATTTGCGAGAGAACCAGCAGCCGTCTGGTGTCGGAACTATCGCCAAAGTTTGTCGCAAGAAAAGTGGAAAGAGGCAGACCAGGAGAGTAGCAGGTGGAGCAAGGTGAGAAACTATCAGATAAAGAAGAAGTTGGCGGTTCTTGGTGGGAGAGAGCGTCAGCACTCTGAACGTTAAGGTAAAGTGGAAAAAGCGCGCCAAGTGGAGAGATTACGCGGCAAAGTTTCTGAATAAAATTAAAGCGGAAGGAGCGGTGGCCGGCGTTAATGATTGTACATTTTAAGGTTAAGCGATGTAAGGAATATTCCAAGAAAATCATTTTCATAAATATACTTTTATTTCTATTATTTTTTTAACGACGCACTCATCTCTGCTATAGTTTGGTAGACACTGTCGCTTTTTGCCTTTGGAGATTTTTTACTTCTCTAAAACATGTGTAAATCTCTTATGTGCTTCAAACACAGTTGAAATCAATCCTGCTTCAATGACACCAAATTTCTGATCTGCAGTAAATTATGCCTCCAAAGCCAATGACAAAAAAACACATTACAAAGGTAATGACAACAAAAACTGAGACCGCGGTTGCAATAATCCAAAGAAAAATTCTCAGAACCAAATTCAAGTCGGTATGAGTTTGGCAATGTTTCGCGTCGTCGGTACAACGAATGGCTCTACGTCATCAAAAGAGAATCCGACGTGATCAGTTTCATCAAAGTAGGGCGCCTGCAGTTGCATCAATAGAATCGATAACGCAAACATTATTTAGCGCAAAATACTCTTACGATGAAGAGTATCAGGAAGGTTTAAAATGAATGGTGCCAGTGCAGATTCAGCCAAAGCTACAAATGCGTAACTGGAGAGCAAAAGCAATGGCGACAGAACAGATGAGAGTGGAGGAGAATCCTGGATTCAGCCAAGAGCCACCTAGGGCTGTTGAGCTCATGATGATGATGATGAAGACAAGTGGGTGCTGCAATCGTCTGTTGAGAGGAAATTTGGTGGTCAAATTATTGTTAATATATCATTCTCCGGTGTGTCGTTCAACCTTAAATATGGTAATTCTTAAGAGCATTTTTGAGTTTTCACTTAGGTAGCGATTTTGGGAATCGATACCTCAAGTGGACATTAAATCGGCAGGTGAAGATTTATTAGCTTTGAATATTAAAAACCTCATTCAGAGATACATACTCAAATTAAATAGCTTGATTAATTATCAGCTCTCCGGTCGGTAGAAAGCTTCGGTTCCATGCCAGAGGGATAGGATTCGATGCCCACAAAGTGGGCCAGAAATGATTTCCCGTTTCGATGTTTATTTCAAACCCTAATCAGTGTTATGTCCGAGGGAGCCAAGTGACTGATCTTTTTAGCATATTTGGAATAGAATAACGCTGGTTCGATCCCCGCTTGGGTCAGTTCACAACAAATTTGATCGTGGTTCAACAGATGCCATTGGGTAATTATTAATTAATAATTGATTAAAATATACAATAATGAATTATTAATTCATACCTGTTTCTGGCCAGGCCAAATATATGTGTGAATTGCATTCCTCTTCACAAATCTATTTTAAAAAAATACCCGCAGGTTGCTGGCCCCCTTATAAAATAGGTTCCACAATTCCTTTCGGGGACAAGGCGGTAAGAAGTTGTTATATGCATGCTGATTGGTTGTGCTTCATCATTAATGGCACCATAACTCGGTGCGGGTCCTTGACCGTTGATCAACAGCAGCCACCGCTGCCAGTCCAACGTCTTCCTCCTCCAATCCCATATATAAATCTCTTACCACAATGCAGTCTGTCACCACTCCGTCCAGACACCGTAATCTGGGTCTTCCCACTGTCTTGCGCCCCTTTGGTCCGTCATCACAACCATATTTTCCAGGTTCAAATGGTCAATTTGCTTATTTGCGTTTACAGTGTTAATATTTTTGGGCTGCTAAATTATTGAACAAATTTGTTATAACAATTTGCACCATTTTGCTTGTACAACGTGAAACAAAGAACGTTGTATATTCAAACAATTCACCTTGAATGAAAACACATTATTGATTTGCCAACATACTTCTGAGAAATTCCAATGAGACATTACGAAAAATATAAATTTCATATATGACCGTGCACACTACTATCTAGAGTTCAACTTTCCCTGATTTATTTGAAATAACCCGTACATTTTCCTGAAAAAGAAGAAAACTTGCAATAAAATTTAATAGCTAGTTAATTTCGCTACTAAATACATTTTAAGGTTTTTCTCTATCTCGATGTAATTCAGAGATACACTCGATTGAATGGGTGTAACTTAACACCTGACTTTGAATAACACTGTGCATTTTAGAGGTGAATGACATGTATTGATTTAAATACGAACATATTATGGAAATACTTTATATATGGTGACATGGTCAGTTTGCGGTCAATTTGTGGTCACAATCTGTGTGTATCCATACATGCAAAGTATGCAGGTAAAAAATATGTTAAATCAATAGTATTGAAACCGAAAACAAATCCTGTCTATAATATACATATTATGTTGCAAGGATATTTTGAAATCACAAATTCACATTGAATGAACGCTCACAGGCAAAGCTTATAAATTCGCGTTTATACATGCTTTCCAAAATAAAAATCCAAACCTCAAATGAACATACATCCTTCAACTCGTTCTGACCTTCCCAAATACAGGGTAACGTTGAAAAAGTTAACCAATTTTTATAACATGGATGGTCAGCCTCATACCTCAGGGCTCAGAGCAAGGATATATTAACATATTCATGTATACAAAGTTCATATTTATTGCGCGCTAAAAAACAAACATTTGTTAATTCGCGTTTACACATACTGCACGTGTAGTTACTTACAAAATAAAATCCCAAATAGCAAATGAACATTAATTTACAGTGCAACTTTTACTGACCTTTGAAACTGGAGTGAAATTGGAAAATTGAACCAATTTGTATGGTATGGGTGGTGAGCTTCATAGCAACCTATAAGTCAAGGGAGTACTTGCATATTTTGCTTTCAAAGTGTTTTTTTACTTGATATTATTGCAACTTAGATTTTAGAATTAGAAAGAAATCAAGTTTTTGTTGTATTTTATTTTCATTTATCTATCAACTGACAAAGCGCTGACAAAGCCCATAAACAATAAAATTAAAATCATTAAATCCATAAAAAATATGAATAAAAAATAACACTAAAATAATTTGGATCAAACAATGTCTCAAGGTTAAGTCAATCAAAAAAAAATGTAACAAATCATTACTATGAGTATAAGTTAATGCGTAAATACGCAACCATCGCGTAAACAAACAAAAAACGTATACAAATTAAAACGCTCTCCAGAAGCGCTTTTTCATTTTTCTTGCTAGTGACTTTTACGCGATGGTTGAGTATTGAGGCAATATAATATACTCGGGGTTTATGGCGCTCTATTGTTTGACAAGATGATAAATCAAAATTTGATGAAGTAATTATTTTAAAAAAAATCTAAGGTCTTAGAAATATACTGTTCTATCTATCCATCTACAATCTAAGCTGGAAGGATATGTTAACATTGAATATTCATATTTGATATATGCTGACAAGCATACGCGTGTGAATTTGCACTTACACATGCTGCATGTGCATTAAGAAAATAAAAATCTCAAATGAACATACACTCTACGATTCTAGTTGAACTTCTCTGAAACAGGGGCAACATTGGCAAAGTGAACCAATTTACACGGTACGAGTGGTATAAGTGAAGAAAAACTTATATTAAATATGTAAGGATGCCTGATCGAGAGACTTTTAAATTTTAATAAAAGGAGTCTATAACATTTAAGTGTGTACCGCAGAGTTGTGAGCATTTAAATCAATAAATGCTATGGTCAAGCGCATAAGACCTTGGCACACGAATTAGCGTTTTTGAATCTAGTGCAAGTTCAAATCCTGTTATGTCCTATTGAAGTTAGCTTTGACCCTGGTTCAACAGATGTCATAAGCCATAAGGTTATTGTTAATTCATAAAAATACGTCTAAAATAAAAATTGATAAAAATTTTGATTGAATTAAAATTACTTACTAATATATTTTAAATCTTAATCATTTAATTTAATTAAATTAAATTACTTATAAATCTACTTTCATTAAATTAATTATAATTTAAATTCATTTAAATATATTTATTATAACTCATTTTAGCTTAATTATAAATTGCACCTTAAATTATTAATTAATTATGTCACTACTTGATACCTGTTTCTGGCCAGGCCAAAATAGTTTACCTAGATTTTGGGCAGTAACTTTGTAAAAGATAATTTTAATAAATTTAAAAAAGGAACTACGTTAAAATTCACTTTGAGTTTTGATAATTTATTCCTGCAATCCTAATTTTGGGAAAGCGATACAAGTTTAAATTTACACCTGACGATGTATAATCGATGTATGTCATTAAAAATAGGTTGGTGAATTGAATTGCTCTTCACATTTTTTGTTAAAAAAAAAAGTAAATGAACGGATTTGTTTTTCGTTTTTCTCCCCAGGTCAACAATTACTGAAAAATGGGCCCTCAGAGAAAAGGCTACGCTGTCAAAAATGTTACATAAATAATTGGGACTAAAAGCTGACGCAGATTAGTGAAAATGAGATTTACTAAGTTAATTCTCACCGTAGACTTCCTCTTCCTTGTTTTCCTAAAGGTTGCAATAAAATATTCTACGTTTATAAATTATTGGCTGGATGGCTAAGCAAAAGTTTGTACATAAGACGTCTTAATGTAAAATACAAGCCCTCGTCCAAGGGTTAAGATGCAGGGTTGCGAGAATATTGTGTTAAATAACGAATTCCTTTAAAAATATTTGCTTGCAAACTTCTATAATTATTATTCTTATGCGCACGGCAGCCGCTGGTAAGTTAATTAATGAGATTTAGAGCCCGTTCCCACTTGTCGGGTGTCGGATCAGTATATTAAATCGGACGTTCCAATGGCAGAACATTGTGTATGGAGCTATTCACACTTGTCGGAAACCGATTTTGTCCGAAATGTTCTGCAACTGGAACGTCCGATGAATAAACGGATCCGACACCCGACAAGTGGGAACGGGATCTTATTGTTATTATTTATGTTGCTTTACTTTTCGTTATAAACTTATTCATATTTAAGTTAGGTTCATCAATTTGCACGGTGCCGTGTCTATAAGTTTGCAACTTTGCGAATAAAGTAAGTTAGCTTCGCCGTGCACATAATAACAACCAAATTTTATATAATTAAAACTAGTTGATCCGATAGATGTTGTTATCTCTAAATTGCAATAAATTTGATAGTGGTCAATTGGTGCAAAAATTTCTTCTATATATTTTACATAAAATAAAAAAAAAATTCCGATTGCCAAAAAACTTCACACGATCCATTTCAAAATTATCTAAACGTTTTTTGGAAATAATTTGGTCTAAATCTGATGAGCGTTTCATTATAACGTTTATAAAATAGAAGTTTTACACGTATTTCTCATACAAAACAACGTCCAGCTTTTAATGAATTTGAAAGTCGTTCACAATAATTTATCATCTTATTTGTACCCACAAACTTTTCTAAGATTATAAAAATAATTTTAAACAAACGTAAATTTCTACAGCCGTTTTCACGCCTTTACCGCGGTTACTACCGAACACCATTTCATTTTTACGTAATATATATAACTTTCAGATGTAAACATGCCATTTTAGAGTTCAAGAATCAATGATTCTGGAGAGAAATTGAGGAAGTAAATGCCTGACAAAGCGACTTATAAATCATTGAATAAACAAAAACACTATAATTTTAAGTATTTTTTAAGCTAGCCCAATTTTGGCAGCCCTGTTGTGTTTCCATTTAAATACAGCCTAATTCGAGAGGCCCAAGGGTCGTGCCAAAATGAAACTATGCAAATTTAAGACCTCGGGCCTGACCTGTCGGGGGTGGCAGCGCCAATAATCAAGACATGAAACAGTAAACATTCTCAAGACGACCGTGGTTAATAAACTAAGCAAGACCCTGCTCTTACAAAATGTACGCAATCTTATAAGAGATTAAAAAAGGTTAATCTAAACAATTTTCACTCTTGGTTGTAATAAAAAAAGATTGCAGGAAAAATAAGTTCCCTCAATAGCTCAGTTGGTAGAATGCCATAGGGATAGGGTTTCATCCCTTATCAAGGGTGTCGGAAATGATTTTAGAAATGACACATTAAATGATAACCAGCCTTGACTTATAGGTTGGTATGAGGCTGACCACCCTTACTTACTTTTACTTTACTTTCTTCGGCTCATAAGCCTTGAAGGCTCAGGGCCTCCCGCACCACAATCCTCCAGGACTCTCTGTCTTGTGCTGCTTCCCTCCATGGTCCCCTCACTCCCAGAACTTCGGCGTCGGCTTCAACGTTGTCTGCCCACCGCATCCTGGGACGTCCGAGTGGTCTAACACCTGAGGGGGCACCATCCAAGACTGTTCTGATGATCCTGGAGTCCTCTGCACGTGCTACATGTCCGGCCCACTGGAGTCTTCTTGATTTCATTACCGACACTATGTTCGCATCTTGAAACACGGACATCAGCTCCGCGTTGGTTCGGATACGCCACCTGTCATCTTCAAATACAGGTCCGAGAATGCGACGAAGTATTTTGTTCTCAAAGACCTGGAGAGATTTTTCTTGTTTTTGAGTCAGACTCCAGGCTTCGCATCCGTACAACACAACTGGCCGAACAATGGAAGTGTACATCTTGAATTTTGTGGAGCGGGATAGCCATTTTGAGCACAATAGCCCTCTAAGGCCAAAAAAAGCATTATTGCCGGAGTGAATTCGGGCATGTAATTCTGAGGATAGGATATTTTTGTCATTTATAAGGGTACCCAAGTACTTGAATGAATTGCAGTTCTTAAACTTGTAATTATCTACATTCAAATCTTCTTGAATATCCCGCCGCGCCACAGGCAAGTATTCAGTTTTCCCCTCATTGATTCTCAATCCTATCCTCCTTGCCATTCTCTCCATTGGTAAGAAGAGCGCCCGGAGCTGTGCAGCGTTCTCTCCCAGAAGCACCACATCAACCGCATATCCCAGCAGCCTAATGGTACTTCCTACGGTGATTCAGGCTGACCACCCATACTGTAAAAAATGGCTCACTTTGCCAATGTCACCCCTGTGTCAGGGAAGGTCGGCAAAAGTTGTAGGGCTTATGTTCATTTGAGTTTTGGATTTTATTTGTAAGTACACATTCAGCATTTGTAAGCGCGAACTACACGTGTTTATTTGTGGGCATGCATTTGAGAGCCTTAAATGTGAATATATCTCTGCGACTTAGATTATAGATTATAGACCGCGCCGCTCGAAAGCTTAGTATCCCCCAATTCAAGTAAAGTGGTTGGAGTAAGGACGGACCCCTTACCTGTGAAAATATATACGATCCATATGGCACATGTTCTCCTTCGGGGAAAACGCAGTGAGAAATTGCACTACATGTGCAGCTTATTTCCATCCTGAGAAGATTATTTTGATACCAATTTTTTTCAGCAAAGAGACCGATTACAAAGATTCATCAAGCTTTACATAAACTAGGTTTTCCTTGCGAAATTGCCACTGACTAGCAATGACAAGCATGTGGAGGACTCTTGAGGTGTTTATCACAAAAAAATAGGATAAACCATCCTGAAATATATTTAGTTTCGATTGGAAAAAATGGGATATGACAAACGTATTATAAGCCCTTAATTTTTTTATGCAACTACTCCAGCAAATTTTATAAAAACAATAATCATTAATTGAAATGACAAAATGATGACTATACTGTTTTACGAAAACCGCTCTTGAAGCAATAAATAACAATCGCCATTTTGGTAAGCCAAAATAAAGCGGGTTATTTTTTTCAACATTAGTTTGATTAATGGTAAAGTTTTTTTGAAGGTTATTCGACAGACATTGTTTTTTATTAAAATGAGCATAATTTAGGTGTCTGTTGCAGTATAATGTGATTTATAATTTATGTAAAAAAATATTTCAAAAACTGGAGTGGGTAAATTGTTCTGTCTATGTATTTATAGGTCGACAACTCGTAGCGGTTACAATTGTGGACTAGCCATTGACTCATTATGGTGTCTGGACATGACATTGAAATTAAAAACAAAGACATTCCAATTATTATTTTAAAAGTTGAATGACTCATTCGGCAGGTAATCTACTTTCTGAGCGATAAGCTTGAGGTCAAACCTCAGGCGAAATAGGAACTTTATCTGAAGAAACCCATGTCTGCGATGAGCTTCTTCAGCGTAAATATAATATAATTAATGATAATTATGATGTTAACGAAACTGCTAGGAACAACAAGTTCATCATCATCATCATACCATATTCACGCTGAAAAGGCTCTTCACAGACTTTGGCGAAACGTACGGAAGCCTCATATCCAATAGACCACGGCAACCCATCCCTGAAATCAACTCTTCAGTGTCTCGGATGAAATGATTTTTTATATCAGTACCATCACTGCCAAAATAAGTTCACTTTTCCAGTCACCCCTGTTTCGGGAAAGGGTTGCGTTTTAATTTTGAAAATACACATGCATTATGTGCAAGTATGAGTTTACACGTGTCTGATCGTGGGCACATATTAAATGTATACATATTTTTTAAACTTAGATTAAAGATAATCAAAATAAAAACTCCTACAATCGGAAGATCCATTTTTTGTTCCGGTATTTTTAGTGTGTCTTTTCCCTTAACGTGCATCAAGAAACTTCCTTAAATAACTCTTTAAAAAATGAAGACATTATTTTATTATTTTGTAAACAGTTTTCAATTCAAACTATATCTATAATCTATAATCTAAGTTGCAAGAATATATTCATTTAAAGTTTTCAAATGCATGCCCACAAACAAACACGTGTAGTTCGCGCTTACAAATGCTGAATGTGTACTCCAAACCTTAAATGAACATAAGCCCTACACCTTTTTCCGAACTTCCCTGACACAGGGGTGACATTGGCAAAGTGAACCATTTTTTTACAGTATGGGTGGTTAGCCTCATACCAACCTATAAGTCAAGGAAAAAATCGTTGTAAATAATAACGAAAAATAGCTCTGCGTAAACTAAAATTAATTTCTAAATGAAAATAAAATGTGCACTGTGCACTTTGTTTCTATTCAACTAGTTTTTTTCCATACTTAGTTCATACTCTTTTATTTGTGAATGGTTAAAGTGCACGCGACCGTCTGCAATTGCTCGTAATCATAGGGTCAAGGGACCTCACATTCACATACTAATTGCTGGTCTTTAATTAACACCACTTTCTAAATAGATGACCATTGTAAAAATGGACACTGACTCATTCAGAGTTAATTTGTACGTGTCGAAATTGTTGCACTCAAAGTCTAAGCTACGCAATAAAAGTAACTTCTTACCGCGTTTTCCTAAAAATATACCGGAAAGGTTTAATCAGTATTCACACGAAATGAGTACCAGCTCGAGAAAAACGCGGCAAGAGCTTGGCACTGTATAATTTAGTAGCGTTTTTGTTGTTGTTGTACATTGAAGAAATGCAATAAGACAGTTTGTTTATTCCTTGACTTATAGGTTGGTATGAGGCTGACCACCTATACTTTAAAAAATGCTTCACTTCGCCAATGCCACTCCTGTTTCAGGGAATGTCGGCAATTTACAACCATGATACTTCTCGCCTTCATAAAATACAAATTGTGTTTTTTTGAAAAGCATCATCAAAAGGAAAAAGATTACATCTAATGATACATCGTAGAGCGAAAGAGTTCTAATTTTTAAAATGATTTCTGTTTAAATAAAAATAGTCGTGACTAAGATTTTCCATTTCTATATTGGCAGAAACTCCCAGGGGTGGTTAACAACAGATAGGTTTGCGTTTTACTTACTCCCTACATATACGGGAAGGGGGCGTTAGACTGACTTTATCTTATCGCGGTCCACACACCTGCCAATAATGATTAAAACATAAATAATTGATCGCTGTGGTTGTTTCCCTGAGCGGCGACGCAGTTTACCGCCCCCTTTCACCACCCTTCTCCCTACCACCCCTTTGTAACGCCTCCTTAAACCACACTACTTCCTACAACCCCTTTTTAACGCCTCCTTTTACCACCTCTCATTTTCGCAACCCTTTTTAACGCCTTTTTCTACCATCCTTCATTTCTACAACCACTTTTTAACGCCTGTTTCTACCACCATATATTTCTACAACCCCGTTTTTAAAGCCTTCTTCTACCATCCCTCATTTTCAGAACCCTTTTTAACGCCTCTTTTTACTATCCCGTTTCTATAACTCATTTATAGCGCCTCTTTTTACCACACACCATTTCTACAAGCCATGTTAACGCCTCCTTTAACCACATAAGATGAAGAATGCGGTGTTTTGCGTACATCATAATGTGTCGAAGGTACGTGAAGTAAGATGCCTCCTAAAGACGTTGGCTACGACCCAAACAAAATTACGAGATTCATGACAGTTCTCGCATAACGGTTCGTGTTATACCCTAAAAATGTATTTTTAGTTTTTTGAGTTGATTACAGTAGGTAAATATGGATGAATGTTGAAACAAAGAAGACGAAGAAAAATACCGCCCCTTTTTAAGGGAGAGCGGGATTCCCAGAGCCGCCCCCTTTTTCCACCCACCGGCCCCCTGGGAGGCGTTTCGCAGACTAGGCGGCGGCATGCGTCAATTATGCAAATACCACGTACAAACATGAAGATGGCTTATTTGCAACGTACATAAATATGCGTGACTCAAACACGAGCGTGTTAACAAGAAACTTGAAAACAAAAAACAAAGAATGTGGAATTATCATTTCTTAAGGCAGTGCCTTGTTGTAACAGCCATCCTCTTGAGCTGCAAACAGGACGAGACATCCATGAGCCGCTTCAAATCCTGGATGTATGAAGTTTTTGGCCACCCTTGTTTGTCTTCACAAGATATTGTCTTCAAAATGTTGCTAAGGCAGGTGTTATTGGTTTGACCGAGTCTGATAATCGCGAAATTGAGTGTCTAACAAGCTCTCTTCTTTTTTCTACTTCCTGCAACGCCTTTTCGATGGACTTCCTTTCACACGCTGCATTTGTATACATACAACCTCACATGAACATAAACTTTGCAAATCCTGCAGCTTTTTCCTGAAACCGGAGTGTCATTGGCAAAAGTGAAGCAATTTTTTACAGAATGGGGGGTCAGCCTAAAAAATACAGGAATCCTAGGAAGAAATCTTGGATCGCTAGCCGAAAAACTCAAAATGCGAATGTTTATAACTTCAGAAATTTCCAAAAACGCACTAAATCTCAAAAAATAATGTCACATTAAAATCGTCGACTGGGGGTGGGGGAAGGAGAGGAGGATAGAAACGCACTCAATCTCTAAAGATTCAAATATTTGAATTTATTATTAAATTTATATTATTTAGCCACTGAACTACAAAAATAGTGTAACTTCTTGTTTTCCTTCAGTAATCTAGAACTTCACGTAAAAAAATGAGAAATGTGTTAAGTGCATCAGGCTTGCAGATCAAGGTAGGACGTTTCTCTACGGAGTGCGTCGGAAGGAATATTAGGAAACTCGATCATCTTTTGAGGACGGAATATTAACCTCGCAGGGAAATATGCTCTCCTGGTATCGGCGCTCTGGTGAAGCAAAATCCCTCGCTTTGTTTTCCACGACGGCGGATCAATATTGCCACTTTCCTTCTGTGACAATAACTACATCACAAATAATCATCATCTTCTTCTTATACAGCCATCTACATCCAATGCTGGGTATAGGCCTCCCCCATATCTCTCCATCCATCTCTGTCTTGCGCTTTTTGAATCCAGTCTCCAGCAAGCCTTCTTATATCATCAGACCATCTCGTGGAAGGTCTACCTCTGCTTCTCTTATCTTCACGAGGTCTCCACTCTACCAATCTCTTCGTCCATCTGTGGTCGGTGGTTCTAGCAACATGTCCCGCAAAAGACCATTTTAGCTTTGCCACTCTCTCTACGACATCGGTTACTACGTCATCATCATCACTAGAACGAAAAACAAGGATGGGAATTGGTCTCCTTGATCGACTACAGTCAGCGCTTCCTATCGCATGACATCTAACCCCACAAAATATACTAAACCATTGAGTCGAAAAAAGTGTACTACAAAAAAAAACTGAAATATGCTCCATACAGAAGATAAAACAATACCTTGAAAATTATTCAGACAAAAGAAAACTTTTCTAATTAAAAGGCTTCAGCCAAGTAATGATTTTTTCTCATGAAGAAATGTTTTTTGTTGTACTCTTAATTTTTTAATGTCTGAAATCATTCAAGCGCTTAAAGAATTTACATTTTGAAATTTTCTGTGAAAATATACGATTTTTTTTTAATAACAACTAAAAAACATATTTGAAAGTTTTCTTTTTAATTTACTAATGAGATAGTTCGGGTAAAAAATGCAGTAAACTCTTTAATTTAATCTAAATTAGATGCTTACTTTGATAATTTTTCAAAAAATCTACAAGACTAAAACGTGAAACTTCGAGAACGATATAACGATACACTGTTCAAAAAATATATTATCTTAAAAAACGTTTTTTAACAAAACATTTAGCGACAATGGGTAAAATTTTCACACACTCTTTTACAATCTGATAATGATGAATGTATTGCCACGAATAGCCGTCCCAATAAACCATTCGGGAGGTCTATTTTGTTTACTAAGTGCCTTCACGCATACTCTGGAAGATCCATTATATTCCAATTCATTCGATGCATCATACTTGGTATTAATTCTCTTTTGTATCTAATCTAAAATGTATTTGATCAAGCTACAATTATCCATAATCTTGATTCACTTACATTAAATTATTATGCTTCGACTCTAGATATTTTGTTTATATATAACAGTATTTTAAGCGCCACCTTACACGGTACCTGCACTCGATTTATAAGCAAGGCTTAGCTGAGGAGCTCTAAGCAGCGTTATGGTATTGATTAGAGGTATTGAATCTGAATGGCGTTGTGAACGTATGCAGGTGACAACCCGGCCAATTAATTCTCAATTACATGCAATTTGCCGGCGAGGAAGCGTTCTTGAGACAGCACCTCTTGAAGCATGCGCCGTGACATATCCATCTTGCATGTATAATTTTGTGTTTTATATTGTTGTACATTTATTTTCAAATATATTTTTTATTCATAGTAAACGCCTGAAGAAGGTTTTACAGGAATTGATATGTTATGAATCAGAATTATACTAAGTCCTGACAGTTTTTTTGTCCTATTTATAAATGGGAGCAATGACTGCCTTCCTCCAGTCCATCGGTACTACTCCGGTGTTCACACAAAGCCTACATAATTCTAACATCCATTCCAGCCAATTTTTTCACATTCCCCTCCTGCTTTTAACATCTTACCATTTATTCCATCAAATCCAGCAGAATTGGCAGATAACTTTTCTGTTATTTTGGCTTTGCTAAAATGTCATTTTTGAAGATGGAGAAAACATAAAATTTCACACGATTATTCAGTTTACAGGGAACTATAAACAAGAATTATCCATTTTTTGTAACCCTGTTTCTTTTAACTATTTTTTATTGTAAGAAATTACAAACGTTTTTTTAAATAATTTTATGTACCTACCTGATTATGGTGTGAGAACCGAAAACGTTTGTAAATTTTACAAAGAAAAAGTTAAATTAAACAGTGTCTCAAATAGAAGAAAATTTGTTGAAATTAATAATGAACTATGATTATAAAGTATTATATTGCGTTTGACAGTCCTGTGTTTGACATGTCTGACTAACAGTTCTGTCCTATAGTATGCTTCAACGCCATAAGCTAGAATATTTTAGTATATTATACCTGAATGTCTGCCATCATTTGAGGGTGGGAGGGACTTCCCCCCTAAAGGGGAGCTTTGATAATAAATTGATATAATATTCCCCCCGACATGGTCTTATTGCAGATCTTCCCTTAATGCTCTTGTCTAGGAGTGGCGTCAACCAATTAATCAATTAACTCAAATCAATTAATTTGCATTAATTAGATTAACAAGGTGGAAATTATGTTTTCGAAATTGTAACTTGATTTCAATTGATTAGAAATTATAATGTTTATTTAATTACTATAACGCCTTCTAAGATTTTTAGAATAAAAGAGAAATAGAGATTGAAGGAAAAAAAGTTGATTTCAAACTGAATCACTCTCTAGGAGTGCCGACGCATATTTGATATTTTTTTTTGTTTACGCGATCGAGGTGAGTTTTTTTATCGTTGTTCCAAGTTGGGTGAGCATGTAATAATTGATGTAGATATCACGCCGAGAAATTGTAATTATTTATTTATTATAATTATTATTTATTCCGCGCAAGAGCCACAACACATTGCCACCTAATTAATTTTCATAAAATTCCATCATAATTTAGATGCTGACCACTGATTAACTCTAATCCGAGACACTGGAGATGTTTCATTTCAACATTCGAAACATAAACATTTAGAGAATATCCTGGTTGTATTATTGTTCTTTGAATATAGGTTGTTATGGAGCAGACTACACAAACTGATTCACTTTTACCAATATCACCCCTGTTTTAGAGACGGTGATCAAGAGTTGAAAAGTTTATGTCCATTTGATGTATGTTTTTTTTTGTAATAACACATGCAGCATGTGGCAGCGCGATTTTTTCTTTGTTTGCTTGTTGGCATGCATTCAATAGGAATCTTATTTTTTACAGGGTTTGATGGCTTACAGTCTTTCAAATTTCTGCCCAGAATAGTAAGAAAAACGAAGGTTTTAGTCAGAAAAATATTCCAAATAGTGTGTGAAAATTTAAAAAATAAATCAATTCCAGCATTATTTTCTAATTTTCAGTGTATAGTGTTATTAAAAAAAAATCAAATATAATTAATTACACATGAATTCACATAGAAAAAGATGTGACTATGGGAAAGGCAATCAAATATTTTCTTAATGGTGGCAAAAAGGCAGTAGGTACTATACAAGACGTTTGATTGCCAAGAAAAAAGTTCGAAATTCAAATTTGTACTCATTTTAATTCGAATAGTTTTTATTAGCCATCACTAGTGCTGCCCGCTCGAAGACGTATTCCACAGGATATAAGTGGCAGATTCGTTCAACCCGATAATTTATTCCGCGGTAGTAAAGTTGTTCTACAACTTTGATAACCTGGCAACATTGTTAATGAATACACAAACTAAGCATGAATCTAATTAGCACGATCGATTGCTTTGCCGCGAAAAAAAACACAGACACAATCTCATAGGTGGTGTAAATGAAAATTCATATAAAATAATCATATAATATTAGAATGATGCTGGAGTGATGCTTTCCGGGATCTGTTGCCGTGGTCTGTTGGAGCTGGAGCTTCCGGACGAGCATCATCAGCCGGCCGTTCAAGCCTGAAACTCTTATTCACTATTAGAATGATTTATCTGGTGAGCGCTGTTTTTGTGTAGGTAAACAACACCTAAAGTCGAGCTTGGTCGTCGCTATAGAAAGCGCCAATTCTCAAGCAAGACACAGTTAATGTAAGGCTGGATGGACCTTTGGTGAACGGTCATTGGTAAAGGTATATGAATTGTTCAACCCAGTGAATGGAATATTTGAAAAAATAAATGCTTTATATTTTGTGCTCCGCCGGGATTCAAACCCACAAACCTACATTTACGAGTTCGAAGTGTTAACAACTAGACTACGGACCGGTCATCTTAGTCGTGTATAATATTGAGGACTAAGATGACCGGTTTTAATTAACCGGAATTAAAGTATTGCAATCTAATGGGTAAGTTTACAAACATAAGATATTCATGATCCATGCATTTGTAATCTAAGAAGCAAAGGTATTTAAAAATGAAATGCATTTGTATTTATAAATACAAATGCATTTGCATATGTATTTAAAAATTAAAAATAAAAATGAAATGACATTAGCAGAATGAATATTTTTTTACAGCATTGATCAAATGAAAAATATCAATTTGTTGTATTTAATTTATTTAAACAAATCTAACTTTCATTATACCTAACAATAATGCATTTTTGAATCTTACATTTGTGTTTAAAATTTTTTTTTTATCTATGAATTTTGTTTTTGTTTTGGAAAAAAAATTGTTTTGAAAATTATTTTATAAAATATATTTGTAACTATTCTGCTCCCGAAGATGCCTCATTAGGCGAAAATATTCGAGCATAAAAGAAATAAATAAGTGAATTAAAACTTTTTTTCCATTTAAATTTTTTAAATAATTAAATCTAACGGGCTTTGGAATGTATGTAAATAAATATATAAGTATCCCGAGTATAAAAAATTGATATAAACTCCCCTCGATCGAGTAAATCGAAAATGTATGGATGATACGACAGCACTCATGGTGAGTGATTTAGTTTTTATACACCTTTTTTAATTTACGCAATAGAGGAGAGCCTAACCAACGCTTTATACTCGGGGTACTGTTATCAATTTTTTTTTTATGACAATTCGATTCAGTAGATACATAGTTTACAAATTGGAATCAAACGGTATTTATTTAGTAATTAAAACTTATGTTAAAAAAACTAAGACAGCTTAATTAAGTCATTAATTTACATATTGGAATCAATAGATTATTAATATCTGTTTTTTTTCATACATTTATTTTTTCATTTCTTCTATAGACACTGCTCGACCTCTTCAGTTATTTTTTTTTAACTTTTCGCTACTTTGAGCATTTCTCCAGAAGACTATCCAGAATTTCCTAGAACGACTAATTCCTTGACTTATAAGTTGGTATGCGGCTGGCCACACATACTCTGGAAAACGCAACACCACTGAAGATGTCCGTTGAAATATGAGTGAAACGTACGAAAACGAAAATTCCATGTGAGCTGTATTGGGCATTAATGAAATATTTTATTTTTTATGAATGTAAGTTAAATATAAACGTATATATGTCATTAAAAAAATAAACAACTTTATAACAGCAACAAAAATATGTTTTTAAAGCATGGAAAAATTAAAAAGAAATATATATATATTTTTAATCGGTACTACACATGCTTTGATCGCAATCATTTTAATACAACATAAAAGATGAATTTTAAAATTATAAAAATATACATTTTGAAATTCTTTCGTTCTGAGAAATGTTATTTGTTAAAATAAAGGTACAACATACACGTGCCGAAATAAAAAAAATTAAAACATCTGTACAGTGAATAAAATGATAAATTAAATTATTTTTATTTGTATTTTTTTTTATACATGTCGGTTTCGTAATGAATGATTCGCCGCGTACACGAACAAGGCTCCAGGTGTGAAAATAAATAAATAAAACATTGAAAAAAAAGTATGAAAAATTGACCTGGGTAACGCTCTTGAATCAGCACCTTAACAAAGTATAAAAAACGTTTAAACTAAGTCGTAGCGTTTATTAAAAACAATGTATAGTAATTTAAACAGCGACTCTGGTGAACGTTTTAGTTTTATGAACATTTTTTGTAGAATGTTATAGTTGAGTTTTATACTTATAGAGAGCAGTACGCCTAGAATAAAGCATTGCGTTAACTCATCTCGATAGCGTAAATTGAAATAATTTAGGGAAACTAAATTGCTCGCTAGGAGTGTCGTGGTATTTTTCATACATTTTCTATTTACGCAATCGAGGGGAGTTTATGTGATGTTTTATACTCGGAGCACAGGTGTTAAAATCGCTTGAGCTGTTCTCTAGGACTAAACATCATTTATATATTGAGTCGTGTTTTCATATGAAAGAACTTATTTTGACCGCCTACCTGTACCTACTTTTTTTCTCTTCACGAATAAAAATTGACAAAAACATGAGCTGGTCTTAAAAAAAAACTTCGTTTTTTGATGATAACGTGGATATTTTTTAAATATTAAAAGAAAAAAACTCCAGTTTGGTCCAATATGCCAAAGCAAATAAATAATTTAAATACTGCACTAAATCTGAAAAAAAAATTACGTGTTGAAAGTAGGCTTAACCACGGCAAAGTTTATTTCGTAAATTTAAATATGCATGAAATACCACGCAGGGTAAACAAAAGTTTGTTCTAAAATATACGGCCTTCTCACATACTACCACTATGGTTCAATTTCTAGATTTCATTGTAATAGAAAATGTATTGTATGTCACTGCTCGTAATTAGCTATTGTAATACTCGTCCTGTCTAACTGTCCCAAACAAGCAATCATTTTATGTGCAATGACCCTCATTACTTGGCAGTGCCAAAATAACTATTTCAAGCATTGATGGTCCATATTTTGAAATGTGTTAAATGGTTTTGAAGAGTAAAAATTATTTAGTTATTAAAAAATCTTGTTTTATTTTCACTTTTTTTATTATTTATATAAAGGACACAAACGTTTTCGACTACTTCGTAGTCATCATCAGGTGATCAAATTGATCAGGTGATCAGGTGATCATTTCGACTACGAAGTAGTCGAAAACGTTTGTGTCCTTTATATAAATAGGAATAAAAAAAGTGAAAATAAAACAAGATTTTTTAATAACTAAATAAAGATGAATTTTCACAGTGTTAATGCACCAACCATCCAAAAAGTTAAAATTATGTTGAACAGAACATATGTAAGATTAAAGTCGTTTAATAATACAAGAATTTCTTATACCTACATACATAACTCCAGTGTTCGTTTAATTTGTTCACTTTGTTATGGAAGCAGATTTTAATATAAATTGGACAGTTGTGTAATCTAATTTAGTTGTGCGTGTTAAATAAATTAAAATAATTATTTTGCTACGCCGAGACTCGTGTAAGACAAGATTTCTTGGAATTGTTGTGTTTTGTAGCAATTTGTATGAATAAACAAATACATACATTCGTTATTTTTATCATTCAAAGAAAATATTGGATAATTTAACTTAACATATAATTTTACAGTATAAATTATGTAACAAAAATAAATAGAAGTTTTCACTTTATAAATTAAATCTTCTATCAATAAGTCTTTTTATGATCAATTATTTTATGAAAAAATAACAACTTTGATACAAAAGAAAACAATCACGAAAACAAGCTACAGAAACTCATGTAACAATATTGAAAAATGTATTGTTTGTTTTGGTCTGTCATTTTGCCTGTTGTGTTAAAGATGGAAATAACCATTCCAAGACAAATTTGGATAGATTTACGTTTATGATTCCTAAATTTGTCTTCAAAATTACTTTCCGGAGCATTCTTTACATGAATTCATTAAAAGTATATTTTTATACATCAAAGAAGTATTCGTGGAATGAAATTTTTGATTAGCAATTATTTTTATATAACTAACTTGATAAAAAAATACACGCTATTTAAAAATTATTTACATTTAATTAAAAAATATATATACATATTTCAAAAGTTTTTTTTATGGATGAGTAGTATCATGTTGGTAAATCGCATTCTTCTTTACAAATTTATTGAAAAAAAAATACTTTCAGAAAAATTGCATCCATAAAAGAACCAAATATCAAAAGCACAAATAAATTATTGAAGGAATATAAACCATTTCTAAACAAATTTTATTAGACTTAAAATTAAAACTAATTAAATTAGGTTGATTTATTTGGTGAGCGCTGTTTTTGTGTGTATCACACCTCAAGAGCTCTGTGCGAGCTTGGTCGTCGCTGTAGAAAGCGCCAATTCTCAAACAAGACCCAGTTGCTGTAAAACTGGATGGACCTTTAGTGATCGGTCTTTGGTAAAGGTATATTATTATTTTCACCAAGCAAAGAGCTTATTTGAAAATATAAATGTTATATTTTTTATGCTCCGCCGGGATTCGAACCCATAACCTTCCAATTACGAGCCAGAAGTGTTAACCTTTAGACTACGGATCGGTCCCAGTCATCCGTATTGAAACCCAAGTGGTTTTATTTACTTTATTCTGCAATAAATTGCAAACGGTACCAAGTGCACCCATTAACGAGTAAACACAGAACCAAACGGTTAGCTCAAAGATTGCCAGCCAGTCTAGAAACAAATTCAAAGCAGACAGTCGCAAGTACAAACAAAATGTCGCCGCGGTGTGGCTATCAAGGGACGCGTGTGAAAGCCAAGCAGTGAGTAGCGGCCGGGAGCAAGCGCAAACACACAAGCAACCGGGCACCCTAAGGGCGATAAACATGCCTGCAGCGAACTTGGGAGGCGGAGCTTCTAACTTTGTAAGGGTGGAAGCATCGACTTGGAATATAAAGGAGCTGAAACTATTTTAACGTAAATACATGGTCCCTCCAGAATCGTATCCTTTTCCTCCTATATCTGATGATGTCTTCAGTATCTTACATGCTTTTGATTTCTCAGTTCCTTAATCGGTCTCTTAGTGTTTTTGCAAGAGGTTTGTTTGGAGCGTTTTCATCTCAGATATTCCGGATTTGGTCAGTAAATTTGTAAATTTCAAATTGTCATAATATAATACATCATGACATGTGTAATTATTATTAGGTGCCGATACCCAACATGGGAAAGCAAGAAATATAACATTTAACATGATAATTAAGTATTCTGCAGAAAGGGTGCCTCCGGAAGACGTAGCAACGTTGCCAGTAAAACGTCGAGAAAAGTAAAAGTTCTCCCATGACGGTTCATCTAATATCCGAAAAGTGTTTGATCATTAAGTTAGTTATAATCTGTAAATACCCTGTTGTCTTTGACATGTCTGAATTTGACAGGTCCAGCTGACAGTTATGTCTTATAGTATGCTTCCATGCCGTACTCTAGTTTCAGCTCCACTTGCATTATAGGTACGAGTACCTCAATCAGTAGAAGAATCGTTACTGGAGGTGGACGAAGTGCAAACGCGCAATAACAGTAAAGTTTCAATGGTGGTAATGACTAGCGGAATGGATTATTACTTGACCATTGTTGAGTGAACATCAAATTAGTTTCAGCCACCCGAACAAACTTTGATATTGAAATAAAAAACTAGATAACGTTATTGACTTTGTAGATTTCTCCACATACTTATAACAATTTATTTTATATGTCTAGTGTTTTGTATGCCTTTTTCATAGCTTTTTTTTGGTCTACGACTTACGTTTTGAGGCTGTACGAATCTCCAGCATTTGTTTTAGATAGCCGTTTCTATAATATTCTTGACTTACCTGAAACAAAGAAAAAATATAAATTAGTTCAAAAACATCATTAAATACTTATTACGGTGTGATTCACACACACAAAATCCATGGCACAACCGCCACTCAACATGAATTTTCCAAATAAAAAAACGATGATCCATCGATTAGCTACGAATCAAACGTGTTGTGAAGTATCCTGTTAGTTTTCAAATTATACATTCTGCCTGGGCTGTCTAGCTCATGATGATGATGATGATCTAATGAGCTGCTTTTCAAGCACATACAACAAAAAGAGCTTCCGAAAGAGTTACCAGACTTTAACATAGATTTCAAAAGCAGTCTTGTAAAAGGAGTAAAAGCCCATTTTTCTCTAATCTATTTGATCCATAATTTTTTTGTGTATAAAAGTCATGTTAGGTGGCGGTTGCGCCATGGATTTGCTTTGTGTAAATAACACCGAATAGGTTTAATTTGGAAGATATGCACGTTAAAGTCTGCTTAGCCGAACGTAACAAAATTTCAACGTGCAGTGAGATTTTAATGCTGCATGTTTACACTGTCTGTGGGATTAAGTGGGAGATCAGAGCTGTCCACTGCTGCCCTACCGACTTAGGGTAGTTTAAGGGAGTACTCCTCAACTGCTGTACCGTGGGCTTACAATAATAATACGTTTTAGTGTTTCAAAAATAGAACCAATTTATTTATATTGGACCTAGGCACACTTGTATTTTTGAACAACTCCACGAGGCAACGTGTCACATATTCAATCGTCGTGTCGAAGGGTGCCCCCGAAACACGCTGGCTATGACGCGATGCCAGCGAAACGTCAATTATGATTTGATTTCCTCATAAAAGTCCGTCTAATATCCGAATTTTTATTTTTAGGGTTAATTTTAATATGAACATTACAACAGAGACTCATAACGTCCTATATTAAATAGTTTGTGATGCTCTACAGTTCCGAGACAGAGACTCTAAAAGTGAAACCATGCTTCGGATTCCTTAGGCTGATACAATAACCAATGTAGAAGTATTGAGAAGAGCATAAACGAATAGAGAACTCCTGTTGAATGTGAAGTTGTGTAAAATATCATATCTGTGGCATGTATTGCGCGGACAAAGTACCATTTTCTGCAGCTGATAATGTCAGGCAAGATAAAGGGATGCCAGGAAGCTGCAGACGTCATGACTGCGCAATGTGTCAGACTGAACAGGATTAGAAAAGGTGTAGAGGAGTTATTCTGGACAGCGCAGGACCACGAAGCCTTTTCTGGAGTGATCGACAACTTCAAAGGACCTGACAGAACACTGACATAATATGATATCGATACCTTAAAGGTACAACTGAATAAGTGACTAATTAAGCATTAAGCTAACATGGGTTTCTTAGATAAATGCACCTTTTTGCCTATTCCCTACGAGGGAAAGCACTAAAAAAGTGCGAAATCCTGTAGTTTAAAAGTTTTTCATGAGCGCTTCCTGATAATTAGTCCGCTTACTATGAGAAGTTACACTCAATTTCTGGATTATTGCAATGGTCTGTTCTGGGGTCTTCCAAGGTTTCAGCAGTCTAGACTGCAGTCCGTCTTTAATGCTGCAGCCAAATTACTTTTAGGAGGACGAAAAACTGACCATGTCTCTCCTCTGTTGCGGCGCCTTCATTGGCTGCGAGTCCCAGAGAGGATTGAGTACAAAATATGTGTTTCTGTTTTTAATGCCCTCAGAGGAGTTGCCCCATCGTACTTGTGTGAATTGTGCAGAGTCGACCAGATAGGTGGAAAACGATGCACTCTTCGTTCTGCACAGAGTGACGCCGTAAACAGGCTTCAACTGCCTCTTCGACGGAACAGAACTGGTTTCGGAGACAGGGCTTTTAGTTCGGCTGGTCCATCCTGCTGGAATAGTCTACCTCTGGAGTTGAGAACAGAGACCAGTGTTGGCAGTTTCAGGAAGTTGCTTAAGACACATTTGTTTAACAGAAGCTTCAACACATAAAAGCGCCCTTGGGGTGGCTAGTGCCACTAAACGGCGCTGTATACAAATTGTCCAATTATTATTATTATTATTATTCAATTAAATATTTATCCACAATTCCTCTAATCAGTGAATCATCGGTTATAAACCTTTTGTGTTGTTGGGATAGCAAGGTTTCGGAGCACTGTTTAATGCCTTGGTAGGGTCAGGGATGACAGATTCAGGGGATGGGGGCGGTCAAAGCCTCTCCAGACAAAACGGAGGCACGCAGGGGTGAGGGGCAATGCCCACAGTTGCGCGATATGTTTCAGGAAAACTAACTCTGAAAACTTCTCGAGTCAACGGGTCTGCTATGATGCCCTATCATAGGATTATAAATGAGGTAATAGATAGTCACACCATGTTGGAGAGTTTTGAAATATATATGACGACATGAAGTTAAAGATAGCGTGATCTATTATATTTACATGAGAGAATATTTTTTAACATACAAACACTTTTTACCCTTTCTGTTGAGGGTTTTTGCTCTTCTATAATCTAAGATGCAAGAATATAATAACATTTAAGATTAACAATTACTTGCATGCCCACAAGCAAGCATGTTTAAATGCGCGTTTACACATGCTGCATGTGCAATTACAAAATAAATACCTAGATCTATAATGAACACACGCACTACGACTCTTGACGAACTTCCCTGAAACACGAGTGACAATGTGAAGAAACAAAGCGAAACCTTTTTTACAGCATGGGCGATTAGCCTCATACCAATCTATAAGTCAAAGAAACAAAAAGTTATTTACATTGAACTAGGTACCAAAAAAACAAAGAATGTAACAATTAAAACGAACAGTCACGATTTTTGCATTGTAGAGCTGCCGCCATATTTTTCGATAAAACATGTTCATTACGATGAACCCAAATGCGATGTTTTTTTATGTGTAATATTTTGAATTCTTCTATATTGAAGCGATGACAGGGAAAATCATTTTATTACCTAGAGACGTTAGAATAATTCATCTATTGATTTACTTCCAAGTTTCTTGTTTTATTCCCATGGTCCGCTCATCATGGTTTACCCACCCCTCCAACCAGCGCTGTCTCAGGGAGAAAACTTGCCTACCGCACCCCTGTCAGTGTGTATTCTGAGAATAAAACTTTTCGCTAAAACTCACCTTTAACGTTCCACCATAAATGTATAGAAACCAGAAGAGAACCTCTAGTGCGGCCTCTAATTTCCATACTTTTTGGTAATCGCTATGGTTGAACTTAATCGTAAAGTTGTATACGGGGGACACCAATAATTTGAATCGGTGGGGATATTTATAATCTAAGTTTTAAAGATATATTGGCCTTTAAAGGCTTATATTTAATGCACGCCCTCAAGCAAACGTTAGTTTATGCTAAAAATTATTAAAAAATAAACCAAACCTCACATGAATCTTGCACATCCTACCGCTCTTCCCTGAAACCGAGGTGGCATTGGCAAAAGTGAATCAAGTTTTTATAGCATGGGGGTCAGTCTCATTGACTAGTCCCAGTACCTAGAATCAGTTACCACCAGATATGCGAGGGTCAAGGATAGTTGATGACCTCAAGAGGAGGATGAAGACACATCTCTACGTCCAGTGAACAAGAAGTGCCCTTGGAGTGACAAGGTGTCAAGAAACAGCGCTGAAAAGCCGTCAATTTCCTCATCTTGCTCGACGACTTCTGCGAGGTATATAGTAAGACATAAGGACGGTTCTTGAAACATCAGGAACCGTAACATTTGCTACTTTGCTAGAACATTCTAGTTTGAAGATTCGAGCGTATGCTCACACCATCGAACGAACAAATAAAAGTATAATTATTCAAACACCCACATCTAGGGACACCAACACACTCACAAAGTAAAAACACACAGACGCACATATGTAACACTACCATTAAGGCTTCTTGGAAAGATCTCCGTGGTCTGCATATTGAAAGCCCCTGATCAAAAGTGTCTGAAAAACTTTGCACCAACTCTGCCACCATACTTCACTCAACACGCTTTTTGCGGAAAAACTTTGGACATCTGACCTATACCCTAAGTATAAAACAATACGTTTTAACGCAATAACAGCGTCTCAGTGAAAAAAATATTGAAATCCAAACACTCCCTAGATTCGCTGCTTTAGTTTCCATGTTTTAAAGTATTCTCGAGTTCAAACTAGTTGTGTATAAAGGTAAACTGTTTCTGTGTTGCCAAGCAATTCGCTCGTTAGTGGAAATAGCTGTTTTTCGTTGATGTTACAATGATTATCTATGTAAGAAAAAGTTGAAGGTTGTACGAGTACATTGATTGTGAAACAAGAATCGATTAACCACTTTCTTCTACAGTTAAGATTTTTTACGCATATCTATAATCTAACTTTGGAATACATATTTACAGGTGAGAATCATATCAAATGCATGCTCACAAGCAGACACGTGTTAGTACGTACTTGCACTTGCTGTGTGTTTTTACTTGCAAAATAAATAAAAACGAACCTAAAAAGAAAATAAATCCTTTAACATTAATTGTAGATTTTCCATAAAATAGTGGTGGCTTTGGCGAGAATGAAACAATTTTTACAGTATGGACTATGGTTAAGAAGTGGCGCTTTAAAGGAATGACTGGTGGAAAACTACTGGTATATGTGTCATTTATTGTAAAAGTGGTGTAACTCCATATTTTTAAAATACAATATGTTTTTTTGCTGAACGGTATCACTTTTAATTATTAAAAAATGATAACAAACTTTGTTTAGTTCTACTTTATTTATTTTTATTTAGTTACAAACAAAAATAACGAGTTGTGACCGGTTTCGGCCTCTTGGCCATCCTCAGAGAAACTGAAATCTTAAAATAATGGGAGACTATATAAAGCAAAATGAATGGTATCACTTTTAGTTATATCTATCATCATAAAATTGAAGCAACTTCAATAATTGTATTATATAATCTATAATCTAAGTTGCAAGGATATATTCATTCAAAGCTCTCAGATGTATGCCCACAAACAAACACGTGTAGTTCGCGCTTACAAATGCTGATTGTGTACTTACAAATAAAATCCAAACCTCAAATGAACATAAGCCCTGCAACTCTTGCCGACATTCCCTGAAACAGGGGTGACATTGGCAAAGTGAACCATTTTTTACAGTATGGGTGGTCAGCCTCATACCAACCTATAAGTCAAGGAAATATTAAGTATTAAGCAATAAAAAATAGAAAACTTTGAATGAATGCAAATATTTTTTTTCCTACACATAATTCGCCATAAGCTCGTTATCTCAAAATGCAGCTTCAAGGAGGTAATTCACTTTTACAATGAACGACACATATGGCTCTGAATGATAGGGTCCAAAACTACTGTGTTACAGCTTAGGAATAGGTCCAGTTTACATGAGAATATGTGAGTAAAAATACAAAAGAGTACAAAAAGGTGGTTTGGGTATCAAGAAAGGATAGGCCATGAACGACCAAACAAAAATTAACGAAGGGAATGTTAAATGTAAGAAAGCAAGGGAAGACCGAGAAATGAATTAATTCATCAAATAAGCGAGATTGCCAATGACTGGAATCTGAAGATTAAGAACAAGAGAAGAACTTGAATGAATTGAATGATGAATAGGAGATGAAAGAAGTGTGAAAGGACAGAATAACGTGGAGACACATCCACAGAGGATCTGGCTACCTATAGCGAAATGGTGGCTGTATAAAAGCACAAGAATACAGCCTTAGGGCTTTTGATACAAGTAATAGAACCTTAGTTTCAGATAACTTAATTTGAAACAGTAGTACAAAGTTATTCTGGAAATCAGAGTATTGGGGATCCGCTTAGCTAGAATGCTCGTACTTATTTAGTTGGATATCCCGATCTGGTATTTACACTAGTTAATATTTGGGTTTATTTAGATTCGCGTCCAAGTTTAGGGAATTAGTTTGAGATGCCAGATGCCCCTTGGTGTTATTGTTACTTCTCCTTAAATAATGATGTACGCTATGTGAAACTTGGGGCGACGAATGATTTCTACAGCAAAGAACTTCAGTAACGAACAATTGATTCGTTGATTAAAGAAAAAAAAAATACCTTTTGTTACCAAAGTGAAGAAAAGAGGAAAACTTTGAGGGGAAGGATAGAAATGAATTTAGTGGAGAAATCAACTGAGTAACTATATTTTTCATGCAGCTCACATGAAGCCCTCATCTCTTCCGAGCATTTTTGTACAAACAACCGTTCACTATGCAAGTTTCTGAGATGAGAGCGTATCTACAATCTATAATCTAGGTTCCAAATATATACTTACATTCAAAACTCATATCAAATGCATGCCCACAAACAGACACGTCTAAGTTCGCGCTTACAAATGCTGAATGTGTACTTACAAATGAAAACCAAACCTAAAATGAACATAAGCCCTGCAACTTCTGCTAACCTTCCCTGAAACAGGGGTGGCATTGTCAAAGTGAACCATTTTTTACAGTATAGGTGGTCAGCGTCATACCAACCTCAAGTCAAAGAATGTCAATGACATAGAAAAAAAAACTGTGATATCACACAGTCGGGTTGCTGGAGAAGATTAACATTTTTTATTGGTTTCGAAGTACCTATTTACAAAGAAAACATAGAAATAATCAAAGTTTGAGCATCCTTTCCGAGTCAGTTTTATTTCAAACAGTTCCTTGACTCATAAGTTGGTTTACTGCGACTCCCATACCATAAAAAAGGGAATGTGTAATCGCCAACTTATCCGTGTCTGCTTGTGGGTACACGCTCAATATGAATCCTTACGGTGAAGATATCTTTGCAAGTTAGATTTTAGAGAGACAATTTTTAGAGAGACACATTTACACTATTCCAGGACTATTTTTCGATTTAACGTAGGTAGAATGAATGTTCTTTTAAAATGTTACAAACGAAAAAGCTCGTAAGTGAAATATTCGTAACACAAAGAAATCGGCATCCTTTTACAACGTCCGTTCATGCGGTAAAACTGTTTGACCAAACTATTTGAATCAACAAATACGTATTTAAAAATCTTGTTTGCATAAGGCGGATTGCTTGAAGGGGAGTCGAACCCAGAACCTTAAAAATACACTTGACAGCGCTAACCAGAAAATACAACAAAATACTTCGAAATATTTCGGCATCTATAATGGAATGTAGAGAAGGTTTATATGAGTTCTTGTAATATACATGTACATATTTAATACAGTAATGCGGGTATCTCAAGTGTTTCACTACGCCATTTGTGCCTTTCAAAACTTATTTTTCCACAGGTAAGGGAAGCACCTTTAATAATAAAATTTTGCTGGTAATGGATAACCCGATAGACATTAATGTTCACACGACCCCTTTAGAGGGTAGTCTACATGTTTCCTGAAAAATTGATCAATATTTGATAAGCGGTTTAGCCAGGAATTGGGCGCATTTTTTCCACACATTTTCTATGCAAGTCAAATAAGCTGTACATAAAGTGCTACTTCTCACCGTATAGTCACTAAAGGGGTTGAATGTTGCGTGTGGAACCTATTTATTTACGCCTTACGCAAACCACTTCATAAAAGATTTTTTAAGCCCTTGATTGGTACGAATCGAAACCTTCTGGCGTGAAAAGCAAGCATTCTACCAAGTGAGCTATCGACCGGACATATAAATACACGGAGCCTTTTGAAAAAAACCTTTAATTGATTAGGTCTATACATTATTTGTTCTCTTACAAGATATAAATAAATACGCAATCACCAACTCCACTTAGCTATCCCTTTCATCATTCTCTTTGTAAAAGTTGTTTCGTTAGTTGTTAACAGTCCTTTCTTTCTTTCTGTGCGGTCAAAATACCATTTCTTCTTAGACTTTCTTCTCAGTTTTATTCTCTTCAATAAGCTCTGAAACCATTACAAGTATTAAAGAGACGAAGGGTGAGAATTTTTATAAGGCAACCCGGCTAAATACCCATAGGCCCAATTACATGTCTTCAACGAAATAAAGTTACATATTACTATTATTCTAGGTCCGGTCCGTGGTTTTGTAGTAAAAGCGCTGGATAACAAGGTAGTGGATTTGAGTCTAATATACATAAAAATACATCGTTTAATTGTTCATATTTGCTTTTTGTTGGGTTGAAAAATCCATCTTCATTTCCAAGAAGGGTTACGTGTTGCGAGAGTAACCTATTCATTTTTATAGTTAAAGGGGACGGCCTTATGCCAACCACATCAGTTGAAGTGGGTGTTTCCCAGCCTCCAAAGAAGGCTGGTTCTTATTTTCTATGAAGGTTTAGTGAATCTAGCCGGAAGTTTATTTTGGTTTTGAAATAATCACCGAAATGGAAAATCATTTCTGAAGCCCTAAGTGAGATCGAGCCCTAGACCTGCGGCATGGAAAGCAAGGATTCTATCAACTGAGCTCACTTTGCCAACTGAGTTCACTTTGCCAATGTCACCCCTGTTTCAGGGAAGGTCGGCAAAAGTTGTGGGGCTTATGTTCATTTGAGGTTTGGATTTTATTTGTAAGTACACATTCAGCATTTGTAAGCGCGAACTACACTTGTTGGTTTGTGGGCATACATCTGAGAGCTTTAAATGAATATATCTTTGCAACTTAGATTATAGATTATAGTTATTATAGCTATCGACCGGACTACCGAGCCAAGGTGCGATTTACACAAATACATCATCATGCGATTAAAATACAAGCCTTTTTATTCAGGCTTCTTTTCTCTGCCATAACATCCATTTTTATTTTTACAATATTCCAGATTTTCTTTGCTACTACCAAGCCTAATTTTGAAAGGATAAGATAGTTACTTGAAAATAATACAATAATTTGATAATAACCTTGCTCGGCAGTAGAATTACTCCAGTTATAGGCCCCGGATAAACTATTTATAGGGGTGAAATCTACCCTCTCACCCCCAGGCTACGTTACTTAAGCTTTCTATTGATGACGCGGCATTTTCACGGACAAAACCTTACCATGCCATAACTCAGTAACAGCGTCTGCAGAATACTGATAGCAGAGACAGAAAATTTTATTTTTAGCCATTCAATATGATGGTTTTTAGAACTGAAAGTGTAGTGAATGAGATGGTTGGAATGGTGAATTCGGTAAGCCAAATGAAACACACTACTAGATATAATACAAAACATTAAAATAAGGAAAAGGTTCAGTACAAAAGGTGGGGAAGACAGCAAAAACGATACTAGTTCGAACATATACATATAGTAGAATGGGAAATGGTACGATCCCATGTATCGCTATTCAAGGGAACCCAACTGGAAGAAGACCTCCAGGAAGACCTCCGAAGAGATGGTGTGTTGGCTGGCAGCCTAGATCACAGGAGAAAGTAGCGACACAAACATATCCTTTAAATCTATGAAAAAAAGGTTACCCAAAGATTTGTATGTAAAGTTTTGCTGAAAGTGTGTCGGGATTGGATGTCTATTGAACTAAGGTAAAGTTTAGGGCCTTGCCATGCCATAATTCAGTAAAAGCGTCTACAGAATACTGATTACAAGAACAGAAAATTGTATTTTTTGCCATTGGATACTCTATGATTGGATATGATGGTTTTAGAGCTGAAAAGGTGGTGAATAAGATAGTAGGAATTGATATTTGATGAAAGACAGATTGGAACCGTTGGACTGAATCAAGTTGATGTTGAGACTATTGAAGAAGGGAAAGCGATCTGTCATCTATAATCTGAGTTATAAAATAATGGAAACATTGAAGTTTCATATTAAATGTATGCTCATAAGCAGACATGTGCTGGTTCTCCCTTACCCATTTCTTATGGGACCGAACAGTAGCCCTCTGCCATATAAAGCAACACTTCTATTGGGTTATCATTTAGACAGGTATGTATATCCTAAATGAAATGATATAAGACAGATTGACTTGTGTAAAAAATAGGCATGGAAATTACACTTAGTTAGATCGTGGTACAAAGTGATATTGTTGATGTACGTAAGAATGGGAAGGCTGGATTTTTTCGTAGAACAGGATCAATTTCTATATTCATAACATATAAATGAAATACAAATGAGGTTTCCTATCGATTTTATCGTTTAAGCAAAGCATTTGATATTACTTTTTAAATACACACATTGGATAAAAAAAACTGCCTACAGACCATGTAAAGTTCCCGAAATAATTTATTAAACAGAATACGACTCACAGTTGGCATATTGGAATAACATTAATGTACGTGTGCGTACTTGAGTGATGGCTGAATGGACTGGGAAGTGTTTGATTGAAAATAAATATCAAATATTGCGAGTATTCCATGTTTCTTCACTCCGCGAGTGGTCCCTTAATATCGCAGCCTTAATATTCAACAGATTTGATTCGCGAATAGATCCCAGAAAATGTAAAAAAAAATCCAATCCTGACTTTCACGCCCAAAACTCGAGTAATGATAAAAAAAAGAGTCTTCGATTGCAATATAAGAAAGGAGGATTCTCAGAAATATCTACGGTCCGGTGAGAGATAACAATGGTTGGAGTTGTTGGTACAGCAAAGAGTTCCATGACATCTACATTTTGTGATCAGTTCCATCAAATATGGTGCCTGCAGTGTGCTGATCACACACATATAACGGAAAACGTCAACCCCATTAAGCTCCTAAAGCTCTTACCACCACAAGGCCGAAGGAGACTAAAAATGCGATGGATGGACGGTGTCAACGCAGATGCAGCCAAGGCAGACTTACGAAGCTGGAGTGCGAAGGCGAGTGTGAAGGAGAATCCTGGATTTAACCAAAGCCCACTCAATGCTGTTGAGCTCATGATGAAATATAATCTGCATCTTTCATACACCACTAGACTTCCGATCCGGTACTGGATAAAAAAAAACATGAATAAACCGGACAGAACTCGTTCTGTGTGAAAAAGTCGGGTAGGTCTATCTGATGTTTTTTTATTCTTCGTATTCTTCGTGTGCCTCCTTAAGAAGATTGGCAATCATTATAGATGATTTGCACCTTCGATACTGCGTTTTCGATTGCTTTAGTCTTCGATTATGTTCTTAGCGTGTTTACGTTTGTATTCTGAGGTATCGCATAACATTTATTGGCACAAAAAGCTAATGGCCAAAAAGTTGTACGGTAGAATCATTATTCCACGAGTCCATAAATCATTCACGAGCGTTTGCGGTTCGACAATCCGAGGAAATTATGAATTATTCATACATTTCGGCCGATATTAGTTCATTAATAACAGTTCTTGTACTAGGTTATGGCATTCCACACACAACATGAGGACTTAATTAAACATGGCATTGTGTTTAATATAGTAATATGTTATACAGGTAAATGTAAAGCTTCCGTGACGTTGGTGATTAGTGATTACTATTGTTTTACAGATTTAAACAAGTTTTCCTTGACTCGTACGTTGGTATAAGACTGGCCACAGAATGATACCCCTTCTGTTTCTGGATAAGCGGATACAAACTGTCGATTACCTTACGTGGTATTAAGTGCGTTCTTTAAATTTCCAAAATCCACCAGAAAGGCCAAAAATAAGATGGATGGGCGATGTCAACCTATGATGCCAACGCAGATGCAGCCAAGGCAGACATACGTAGCTCAAGAGCAAAGGTGATGGACAGGCGAGAGTGGAGAATAATCCTGGATTCATCCAAAGCCCACCCAGTGCTGTTAGGCTCATGATGATTTGGTAATAAGTGCTTTGGTAATAAATTAATCATTCCTATAATTTCCTACAAATCTGCTAAAAGCAAATACATGGAAAGTAGCATTTTCCAATAATGTAGTATGTGGAAATACATTGAAAGGATTAAAGTCCGACTGTTCATCGTGCAAAACCAATACATATGCACTCATCCACGTTTCAAATTACCCAAAATAGGTATCGGCTTAGAGTAACCAGAAAGAGAGAGTTTAAAGAAATTGGCCCGTTGAGTTTTTAGCAAAGACTGAAAGCGTGTGATCAATGCCTATCGGATCTGGTGTGCCTCAAGGCTCACATCATGCCCCCCTCCTATTTAACCTTTATTTAAATCTAGTTTGTATTAAGAAGTATTATGCGGTGAAATGCGGTAGAAGTTGCGAGGTTTATATTTATGTGAGGTTCGATTTATTTTGTAAATACACATTAAAAATAAGCCTACAATGTGAACATATCTACGCAATTTAGATTATCGATAGTTGTAGAAATACATTGAAATGATTTTACGTCCAACTATTCATCATATAAAGCCCAATACACATGCACTCATCCACATTTAACATGACACAAAATGGATATCGGTTTAGGGTAACCAGAGAGAGAGCTCCAGGAAATTGGCCCGTTAAGTTTTCAGCAAAGCCTGTAAGCGTTCAAAGACATTTCAGAATCAAAGCGGATACAGGCTGAAAGCGAAGTTGTACATACAACTTGTATAGTACATATAGATATATATGTAATCTGGCCAAAGGTTTATAAAGTCCCCCCGGCTCTTTCTATGACTGAATCTGATGCCCTAAAGTAGTGAATGTCAAACGTTTTGCAAAAAAAATTGTGAAAAAAAATTCAGGCAACAATACAAGAAAAATCTAACAAAGTGGGAAAAAAGTAAAATGAAGCAACAATTAATTTGTCATTAATCGAGGAGGCATTTACTTTGTTACCTTTCATTTAAAAAAAAAAAAAATTATCATCTTCTTTTAGTGCCACTTATATCGATGATCAGCTATCATTTATCTGTCATTCATAATCTCAGTGACAAAAATATATTTACATTTAAGATTTAAATTAAGTATAAGCCCATAAGCAGACACATTTATGTTCACATGATGCATGAGCACTAACAAAATAAACACCCAAATTTAAAATGGACATAAGCCCTGCAACTTTTGCCGATCTTTTCTTAAACAGTGGTGACATTGACAAAATGAACCAATGTTTTGAAAAGAAAAAAAGTTGATGAAAATTTGGACATCACGTAAAAAATCTAATACCGCGTCCCCAAGGTGACATATAGAAAAATGCTTGCCAAACTTGCCTGGAGGGCAGGGACGAAATAAATAGTCCCCACGGACTAACAGGTAGTCACCAACCCGCCTGGCAAATATCGCAGAAAAGTAGAAATATCGAATTAAACACAAAAAAAACTATACGCAGCAGCCGATTAAAAGGCATTTGGAAGGCCTATGGGGTTAGGAGTGATCTGAGAAAGGCTAAAGAAGAACTAGAGGTTTCTTCATTTTTACAACACAAATTACAACATTTTTTATTGATTGTAGAGGCATTAACTTTGTAATCGTTCATCATTAATGATAAAAGAAAAACAGCTTTGTTTTCGATTACTCACGTTATCGAAAACAAAGCTGTTTTTCTTTTATCATCAAATTACAACATTTTATGTGGCACACAGTTTGACCACCACTGACTTAAGGGATGAACCATTTGGTAAATAATCTCTTCTGTATTATGTACAGCTAGCATTTAAATAATACTCCGGATATAATATGTCCTTTTATGATGAAAAACGTATTAGGTAATTGAAGTCAAAGCGGGGGCAAAAGGATCAAAGAAGGATGAGAATATTTCAGTGCATAGAAAACTCATTGTTCCATAATTTTTGGCAGCAATAAAAGAAACACTACTAAGCTACATATAAAATGTAACATTTTGCCGCGTTTTCCCCGAAAGGGTCGCATATGGCGAGCGAAAACTATTCATTTTTTACAGATAAGGGAGCCGGCCTTGCCTCAACCACTTCAGTTGAAGTGGGGTTTCTAATCTCCCGAAGGAGCTGGTTATCATTTTTTTGTAAAGTCTGAGTAGACCTTGCCGGCATTTTATTTTGGGTTTGAAATAAACACCGAAACGGGCTCTGATTCGAACCCGAGCTTTCGGTATGGAATTCAAGCACTCTACCAACTGAGCTATCGATCTGACAATATAATAAAATAAATTTAAAGATAATGTATTTGGTGTGCGCTGTTTTTTTTCAAGAACTCTCTGCTAGCTTCTTAATCGCAATAGAAAACGTCAATTCTCAAACCAGAACCAATAACTGTAGGTAAGGCTAGATATGACCTTTAAGTGACCGTTCTTTGGTAATTTTCAACCAAGCGATGAGCATTTTGTAAAATATAAACATTTTTGTGTGTTTCTCCGGGAACCGAGCACACGACCTACCAATTAAGAGTCCGGCTGGATATAAATAAATGAATCGAAAGGATTTTTGAATGGAAAAGGTCGCTGAGATATGGGTCGTCCTCTGCTGACATTTGCAGAAACAACTACAGAACTTTCAGCATGTGGCTTGAGGGCAAATTTGACCTACAAATAATTAATACATAGGGATGGTTGTGACGTCAACCAACTTATTTCAAGATGTCCTTTCGTTCCTCTTCTAGTGTCGTGTCAGGTCCTCCTACCGTCAACGATCACTTGCGAGAATGCCTCCCTATTTCTCGCAACTCCAAATAGGTTTTTTTAAATTCGCATCCCCGTCCAATTTCGTATGTTGCAGAGCCATGAGATTTGCTTTCTGCCGACACCTCGTTTTCCCTCGACCTTTCCTTCAATGATCAAATGTAACAGTCCGTACTTTTCCTCTGTAAGCACATGTTCCAAATACTCTTATATAGAGCTTGTCAATCTATAATCTAAATCTCACTTGCAGTCTAGTTGTTAACGCTTCGGGATCTAATCGGAAGGTTGTGAGTTCGATTCTCGGCGGAAAACAAAATAAACAATGTATTTCAAATGTGCTCTTCTCTGGATTGAAATATTCAACTGCTTTTACCAAACGTATGTACATCCAGCGTTAAAAAAAATGGGTCTTGCTTGAGAATTGACGACCGAGCTCACAGAGGGCTCTTGAAGTGAGAGTCACACAAAAACCGCGTCGTTATATTTATTGAACAAAGAACTATAAAGAGAACCTTTTTTCCTTTATTTTTAACACTTTTGTATTGTAAAAAAAAATCGTTGGTTAGACGTTTGGTTTCCTTTGTTTAGTTTTCTGATAAAAAAAATGTATTTATAACAAAATAATATCTATTTTATTCCATATATATGGAAGTAAATAAATACTTAGAATTAAAACCAAATATTTTGGAAAGTAATAAATGTGAAATAAAAGAGAAATAAGTAAGTGGGTAAGGGGGAATTTTATGTGAAGATGCGGAGAAATGTTAAAACGCAAAGAAAACCATTTTCCGAGTGAGGTATTTCGAGTATTCAACTGTTTTGTTCATCTATCAAAGCTATGAGTATTGTGCAAATAAATAATATCAGTTGTATGGTGAAACGACACGTGGTTGGATTTCTTGGATGTTATGATTAAAATAAAGAAGTGTATTTTTTAACAATATTTGCTTATTTCAAGAGAGTTCTTTAACCATTTTGTAAACATTGTGACGATCATTTTTAGCTCTTAAAATCTTACTCAAGTTGAGATAGCTGAAAATCCATTTGATTTTTTTGAAGTCTATAAAAATCGATGATAAAAATCAATTAATGATGTGGATTTATGGTCTTACAGATTATATTACTTTGGAAAAAAATAAAATTCCCATGTTTCATTTGAACCCGCAATGGGACAGAACAACACATGATAATAAAGAACATGACGAACAAGAAAATGTCAAAAAAAAGATCTCGACGGTAGAGATCAAAGCAAAACTTACAAAAGAAAATAAAAAATTTAATTGCATTTTGGTAACTATTGTTTTATATCACTGTTTTGTTAATATGTATTTTTTGAGTATAAATAAATGCTGGAAATTAACTTTTTGAAACAAAAAATTCATTTTTTTTTTTAATTATAGGACTGCGCAATCTGCTTAGGCCTGGTATTTTCAACGTTAGCTTATGTTTAAACTGATAACAAAAAGCTACCCGTACACATTTGGCATAATTCCTGTCCTGTTCGTTCAGTATTAAGTCGCTATACTAATGTTGAAAATGCTATTGTTATTGTTGAAAAAACGCACCCTTCGTTCCGGTATTTTCAACGTTAGCATATGTATCTTTAAACTGATAAAAAAAACTACCCACACGATTATCATAAGTGCGCTTTTTATATTCAGTACAAAATCACCATGCTACGAGTATATCTACACTATCCTGTAATCTAAGTTTCAAAGATATATTGGTATTTAGAATTCATAGTCAATGCGTGCCTACAAACAGGCACGTGCATGTTCGCACTTTCAAATGCTGCATGCTTACAAATTAAAATCCAAACCTCAAATGAATATGACCCTGTAACTTTTGCCGACCTTCCTTGAAACAGAAGTGACATTGGCAAAGTGAACCATTTTTTACAGTATGGGTGGTCGGCCTCATACGAACCTATAAGTCAATGGAATTGTGAACTGTACCCTTAGTATGAGTTGCAAAGCTTAAGAAAAGTAAAGTTTACGGAAAATATTAAAGATGGATTTCTCCCAAAATCTGCCGTTTTTGTTTCTTACACTTTATGGTCTTAGCAAAAGAGTTACAGTGATGAAGAAAATCAAGTTCAAACAAGCAAAAACGGCAGATTTTGGGGGAAATCACTCTTTCATAATTGCCGTATACTTTACATTACTCAAGTTTTAAGGGTACTTAATGCTATTGTTAAAAAACGCACCATCAGTGTTGAAACATAATATTATATTATGTGCAGTCTAGCAAACATTCAAAGCTTTGCTATTTCAAATAAGCAATAAAAACTTCACCGATATATTACAGAGAAACAAAGACATTTAAGCTCGTAATGTTCCAAAATAAAATATGTCTATCCTAAGTGTCCAATGATGCCCCCTATCCATCGATCAGCTGTTTACGAAAGAATTCACATAAATAAGTAAGTGAGTAGATAAGAGTTTTGTCTTTGTCTGGAGGGTAAATGTTAAAACAAATATCAGCACCCCAAGTATGAACTTTTACGTAAGTTTAACTATAAATGTATGGAAACTTATTCAGCACTTCGAGTGAATTTTTGAGCTTGCATAGATTTTTTTTAAAGTTTTTAACGTAAAAAGATTTTGGTACAAATATGATGGTTGGAGTTTAGGTCGAATGATATTATTCTAAGATTTCTGCCGCCATAGTAACCATGTAATTGGGAGTAAATAGAAAAATGGTCTCTGTTTAATATTGAATCAGTAATTAATTTATTGAATTTTGCTTTCAGTAACCTGAGTATAAAGACGCTTAAACTGAACCGTAGCATTTTGGCAAAAATGCATGGAAAGTAAAACGCTCACCGTAGGCGCTATTTTCGTTTCTGTACATTTTTTTGGAAACGCCATGAATAAAACGTTTCCACGTAAAATTTTATGCTTCGGGTACAGAATCATTAAAAAAATAATTGTATTAAAAATCTTTCATTTTCTACAAAACATGAATTAATACTATATTTGTAAGCAGAGTTGCAAAAATAAATAAACAAATTTTTCTTTAAATTCATATTCAAGAAATAAATACTTAAGATTCATATTCAATGAATTCTCAGAAGATGACACTTAAATGTACGGGCTAAGCATTCATAATGTGTGAACTTACAATTAAAAACAAATTAAAACAAACGACTACAATGAACAAAAACCTTAAAACAGCTTTTGAAATAGGGGTGACATTTGTTAATGTGAACCATTCTTAACAATGTGAGTGGTCAGCCTCATAGCAACTAGATTTAAAAAAAATTAAGTCAAGGAAGGAGATGATGCTTATTATCTTTATAATGCAGTGGCATGGATTTTTTTTTGATGAAAGAATAGAAATCTGTTTTTTCAAAATACTTTTTTCGGAGAATAATTATTTTAAGCCGACTAAATGACCGACCGTAATCAAAGGAGAACATATTTTTGTGTAATAAAAACTGCCGTGAAAGTGTACTGAAAAAATAATCAAACATAAAACGGTATTACGCAACATTCAGGTTTTGATTTATAAATATAAAAAAGGTACAAAAACAATTTTACCGGGCAATACCGTCGACCCGAAACAGTCTTTTTATCTTAACAGTTTTCGTAAAACTCTCCGAATGACCCGCGTAGAGTTGTGTGATAAAAGCCTAGAGATGAAAATAATATGTCATTCATGATTAGGAGGGCCCTTGAGGTGTGACATACACAAAAAAGGCGCTCTTTTGTCATGTATTAAATTTTAATTAAATAAATTATCCTCATATATATATATATATGTCCTGGAAAAAATGAGCTACGAATTCAATCTTTAGCCGTATGAATCTCATAGGTAAAGATATAATAACAATTAAAATTTATATTTTATGCACGCCTATAAGCAGACACGTCTTCTTGTGCTTACACATGCCGCATGTGTGTGTATATATTATGTGTATGTATACATTCAGTACCAAATCTACAATTAATTAATCAACTATTTGCGCATTTCCCTGAATCATGGGCGACATAGGCAAAAGCTATTTTTTTACAGTACGATATAACAAAGTAAAATTAGTCAAACTATTTTTTTTTTCAGGAGAATATCCTTAAAAAATGTTCTACGTATGTTATCTAAGAATGAAATGTCCTAGTTATAAGATGCCACTAAGTACTAAGCCACTAAGAATAAAATGTACTAAGGATAAAATGTCTGACTTGTAAACTGCTCCAGGAATAAAATATCCTAGAAATAAAATGTCCCAGTTAAAAAATGTCCTAAAAATATACTAGAAAAAAATGTAGGTACTAGTTAGAAAATATCCCAGGAACAAAATGGCAAGGTATAAAATGTCCTAGTTATAAAATGCCTAAAGAATAAAATGTCCCAGAAATAAAATGTCCTAGGAATAAGACGTGTCCTACTTATAAATTACCCGACAAATAAAATGTCCTAGAAGTGAAATGTCCTGGTTATAAAATACACCAGGAATAAAATTTCCTAGGAATAAAATATCTTAACGAAGAAAATGACCAAGGAATAATGCCCAGGATACGGCAATCGTTTAGGATTAGGAAAGGGGAAGCACTTAAAACGAAGGACCCGAGTTATATGGAACATATAAAAAGAGCGTAATCCAGGGCAAGCAACGACTTTATTGTAATTAAAATAAATGTAGGTAAAAAGGACTCTACTGTAAATAAATGATAGAAAGATTTTATTTTTCATGCTCTGCCCAATATCATGGTTCGTATAATATGTAAATTGTGTAAAAGAATAAGATGTACTTTTATGGTTTTAAAATAATATCATAAAAAGAAATGTAAAAAGGAGAATGAATAATCTACAATCTAAGTTGCAAAGATATGTTATTATTTAAGATTCCTATTACATGAATGCCCAAAAGCATACATACAAGTGAAAGTTCGCGCTTACATATGCCGACTGTAAACTCAAAACATAAATACCCAATCTTAAATAAACTTAAGCCTTGCACCTCTTGCCGACCTTCCCTGGAACCGGGGTGACATTGGCAAAGTAGATACACATTTTTTGATGATGGTCAGCCTCATACCAGCCTATTAGTCAAAGAATTGCGCATTATAAAAATAACAATAGATACAACATTCGTTATTTCAAGCCCATTATTCAATATTATCCAAAGTGTATACTATACAGACGAAACGTGGAAAGGAAACGAAGAAAAGGAAGATCGAAAAAAGTATGCCTGAATCAGATTGGTGAAATTGGTACGGAATGGGATATACAAAGCGAATGTAAAAGAAGGAAATGTATGAAAGAGGTGATGGATATGAATGAATTGAAAGAAGTATGCTATAATCTCTATAATATAATGCAATGTAAAAAATATAGACAAATCTGCAGAGGCTCTGCCCCCCCCCCCTAGCGGATAGGTTACAGAGTAACAGTTACAGTATCTGAAATTATCCGAAACTTTTATATCGGCTTAGGGTACGGATACAGATGATTTTTCAATTTCGGATATCTTAAGTCCGGTCGATAGCTCAGTTGGTAGAGTGCTTGTGTCCCATGCCGTGAGCTCGATTTGGAATCCCACCGAGGGTGTTAGAAATTATTTCCCGTTTACCGAAGTTACACTATACGAGTATGTATAGCTTAGTTGCGTTGCGTTTTTTGTAGTTTCGGTTACCTTGACGGCAGTCGCTAGGAGTGCCCTCGTATATTCCATGCGTTTTCTATTAACGCAATCGAGGTGAGTTTGTGTGCGTGTTTTACACTCGGGGCACATGTCGGCAAGTTGGGCGTTAATCAGCAATTAACGGAGCCAACTAACAATGGTAATTAGTAATTTATAGTGTCCTCAGCCGACAGTTAATTAGGCAAACAATAATTACAAGACGCCCGCTAGAGAATAGACGAAACGACTCAAGACACATATTCTAGCCCTTGGAAGTTCGTGCATTAATGGTGTGCGTGTGGCGTGTGAAATATTGAGGGATATGAAGAACTTACACAGGTCAAGGGCGATTGTTTTGGAGTTGGTTTGAAATAAAACTGCGTCAATTTGATAATAATATTACGTCAATTTTTAAAGTGCAGTTTTCTGAATTCACTGTGGCCATCCATCTCCTAAATAGCACGTTTTTGAATTTGAAAAAAACATTTTCTTTCTCCACAGTCCTCAGCTCTTGCGGTAAGGGATTCCACATCAGGAGGTCGGCAATGCAAAAGGCACGACCTAATTAAGATCCTCGTTTGAACTAAGGTACTAAGGTACTATTTTGATAGCATCTCTGACGACAATTTTCTAGCAAGCGAGAATAGTTTTTTTTAAAGACCATACCTACACATTTTTCAACCCGACTAGAGTTTGTGTCGCTCGAGCGTTTTTCTTTTCTACCAACAGTGTACGCACGCGAACCTTTTGTAAACGCGTCTCATTCAACAGAATTTGTTTATTCGTATTCATATTCTTGTATGAACATAGAAAAAAACCTTGGCTCAGTTTTTCCCAAATAAATAAAATAATTGAATATAGCGTACAGAAAACCAAAGTTTTTCCCACGTTTTACAGGTGAACTTACATAGACATAAATCCATTAAGGTATTTGAAGTACTGTTCCTTTTTAAGATAAATCGTAAGAAAGACCTTGGCTTCATCTTAAAATGGCTTTAAATTAAATTTCACGGGGTGGCAATAAAGTCTTTATTAGGTGGTTTTATAAAGGTTATAATTCAACTACAATTAAATACATTTGGATCTGTTCTTCACACTTTAAAATAAGTATAGAGACATGTGAAGAAAATTACAATTGAATATCATTTCATTGTTCGGAAATACAATATTTATTAGATACAAAAATAAAAGTTATAATTGTTCAACCATTAGTTGGGTCTGTTGTGCGAAATTGTAACTAAAGGTATTAGATGAAAATCGACAAAACGAAAATATGAACTTTATTTATTGTTACAATAAAGGTTATACTTGTACAGTAATCAAAAGCGCTTGGATCTGTTGTGCACAATTCAAAGCTATTTAGAAGGACAACCATTTTCTTCTAAGTGTCACTCGACAAAAACAAGAATTAAAAATTTACGAACAATTAAGGAAGCAATGAAATATTGTTTACGACGCGACAGTTGAAAACAGCGTTTCGAAGTAAAAGGTTTAATGACCGATTATTATTGATGGGCGTTAAATATATTTTGCAAAGGCAGGACAGTAAAAACTTCTATGGAAAGGACCTCTCTTTAACGAACTTTGGATGTATCGGACAAAGATCCGGTCGAATGTAAAAAAAATACAAAACCATTTAGCATTCTGTTCTCACATAATATCGCCACCTTAAAGGGAAAACTGAATAAGTGCAGATTCACTGATTTTAAGAATCGAGGATAAAACGTTTTATTTATGGTCAAAGCAAATACTGCCACATCACCCCACTCCTGCAGAAGCTCCAATGGCTGAGGATCCCGGAAAGGATCAAATTCAAGCTATGTCTCACGGTGCATAAAGCGCTGCATGGAGTGGCGCCAGAATACTTGCAGGAGCTGATAATACCGAGGAGTCCGAGTGAGAGGAGGCTCACTCTGCGATCTGCCGACAGTGCTCTTACCTCTGTCAGTACACAATGGAGAAAAAGAAGCACAGTGTTCGGAGACCGCGCTTTCGCCGTTGCGGGACCGTCTACTTGGAACCAGCTGCCTCCTGAAGTGCGCGCCAAGGAAGGGATCGAGAGCTTCAAGAAGGGAATGAAGACCCATTTCTTCACCGCCGCGTCAAGCCTGAAAGCGCCCTTACAGTGACAGTAGGCACGACGGCGCTCTACAAATCATCATCATAATTTATTAGAGGTAACTTCTCATAGTCAGTGAACTCATTATAAACTAATACTCATTACAAACTCAATAACCACAGGATCTTCACACTTTTGTAGTGTTTTCTCTCGTAGAAAATATCTGCAAACCATAATCTAATCTAATCTAAGTTGCAAAGATAATATGTAACATTGGGGATTTACATAACATGCATTCTCACAAGTAGGCATGTACAAGTTCGCGCTTGCGCATGCCACATTTGAACTCAAATCTCAAATGGACATACACCCTGACACTCCTGCCGACCTTCCCTGAAACAGGGGTGACATTGGCAAAGTGAACCATTTTATACAGCATGGGTGGTCAGCCGCATACCAACCTATAAGTCAAGGAAAAAATGCAAACTTGCAAAAAAAATTTCGATGCATAGGTACATCACAGAGATAAGTAAGAATCATGAAAGAAAAACTGTTAATAAATTTTACTGCAAATTAAACAGCATTGTTCCCAATTTACTGCGGGTTCTCTATTAATTATAATGCTTATAAGAAAACCGTAAAAAAGCTGTGAATAGGCTGAATACACTACAATCAAGAGACTTCCTAAAGCATCTAGAAATACAACTAACTAACAAACTGGCCCGTAGTCCAGTGGTTAATGCTTTAGATTCGTAATGGATTCAGTACAAATATTAAATTCGATTTTTTCCTTCACGAGTAAACGTCACACGTCTATGATACGATAGTCCTTACACCTTAGCAACGATTTTTTTTCTTTTCCCTAGCGTTCCCAAAAATGCCATTTTTTTGTCTATGGTATTTGTTCTGAGCTCATAGACATTTCCGGCGAAGCACAAAAATATTATCATTTAGTTTTTACTAAAATATGTCAAGGTCGGTCACCAAAGGTCGATTCAGCCTTTAAAATGCCAAGTTTTGTTTGAGATTTGAAGCTTTTTAGTAACGCCCAAGCTTGCAGAGGACTCTTGAGGTGTGATTCACAGAAAACAGCGCTTATTAGATAAATCAACATTACATTAAGAACAACTACCACCTTCTTCTTCTGGTTCTGCTTTAATTAGGACTGTGTTCTGCTATTCTTAAAGCTTAATCTTGAGAGGTGGATGCCAGAAGCGGTCATCCCATATAGACAGATCTACATGGAGAGAATGAATGAGGAAAGACTGACGAAGAAAGTATACGTTGCAAGAAAAGATGGATGTCGTGGTATAGGAAGACCGAGAAAGGTTGGACCAAAAATGGATGGACCAAATATCCGAAATTGCGAATGAATGGAATATCCAGAGTCATAATAAAATAATAGCCTGTATGACGAAGGTTATGACTCTGGAGGAAATGAAAGAAGTATGTAAGGACAGAAAGAAATGGCGGTTGATCTGTAATGTTGGCGGCTAGGGTTTATTAAATTGGATTTTTTTTTCTGTTTTAGTTTTAATGTACTTACATATTATATTTACTGATTTACAAAATGTAATTTGTCGTGTATGTTCCTTGACTTATAGGTTGGTATGCGGCTGACCACCCATGCTGTAAAAATGGTTCACTTTGCCAATGACGGCAAGTGTTGCAGGGTGTATGTCCATTTGAGATTTGGTTTTTATGTTGTAGGTTCACATGCGGCATGTGCAAGCGCGAACTTGTACGTGTCTGTTTGTGAAAATGCATGTAATGTGAATCTCCAATGTAACATATATTTGCAACTTAGATTAGATTAGATTAGACATAAAATTGGGTACATGTAACTATTCCATGTCGTGAACACTTTTTTCCCGTCCTCACTAGTTGTAGTCACTAAGGGATCTCATAGCGTACGCTAGAACTAGTTATGTACATTGCTAAGCGCAGTAAAACCCCGAAGTATGAAAAGCGAGCTCTTTGTGTGCACTACAAGCTATTATAGAATAATACTCCGTGCACCCTGAGTAGAAACTTCACAACCATAGCCTTAACAAAGAATGTATGCAAACTTAAATAGCCCCTCCAGTGAACGTTTCAGTTTTAATACACTTTTGCTAAAACGCTATGCTTGAGTTGAAACGTAATCTGTTTTACTAGGGGTGCAGTGAAAAATAAATAATGAGGATTTTACAAGTAGGTACCCTTCACATTGCGTGAACTCCTCTCGATCATGTAAATATAAATAATGAATGAAGACAACATCACTCACTAGGCGTGCTGTTGTATATTTCATATTTTTTTCTATGTGATCGAGGGGAATTCACACAATGTTTTGTACTCAGGGTAAAGGATTACTACCATATTTAAATTGAAATATTATAGCTCAGTTAGTAGAGATTTTATTTTCTTAATGGGAAATACTCTTCGCTGGGTCGAAAAATTCATATACTTTTACCAAAGATCGACCACCATCCAGCCTTACAGCAACTAGAAAGCGAAAATCCTCATGCAAAACCCAGTTGCTGTATGACTGGACGGACCTTTGGAGACTGGTCTTTGGTAAAGGCATATGAATTTTCAACCCAGCGAAGAGCATTATTTGAAACTATAAATGATAGGTATAATATTTGTGCTCTGCTAGGAATCGCACCCACGACCTTCCATTTATGAGTCCAATGCTACCACTAGACTAAGGACCGTTCAACGGCTTTGAGTTTTATACCATTTGTTTCGCTTGATAATTGCCATTTATTAATGTTATTAAATGTATTTTTTGGTTTTAATCCGCAAAAGCTTTGTGAGCGGATTGCTACAGTTTTTACAAAAGTTAATTTAGCGAGCATTCGTTAAAATTCACGCTTTCCGCGGCAGCCATTGTTAGCAACCAAAAGTATTTAAAAACGCATGCACCATAATATGAAAAATATTAGAGTTAATTTTATCGGATAGAACCAGTGACCAATAATGCAATGGACCTGACACTAGATCACAACATTGAAGCGTGGTATGGGGCACAACTGTCAGCAAGACCTGTCAAATACAACAGTAATGTACTCGTAGTTACACAATCCTACGTCTTCTACCTTTATCTGTCTTGCATTTCAACAGTTATTCATTACACATTAAGGAGGGCCACTGATGTATGGGAAAAAAAAAATTACGCTGAATTTTAATCTAAGAGTGAAATTATGTTGCTAAATGACGTAATTTTATTGTACAGAAAGTTTCATTAGAATCAAACAACAACTCTTGTCTCCAAATCGACATTGAAATAATGAGAAATTGAAAAAAAACACAAAAAAAATATTTTTACACACTGACTTTAAACCTGATTTTTGAATTTTATTTCTCATGTAAAACAAATGTTTAAGGTATTGATACGGCACACTTTTTTTGTGTAGGCCCTGAATTTCGCCATCCGTCGAACTCCTTGACAAAACTTAACCCTACACGCTGATTGGCCGGCGTTCGGCAAGACACCGGCCGAGCCGAATTTACTGTAACAAAATTTATGTGTTTGATTGTAATAAAAAGGGAATAATTTGTCACAAGGTTTGTCGGCCTGTTGGCCCGAAGACCGGTTCTGTTTTTAACTTGTACTGAAAAGAGAAAAAGAGAATAAAAAAACGAAAGTAAAGAAAATCTTCAACCAAGTCTTCCTCATTTTAAAGAGAGGGTATCAATTGACGCCGCGAACGTGGGGCCAAGTCACTTGGAAAGTGACAACCCAAGTACCGGAGGACTGACTTGTGGCGCCCAACAAAGAACCAGAAGCAAGACAATGAAGACTGCGCGGCCCTGTGATGACTTGATGGAGCAGGGAGCTTCAGTCAATGAATACAGGACGCCAGTGGCACGGCTCCCCATGCCATTTTCGGGGAAGCCGGAGGAAGACCCAGGGCTATTTTTGGAGTCAGCCCTGGCGTACTTCAAGGAGAATGCAACCCCAGAGAGCGAATGGGTGATGTGGGCAATGGATTGGCTGAGGGGGGAGGCGGCTGCCTGGATGGCGGAGCTCCCAGTGACAGACTGGCTGGAGGTTGAATGTGCCCTGGAGGGAAGATTCAACAGCAAGTCAAGGAGGGAGAGAGGCCACTTCCTGTACCTCTATGGACGGCAGGAGCTCGGGGAGGAGGCAATGGGATTCATCCTGAGGAAGAGAGCGCTGGCCAAGCGCTTCTGCAGCACGCACTCTGAGCAGGAGGTCATCCAGCACACCATGGACCTCCTGTTGCCGCAGTGCCAGGCGAGACTTCAGAGCGCCAGCGCCTCCTGGAGCAAGCTTCTCGCAGCTGCGGCAGGCTGTGAAAGCAGGGGCAGCAGCGATGACCACCATCCACTCGTCGGATCTCATCAGCAAGGAGGGCGACGGCCAGCCCAGGAACAGCGACAAGGGGATTGGCAGCCAGTAGCCTATCACCATCAGACTGAAAGGCAGTCACCAGGCCAGAAAAAGCGTCCAATGGCATGGCAGCCACGGCCAGGTAGCGAGCAAGAGACCGCACGGACATACTGGCACTGTTCAGGGTCACATCTCGACCGGTCTTGCCCCGACCGTGAGGGGAAGCCTTCGCAACCGGAATCAAGCCAGGATGAAGGTGAACCGGAGCATGCAAGTGTCAGCATGCTGAGGAACGCGGAAGTTCCTGAGGACACTCTGAGAGCAGTCGAGGAGTCTCAACGTGTGGAAGAGACACTGGCGCCAGAAGTTTCAGAATTCAGCCACTTCTGCCCTGGTCAGAATGGGAGCCATGCAGAGCCTGAGGCAGACGCGCTGCCAAGAGACATGGAAGATGACTCTTTGGAGAGAGAGCTGTACTTTGAACGCGAAGCCCACCCGCAAGTGTGCGAAGTGGAAGACTCGACGTTTGACACGAGCAAGAGGGACCTGAAACCAGTCAGCATGGAGGTGCAGAGTGGACGACAACTCGTGCTAGAGGACTCCGGCTCGAAGAGGAATCAGAGCCATGGGATGGCCAGGAAACAGCCACCCCGCACCAGCAGAGACGTGCACCTAGATCAGCTTAGGTTACCGCCCGACAAGCAGGAGGAGGATCCGATCGAGCAGTACACGAGGCCGCCGGATACGACGCCTCGCCTTCAGCGCGCACCACCTCTCCACGAACATCGGAAGAGAAGGAAAAGGATGAAGGAACCGTGGCCAGGAGTGAAAAATCTGTGGCAAGGGTTGAGGGCGTAAGGAGGGTTAAGTTTTGTCAACAGAAGACGGTGGGAATTGATACGGCACACTTTTTTTGTGTAGGCCCTGAATTTCGCCATCCGTCGAACTCCTTGACAAAACTTAACCCTACACGCTGATTGGCCGGCGTTCGGCAAGACACCGGCCGAGCCGAATTTACTGTAACAAAATTTATGTGTTTGATTGTAATAAAAAGGGAATAATTTGTCACAAGGTTTGTCGGCCTGTTGGCCCGAAGACCGGTTCTGTTTTTAACTTGTACTGAAAAGAGAAAAAGAGAATAAAAAAACGAAAGTTAAGAAAAACCCTTCAACCAAGTCTTTTTGATTTTTAAAGAGAGGGTATCAGTATAAAATAACACATTTGAGAGAGAAAAGTAAATTACAGAAAGTAAAATTTTGTTATTGATAACGTAAAAAATCCGTTTTTTTTTCGAATTTTGGCCTGACACTGCGAGACGTTATTTTAGGTTAAATATTTTTTTCTAATGTTGATTTAAAAAAAAAAAGTTGCAGAGACTTTTGTGCTGTTCTTCAAAGACATTTTGCTAGTTTTTGTATGATAAACGCAGATGAGATAGATCCATTTGCCCACCGTGTGCTGTGAAAAAAAATGAGATCTCCATCAGATGTCTTTTGAGATGTTAGTGGTTCAGATGTATTTTTCTGCCAATTTGTAATACCACAGTAAGTTGCAACAACAAAGTTAATTCATGGAACTTGTAAGAGTCAATTTTCCCACCTTGCATGATAAGAATTTTTAGAATCTTACGTGTATCTGCGAGGAGTTCACTTAAGTGTTTGTGAAGATTCGTAACTTCGCTTTCAGTAAGTTTTTCGGAATGAGCAAAGCAACTATTTTTTCACTTGGCGCAATCAATTATCATTTTAGGTTGACCTGATGAATATTTTTAATTTAAATAAATTTCGATAAATGTCGGAAACCATCTTTGCAATAGGATGGCACTTACAAATATCATAAATGTAACTGAACATAGTTAAACTGAAAAATAGTCATTCTTTTTGATACGTATGTACCTTAAGAAGGTTACTGCTAAAAAAATAAAACATGTTATTAGAAATCAAGCTAAAGCGTATGCTTGAACAACATAATTTGCCAAATTAATAAGTTTTTTAAGGGATCCTAAGCTCTATAGCTCGCAGAAGCCACCAAGCATAGGATTTTTTTCCTGGAGTTTTATGGACCAAGTCAAACTTGTATAGATATAATTGATCTGTACTTAAATCTTGTGCAAATAAATCATAATGGGTATTAAAGGTTTTTTTGATAACTAATTGAATGTTTCACATTTGATATCATGCAGAACTTCTGAAGTTATGAATGCTGCCACTTTTCCCAAAACTCAATACCTGTAGAAAGTTTTTGCCAATGTAGAAACATCCAGTAAGCCTTTTTTGAAAAGTTGGCGATGCAGCTTTGGAAATGATTCTTGTGAGACTGGCTGTGGAGATATACATACATACTCAATGATGATGGTGTTTTATGTTATTTTAAGATTTAGGCGTGTTCTTTTACCATCAATGTATTTTGGTTCGATTTTCTAAGCTTTTTTACGTATATTTTTTTTTCTATGATTTCTTAGTTACTTTATAACGACTATGGCTGTACCTATTTCCAATAATCATTTTCCCTGATGTTTGCTAGTCAGTTAGGAAGCTTCACTCTTGTGCGAACACTCCGCAATCTCAATGAAAGGCGCATTGATTTATTTCTTTACATTTACAGGACAATAAATGTAAAACAGCACATTATTCATCATCTTCATCATAAACTCAACAGTCTTGGGTGGGGTTTTTTTTAAACAATATCAGTTGTTTTAGGAGATTTTGGCGTTTTTTCGTGATTTTCAAAACATTTCTTGTCCAGTTGTGCAGTTACATTACTGCATTAAAAGATACATTTCATGACACTTCATGCTTTCTAAAAGAATAAAACAAATTTTACCAGTCACAGGGCATTGAAATAAGTTTCGTATTCAACTCATAGTGACAACGCGCGGTCACAAATTCTTTGCAAAATAGTGAAATTCGACGCTCTCTCTACCCCTCCTACTGCTTATTAAGTGAAAAAATAACTTGTTTATTTGTATTATTGGTGCGCATTACTATATTTTATGCACAAAAATATAGAAATTACCGTCAAATCTCAATTCCTTATTGTATTAATTATTAGCCCTCATGAAAAATTATAAAAATGACATTTTTTCGAAACTTTTAGGCCGATTTGGAGACAGATGATTAATACTTTTACGGAATTTTATTTTACACACGTAATTTAAACTTCTTTTGGCAACATATTCTTACTATTAGATGAATATTATCCAAAAAAAAAACAATCGGCCCTCCTTAATGTGTAAGCGCGAACTTGCACGCGTCTGCATGTGAGCGTGTATTGCGTTAATTTAAATATATATTTGTAACTTAGATAATACATATTATAGAGACACCATCAAAGGCATCAATTCAATATCGCATCTCTATTCTCTACATTCTGTGCTATTTTAATCATTCACGAGTCCATTTATTCGCGTGGAATTGTATAGATTTTATGCAGTAGGGATGTACCGTTTCTGCCCCACCAACTAAAGCCAATAATTACCGAATGTTCATGCCACACCCCTATGAATGAATACAACATGGGTTGAACTTAAAACGCTTTTTTTTTTAAATTGTGAGCAAAATAAAGGACATTATGATTAGTAAGAGATCAACTTGGTTCGAAAGTTGATGGTTGAAACAAAGTAATAAAATAATCAAAACATCTTTTGGATGGATCTTCCAAATTTTAACGTCACACGTCTATGTAACAAGGGTTCTTAGCAACCAATCACTTAGCCTTAGTAAGCCTTTACCCTAACAACCAGGCCATGTGACGAATCAACTTTTTTTACGGTAATGTTCAGTACCCTTAATACGAGTTGCAAAACTTGAGAAAAGTAAAGTTTACGGCGAATATTAAAGAGGGATTTCTCCCAAAATCTGCCGTTTTTGTTTCTTACACTTAGCAAAAGAGTTACAGTGATGAAGAAAATCAAGTTCAAACAAACAAAAACGGCAGATTTTGGGGGAAATCACTCTTTAATAATTGCCGTAAACTTTACATTACTCAAGTTTTGCAACTCGTACTAAGGGTACTGGTCGTTTTAATGCATTTCTTATTTTTTTACTCCAAAAGCATTTCCAAAACTTTTATAATATTAAAAAACAAATGACGACGTATTCATACGAATCACCTGTGAAGAGCATTTACCTATTTATTATCTAAGCAATACTTTATAGGTTGGTATGAAACTGAACAACTAAATACTAAAATATTGCTCGATTTGCCGAATTCACCCACGTTTCAGGGAAGGGAGAAAAGAGTTGCAGGGTATACCTTCATTAAAAATTTGTTTACTGAAATCTACTAAGAGATACACACATGCAGACTAAGGCACGGTATTTTCAACGTTAGCATAGCTACTTAAGACACAATGAAAGGGACGCACTTATGTCGATGATGTGGGTAGTTTTTTTATCAGTTTAAAATCACATACGCATACGTTGAAAATACCGGAACAAAGAATGGTGAAACAATTAACAAATTAAGTGAGATTGAATCGCATATTTGAATGAAGGCTTTTACAATAATTAATTTCAATCCATTACGTAATAAATCTGACTACACACACACTCCGTAGTAAAGTAACGATCTATTGACACAACTTAACACGTGGCTTGAACGATTAAAACCAGAAAAAAAGTGTTTACTCATGCTTCAATGGATAAGCGCGCTTTTGAATCTGTACCCTAATAGTAAAAAAACTCCTTGCAATACGTTTTACCAAAAATATATACAGGAGCATCTAGTGTGCGTTTTAGTTTCAATACATTCTCGGCAAAACGCTATGGTTGAGTTTAAACGTAAAGGTTTATACTTGAGGTAGTGATTTCCATATTATTAAACAGCCGAGGGCATATCTGTATTGAGTCCCTAAACGACGCACAGAGGGGTTTGTTGCATTTGAAATGGCCCAAAAAATATACTGTAAAAATTGGAAATGCTGTTGCCATAATAAAAAAAATCAAAAGAATTGAAACCATCCAGGATTCATAAGATGTTATTTTGTGTTTTGAAAAAAAAAAATTTTTGATGCTTAAAAAAATTTGGCATTGAAATCTCAAGATGAACGCAGATGCTTTCATTAGTTTTATATAGGAATTTGAAATATTTTCATTTTCTTCTTATAATGAAGCGTAGGTAGGTACCGACAATTTTATTTTATTTTGTAAACGTAGTTTTCATCAAATTATCCAAAGAAAACATCTAATCTAATCTAATCTAAGCTGCAAAGATATATATCATTTAAGTTAAAAATTTAATAAACATTAAATGCATTCCCACAAGCAGATATGTATAATTTCGCGCTAACACATGCCGCATGTGGACCTACAATATAAAAACCCAATCTCAAATGAACATAAGCCTTGCAACTCTTGCCGTCCTTCCCTGAAACAGGGGTGACACTGGCAAAGTGAACCAATTTTTTACAGTATGGGTGGTCAGCCGCATAACAACCTATAAGTCAAGGAACATACATGACAAAAAAAAACATGATTGTTCATTTACATTTTTTTTTTAACTTTACAAGCTACAGTCTCTAACATTAGAATTTCATTTTGTGAATTTAAGTGTATTTCATTTAAAATATGACTTTTTCAATATAATATCAATTGACTGAATTTATTACAATATTGAAGTCGATAGAGAATGATTTCGTTCCATGCCGAGAACTAGTGTAAACATTCCTTTTCGGTATTTATGTAATTAAAACTTTTTTTTTTCACTCAGATTTCACAATAAATGCGAACCAGCCTCCACTGGAGAGCACCCATTTCAATGAAGTACTTGAATAAATACCAGCCCCCTAACTTTCAAAAATAAAAATATTCCATTCTTGGTTTTACTCAGCTTTCACAAGAAATGAGGACCGGCCTCCTCAATTGGAAACCACTAAGAGTATTTGCAGTTTCCCTATAATCTATAATCTATAGATTATAGGGAGACTGCAAATACTTGAAAATAAATAGGTTCCACCTGCCACCAGCAACTTTCCCTGGAGCATCAAATAGTTCATGGCGCCTTTGAGATGGTGCTGGACCATGAAATGGCGCCACAGGAAATAAATCATCCATCATCATCATCAAAAGTTGCACTATACTATGTGAATTTAAGAATCTATTGAAAGAATATATTATAACAAAAAATGGCCAGATTCTGGGCTTAAATAGAATCACAGTGCGCCGCCTGCTTGTTTAACGTAGCGGCTGTAGACTATATGTCCCTGGAGACGACATGGCGACAAATAGTGCGAGAAAAAACAAACCAATGCCGCCGGGTTCTAAATCGGATTTGTAGGGAACCATCCCATCACCCCTAGCCCCCGGGCAAAGTGTTGAATGCTTACTAAATATTTGTTCTCCGCGGGGCTTCAACTATTGATTGATCAACACCACATCATGGGTGGGAGTGGAAGGACCAGAACGGTTCAACTGAGAACACATTTTATCTGGTTTGGATGGAAATAAACAGATCCGAAAAGCATCCTCTACTAAGATTACATTTGATTGATATTATATTACTTTTGAAAGCTTTGTTTAAATCTTTATTCATGTAGATGTTCGGTGGCATAAAGACATAAAAAAATAGTAAAACATCGTGAAACCACATTAATAGGAATGCCAATAAATGCCTTCTTTATTTTTTTATTTCAGAGCTGTTTTGATTTAAAGACATGATAAAAAAAAAGTCATGCTATTTTTCTGCCTATTGCATTTTAACCGTCGATATAAACTTAGAATGGGCTAGCTAAGAAGTATGATTGGAAGAATAACAGAGTGATAGAACCCTTTGCATTCTCGTTCGTCGCTAGGACCTAAGCACCAATTTTGCCATCAAGACCAACTGCTTAATGAAGCTTTATGACAGGTTTTTTGGTAAAGGCAGATTTCAACCAAGCAAAGAGCATATTTGAATAATGAATGATATTTGTTAGGAATCAAACTTACGAACTTCTATTTACGAGTCCTTAGCGTCAACCATTAGACTATGTACCGGTCAAAATACTGAGTATTATAATACAATAAAGTAGAAACTCGAACTAGGGATATCGTATGTGACTTTTTTTCCTACTGGATTATCGACATGTACATCAATAAGTACCTACTATGTTCTTGAAGGTTCTTCGCTGTGATTTTTCGATTTGCAAACTACAAAACATCCCCACATGAATAATGCAATAGATTCCCGGTCCTTTGGGAGTGTTAAAGGGAATACAGGAACCCGGACACCAGATGAAGCGATCCGTAAAAGAACTTGAATACCGGTTAATGTTACTTGAATACGAGGAACCCGGATACCAGGTGAAGCGATCCGTAAAGAAACGTGAACACCGGCTGATGTTACTTGGATACTAGGAACCCGGGCATCAGGTGAAGCGATCCGTAAGATAACTTGAATACCGGCTGATGTTGCTTGGATACGAGCAACCCGGATACCAGATGAAGAGATCCGTAAGAGAACTTGAATACCGGTTGATGTTGCTTGGATACGAGACACCCGGATACCAGATGAAGAGATCTGTAAAGGAACTTGAATACCGGTTGATGTGATTGGATACAAGTAAAGTTTTTACTTTTCATGAGAGCTGAGCACACGAAATACCAGATGGCCAGCATCCACCAGGCCAACCGCCAAAGATAAGGAACAACAGCTTCTTCTGCATCATAGAAAGGAGTTCCGTAATAGACAGATCTTAGATCTAATATAGAGAGAAGAGAAGAAAGCCGAGTGAGTAAAACTTGCCGGTTGTACAGAAACAACACATACACGAAAAATTATTCCTGATGGATTCTACGCAAAGATTTACAGTTCAGAAAGTGGACGCTTCACCAAATTTTACAAAAACTGAGACCCATATTTTGGAATCAATCCTCTCTGGGACAAACAGCATATGAAGGCGCTGTAGAGATCAAGAACATGGTTACTTTTCCGTCCTCCCAAGAGTAATTTGGTCGTCTCCAAAAGAGCAATAATACAGAAGTCAGAATAATGATGGAGTGAAAGGTATAGGGAAATCAATCCCGGATTATTTACATACTTTTCGTATGGCTGGCGAGCGTCATGAATTTTTTGACCATTTGACCACAACAGAGGAGAAGTTGCGAACCCTCCATCCAATTCACTGTTGTGGTGTAACTTTGTGGAGGTCTTTCAGACCAGGAGGGTGTTTCCTAATGTGGCACTTCTCCACAATGTGCCGGACAGTCTGCTCTTCTTCGCCTCACAGTTGCATCCTGGAGATGGAGCTTATCCCCGTTTTTGGAGTAGGAAGTTGTAGCCGCCTTGATCAATACGGATCCTGTTTAAGGTCGACCAGTCTTCTAGGAAGATTACACCCTAGGGTTTAATTGCTTTGTATTTTGCTCCTCCCATGTGAACTTCCAACGGAGTTCAAAATCCTTACTATGATCATCAATTGTCCATATATATCCAAGAATATATAGAAATCTGAATACCGGATTGAGTGATCATCATGGAAACCTTAATACCGAATTGTGTGATCCGTGTATAAAATTGAATACCGGATTGAGTGACATGGGAAAGATTGAGACCTTCGATTGATTACGAAAAAACGTTCGCGATATTTTTCTCCGAGGGAAAACTCGTACACAATACGTACGCTTATTTGAATCCCGGCTTTTTTGCATTCTTCAAATTCAGGTGAAAAAACCAGAGGAGCGAGACATTATGTATTTTGTATAAAAAGTGTACACCCGTTGGATATAAGCACTTCGTTTGATGTAAACTTAAACTTTTTGAATGGTTATTTTTCGATTTCTATCATATTTTTTCTTTTTATGGGTTTAGATTAAGCGTAGCGTAATAAGTTACATTAAACGTAGTTTGATTAAAAAATGATAAAATATTTTCATTTAACAATTTTCTTATTAATGGCCTCAACGCAAAAATTAACAAATTAAATCAGCTCTCTACTTTAATTAAGATTAATGCGTCTACAGATTTAGATAACGCCGAAACAATTAACTGATTTTTATTAAATTGAATAATGAACATTGTTAAAATAAAATGTTTTCCGATAAAAAAATCTAAATCAATTAAAAAAATAATCGAGAGATGCATTTCAAATTTTACAGTGGACTTCTAAAAGAAATATGTAATTAAGATTCAGTATTAAAATAAATGTAGAAAATATTATTTTGTGAAAACGTAATAAGATAATGTGAATCAGATAATTAAAAAATAAATGCAGTATTATTAAAATACAATCAAGAGAATAACTGCAAAAATAATAAGGAAAAATTGAGGTCATTATTTTATTTTCAGAATCAGATTAAGCATAGCTGAAGGCTTGCATGAGAAAAAAAAAAGAAAAACAATTACACAGGGGTAAAAATGTATCGGATTTTTTTTTAAGAATATGTAAATTGGTTAGTTTACGTATGTAGATAAAATAACATTTACAGATTTCATAATTAGGATGACTTCACTCCCATCGATTAATTATTTTTATGACCAACATTACTTGAAGTAGGAAATTCCCAGCTCCCGACGGGGCTGGTTCTCATTTCCTGTGAACACTGAGTAAACCTTACCGGTATTTCGATTTTGGTTTTGAAATGAGCACTGAAACAGAAAATTATTTCTAAAACTACTTATGGGAGCGAACCCTAGTCATCTGGCATCGAACGCAAGCATTCTACCAAATAATCAATAAACTCATTATGTTAGAGTTTGGGTTACAATCAGCCTGTGTAAGGCCAAACCCACATGTGTCTAGTTATGGGCACACATTACAAATGAACGTTAAATATTAATATTATAAAACTTTACTAAAATTGCCGACTCCTGTATCACGAGTGTAAAAATTAACGTTTTAACCCAATTATAGCGTTTTCCTTAAAATGTATTTAAACTAAAAAGCTCACTAGATAGCGCTGTTGTAGTTGCCTTGTATATTTTGTGAACGTATAGCTTTATACTTGGGGAACTGAACCCTGCACCATGGTTAAGTGAAATATCCCTCAACGTTTTTATTGTCTCTACACCGATCACGTACTGTACTGGATAATGTACACCAGTGATACACCAACTTTTTTTCCTTTGCAAAAATGTTTAAAAACCAAAAAATCACAGCGCGTTAAGAATTATAGGAAAAATATCTGAAAGTAATAGATTAATTAAATAAGTACAATTGCGAATGACCGAAATAAATATTTAGAGGTTAGATCTAGATAAACTTGTACTCAGGGACGTGCATATTATTTCAAGCGTTGGAAGTCAAAAATATGTTTTTTTTTCGGATCTTGAAAGACCTTGTACAAATAATCATAATCATAATCATAATCATAAGGTCTTTATTGTTTTTTATCAATATGTACAAAGTATTACAATAAAAATAAATTTTAAAAATCTAATTACAATAAATACTCCCCAAAGTAAGCATAGCTTGTGTTTTGGGGAGGATCATCATCAAATCATCAAATACAAAACATTTTTCGAATCAGTGCTCATAAATAATTGGGTTCTTGCATTGCGTTAAAAGGTATTTGTCACCATTCCACTAATGATGGTCAGAGCCTCAGCAAAGTTACCTCCATTACAAAAATACCTCCATCAACCTATCCTCGCAGCCTACTTTCTTCAATTTATTCATACATTTCCCATAGTTATATTCACTCTGTATATTCCATTCTCTCACTATTTCTGTAATTTGATCAACCCATACCTTTCTGATTATTCCTTATCCTAACTTTATGTTCACATTTCTTATGTAAAAGTTATTTGTTTAGTCTCTAATCATTCATTCTTTTAACATGCTCAAACCATATCATTCCATTATTTTGTACATTGATTTTCAAATCCTCTTTCAGTTTGCATATTTTTTGTACCCATTCATCCTTAACTCTATCTCTTACGGTGTTATTCACACACAGCAAATCCATGGCTCAGCCGCCACCTCACGTGAACATTCCATAAAACGATGATCCTTGGATTAGCTCCGTGTTTTACGTACACTACTACAGTTTTTCTAATCTCTTCAAAACCGAACAGTTGTCGATATTAGAAAATAACAAGTAATAAATGACCTGGGTATCATCTTGTACTGGAGGCGAGAAAATCGTTTCAGCAGAGGGATGGACCAATCCATGGGATGGTCGAAGGTAACAAGCACCTAAGTTTGGTGTACACTGGTGTAAGGGAGCATAAATAAAAGGTACGAGGTATGAAAGCGGTGTTGAGGAATATTGAAAGCGATCACGGAACAAAAATAAAAGATAGGAAGGAGGCGCTGCCCGTTATAATATTCCTTATCATGCGAAATGTGGATTACCGTCAACCGGTACCGCCAGGAATAATGTAATACAGCATAAGAATATAAATAGCATGAGAATATAAGTGGCATATGAATAAAAATAGCATAACAATGTAAAGTGAAATTATAGGAAATCGATGGTTGCAATTGTAAGAAATATAAATAGCCTAGGAATATAAATAAAATAAGAATAAAAATAGCCTATAAAAGTGATACGAAATTCGAGAAAATCGATAGTTATTATAGTCACTGTAAGGAATGTAAATATCATAGAAATATAAAAAAATAGGAATAGGAATAAAAAGGCTTAGGAATAAAAAAAGCATATGAATATAAATAGCATAGGAATATAAATAGCGTAGGAATATAAATAGCATAGGAATATAAAAAGCATAGGTAAATAAATGGCATAGGAATATTAATGGCATAGGACTACAGGTATAATAAACATAGCAATATAAATAGCATAGGAATATAAATGGCAAAGGAAAAACAATAGTAAAATAATGTGATGAGAAGTACATGAAAATCGATTTGCTCAAACCTTCCTTATACCCGTTCTATATGTATATGTCAGAAGGACCCACAGCACATAGACGTTCATGCAAAGCTATATATTTTATTAAGTGGCGGAATGCTTTCCCGTAAAGTAAAAGCAACGGCACGTTAGTAACAGTCACTGTAAGGAATGATAACTATTCCTAAAAGGTAAAATAAACAGCAGAAAAAAATCACTACCATAAGAATATACATTATACATACGATAAGAATAAACACTAAAACATTGGAATGTAATTTAAAATTCATGGAAATCGATAGTAATAGTCAGTGTAAAGAATAATGACTGGTGGGTAATATAAATAGCATAGGAATATCAATAGTTTAATAGTATAAGTATCTAAAGCATATAGATGTCGACAGCATGCCTGCCTGTGAAGCATAAATGCTTTGTGTAAAATTGATTGAAGTCGATAGTTTGGTCAACAGTAAAGAATGATGACCCAAGGGCAATTTAATTTCAATTGCATACAAATACAAAAACATAAGTTTTAAAAAAGCATATTCCTCGCCTTATTAGTTGGTATGAGGCTACCCACTCATACTGTAAACAAAGGTTCACTTTGCCAAGGTCGGCGGCATGAGTTGCATGGTTTTCAAATTTTGCAAATACATATTATGAAGCGCGAAACGTTTACTTTTAAATTAAAATCCATACCTCAAATGAAAATAAACCCTGCAACATTTGCCGACCTTCCCTGAAACAGGGGTGAAATTGGCATATGAATACAAAAATAACTACCAAATCAAAAATTAAATAATGCAAATAATATCGTAATCGAATAAAACATAACACCGAATATTTTCAAAATAATCTGACATATTTTGAAAATTCAATAAACAATCATTTTCTATGAAACCTCTATTGATTTACCATATTTTGTTTACAAAGTCAACATTTATAGTCATAACAAAGTGGGAGAATTGAAAATCAGTCCATGTAGTTAAATATTAACAGTAATTGATATGATTTTAAAGCGCAAACCTACCCACACCCCTGCTTCCATTATTCCAATGGCGGAGTGGATAATATGTTTTTAATGCGCGAGACATGGCTTCTCTAAAGTAAACTCTATACGACCCATCATCGGACATTCAATATGGAACTTTAACACTTGGCCTGTCGGTATTATAAAAATTGACATGTCAAAACGTTAAAGAAACGCAAAAAACACATCTTAAAGCTAAACATGCCACACTTTTGGGGGTATGAAATACATAAATGTATGCATAATTCAATTCTGATTCCGAAAAAAATACTCAATTTTTGTAGTTTGTGGATTCTACGACGTTTGATATGCATCGACCCATAAAAAAAGGCATTAAAAATTACAAAAAAATGCACAGAAAAGAAGCGGGTTTAAAACTGAATAAAACATGGTTGCCGTCGACGAAAAGTATCAATTGGAGTCTTTTTACACCTAGATCTCATCTCTTTGTAACAAGAGCAATACAGGACCGCAACAATACTATTTCCATCACAATATAGCAGAGCGCCGTAGAAGCTACTCACAGTATTGTAACGAAACGTAAGCAAGAGAAGAAAAAAGAAAAAAAAGTTGTGGACCATGGTCAAGAACCGAAAAAACTGTTTCACTCATCTAAATCCAGCTGTGAAAGGCATTTTTGTTGTAGTTGAGAATCCTATCTCTGTCGCATAAAGTGTGGGATATCTCGACCGCAGCAGTCATTGGGTTAATGTCGCTTCATTTGTCCATTGATTGTGAAGTTGCGTTAGGGTTGTATTTGTTGTCAGTAAATATGGTGAAGTGTACTTTGTTAGATTACTGCATTAGCCGTGACTACCCTTAAAAGCCTCCCTTAGGGTCATGTGGAGGTAAAAACACCCACTCAGGGTAAGAAAATGACAGAAATACGAGATTTTTAATACATTTTGTAATTAAAATTTTAAGATTGATTACAGTTTTCGGATTTAAGACGAACGGTTCTGAGAGAACTTACATGATTTACTACGTTTTGCTGGCGGCGCAGCGTGGCTAGCGTCTTCAGGAGGCACTTTTTCTGCACTACGATTCAGGATGAACTCGTGTGGATAAATCTCCTGAAGACGTCAATTGGCGACATCGCCAGAGAAATGTCACAATAAAGTCAATTTTCAAAATAAAAATGAACAATGTATTTCCAATATTAATTTATAACAATATCAAATCACTCGCTTTCAGTTTTACGAGTTTTGTTCTTGTAAAAATATATTTTACTGCACTCGCCATACTGTCAATATTCCATACAAAGCGGTGCGTATACCAAAAGTTGTATGAAAACTAACACATTCCCTAGAGTCGCTGTTTTATCTTCAATACATTTTTTTGTTTAGTATTTACACAATGTTTTCTACTAGGTGTACAGCTCTCTTTTGTGTTAGTTCCTACACTATTATTTACAAGATTAAAAGTTTTCCTGTAAAATTAATGTCTTGCAATTTTCCAACTAAATCCTTTAACTTTTATAAGCTTAGTGCATTTACAAGGGTAGAGTAACAATTTAGTCTCAAGGGGTCAGTTTGTTAGTATAGTAGTTTAGCCGATGGAAATCAATACCCCATGTATAAAACTTTACGTTCTTACTCAACCAAAAATGTATGGAAACAAAAACGTTGAGTAAAATTGCTTTTTTAAGTAAAGTAAATTGAATAATTAAACGGATTCGTGAAGGCTTTTGTTAGGCGCATTTTGTAGTACGGCTGCAAAACCTGGATCATCCAGAAATACGATAGAAACAGACGAGTGGCATTCGAGACGTGGATTTGGAGGAAGATGACCAAGGTATTATGGGTCGAAAGGACGTCCAACGAAAAGGTGTTGGAGGAAGTAGAAGACACAACAGAGCTTATACTTGTAGGCCCATTATGAAGAGGAAAGCCAAACTAATAAGACACTAGGATTAGGTGAGGCATCTTTATTATCAACCTCTTTGAAGGAAAAATCATGGAAACACGAACAAAAGGCCGCCCAACAACTTCATAATTCTAGGATTTGAAGCGACTCATAAATGTTTTGTCCTATTCGCAGCTCAAGAGGATGACAACCAACAGGGACAGATGGCTGGAACAACAAGGCACTTCCATTAGAAGATCTGTAACTGCATCATGCCGCCATTCTACTAGGGGTGGTCGGTACCTCCGCAGATGTGTCCCCACTTTTTTTTGTCGTTTATTTTTCAATCTTCACAACTTTCTTCATACACACTCTTCTCTTATTCTCACTCTGCAATTTCCTTTCTGACGCAATCTTATCTATTTAGTCTATCTATGCCTTCCTCGACTTTCCCCTTCCAAGCTTTCCTCTGACATTTTCCATATAAAGTATTTTCGTTAATCGTTCGTTATCCATTCTTTCAAGATGTCCGAACCATCTCATCGTAGTTTTTATCGAGTTACCACACTCGATCATCACTCAATCCTTGCGTACCATGTTTATCATTCAGTGTCTTTCACGCCATGCTCTCAGGTAAGCCATTTCAACCGTTAATACTTCACTCAGCTCACATTCATTTACTGTCCACGCCTCACTTCCGTACATCAAGACGATGAAGATTTTTTGGTAAACGCTGTGATTGAGTTTGTACGTGAAGTTGCATACTTGAGATATATGTATGTAGTGTAGGTATGCAGTGCTGCAGTCCGCGTTTTATTAAAGGCACTGGACAAGAACCAATACTTCGTGAGCACTAGACGTCGCTACCACTTTCCGTGGAGGATAAGCGAGCCAATAAGTAACGATTAGCCCAGTGGGACGTGAAAAGGCGTACTGACGGAACAAGGGGATAGTGGTCAAGTATGTACGAGTTAAGTATGAACTCGTGCGTCCGAACTTAAACTAAGTAAAAGCAATGGTTGAGTTAAAATGTTAAGTTCAAATAAAAAATCGTATTACCCTAAAAAGATAAAGTTATACAAATTATAACAAAATTAGACGCTTTTCATTTAATTATTTTGCTTTCTGTTGGAGTTTGCATTTAATTGAAAAGAATTCTCCAAAGACAATTGTCAGAGAAGATTAATTTATTAAGGTTGAATGGTCTTTTTTGTGGCTGGTCTTTCGTGGGGGTAGATGATTTTTTCAACTATATTTTGCTACGTCACGTCGGAAAGAGAACCCACTACCTTACGGGCTACGGACGAGCCAAAATTTTATAGCTCAGTAAGTTAACTTCAGATTGCAAACAAAATAATGAATGCCCTATAAAGTTGGCTTGGTCTGAACATGCGCTAAGGCAAACGTAGTTATGTACTGTTTGAGAGTTTTCCATTGCATTCAATAACTAGCAATTCGGTTCTACGATACACTACCATATAAGTGCACACTACTTGTAAGTCTAACTTTTTGTGCGATAGTTTTTTGTATATGTGTTTCTTTCTATGTATAATAATATTATGTTACTTGTTCTTGTATCCAGCCGTCATTCCGCTAGGAGTGGTCAGCACCTCCGCAGATGTGCCTTCATTTTGTTCTGTTCTTTCACACTTCATTCATATCCTGAACATTCCTCTCTCTCATCATGAATGCCCCTTTTTTCCTCACTCTGCAGATTCCAGCCATTTGCAATCTCGCTTTTTTTTATCAATCTATTTGTTTCTCGGTCTTCCTATTTTACGCTTATCTTTTTGGCCAATCGTTCATTGACCATTCTTTCCGATAGCCCGAAATTGGACTAATATCTATTAGTTCATTTCACATGGATGTGCACCAAAATTGAATTCAATGATTTTACTCCTGAAGTTGGCGATAATTACTAGTAAATACGAGTATATGATAATGATGCTATAGAAATCGCTAATCCTTAAGCAAGACTCAGTTTCAGAAAGGCTGGATAAACCTTTCATGACCGGTCTTTGGTAAATGCATATGAATTTTCCCATCCAGAAAAAAGCTAATTTTCGAAAATTATTTTTCAATTTTTTTTTTTGAGAATCGTACCTACTCACGACCAACAGTTAACGAGTCCGCACCGTTAACCAGGATACTCTAGAAAGCGTTAGGTCTTGATACTGGGAACAGCATAATATGTAGGAATGCACACACTCGTAAAGGGAAAGTTTGTACTGCTCCAGACTGGGCACTCAATGCAGGTAAGTAAATTGAAAATTTATTATTCATACATGTTAGTTTCAGGTAGTGGACATACCTGTACAATGTATACTGTATAAAATACAGTCGCATCCAGACACTGGTAAGTTCGTGCATAGAACTTGCTGTAAGCAATATGGAGAAGCCAGTACCAGCGCCCATGAAAGTTAGGACCAACTGTAGCAATAGCTGTGACAACTATTTCACTAGGGGTGAATGAAGTTACTTTTCAGCATATTCACATTATCGTATCAAATTCACATCCGCGGCGTCGTAGCTAATGTCTTCAGGATGCACTCATTCTGCATGAGAGTAAGAAGATGAACACGTCATCCGCACTCGTCGTCCCCAAAAATTGATAAAAATAACTGGACAATTTTATATAGATAATTTAATGTATACCAACATCACAAAACAGAGATGATTGTCAGCAATTAGAGAAAAACATATGTAAGTACTACAAGAATGAAAAAAAAAAACTTTTGAACACCCTTTATTGGGAAAACAAAAGTTTAAAATTTACTAGTATGTATGTAAGTAACACTAGGTAGGTACAACTGAAACAAAATGATACAAAAACCAAAACACATTTTTCCCACAAAAATTCAGTAACTAAATACACTCGAAACGAAAAAAGAAAAACAACGTCTAAAGAGCTTAGCAAAAAGAAAAACAAGAGAAGAAAAAACAAACCACTAGAACGGACAGCCGAGGAAACAAAAGCAAATTATATTTTTCCGATAAATTCCTTGTAAGAAATGTGTGACGGGTTCACTTGAGAATAATCTAATCCGGCAAATCGAAGGCTCTACAGATGAGGCCTTGGTCAAGGGCCCTCTGAGATGCCAGCTCAAGTGGTGGGAGGAAAGAGACGAGGGGGGAAACACTTGTGGAAGCGTGTATCTTATTTCTTGTGTCCAGGTTGAGAGAATGCTTGGAAACAATGTTAGTAAGAGTGGAAGATTTTCAATTAAGAAATTTCTTTGGATTGATTTATTTTATGACATTGTTTTTGAAACTCTGAAATAAGAGAGAACAGTCAGATAGAGGAAAGTGTGCGATGGACCAGAAGACGTGGCGGTACTGGAGGGACCACGTGGATAGGGTAGACAGTTGGAGAATCCCCCATGTGGCTGCCCACAGTATACTTGTAGGACATCGCCTGCAAGGAAGACCACTAAACTGATTAGAGACAGATGGCGCTCTTCTGCCCAAGAGGACAAATTGCGTTCGATAACAGATTAGTGATCTTAAACAAGAAGAATAAGAAATAGCTTTTTCTACTTGCTTTCCCTCAATGTGAGAGCTATCCAAAAAGAAATCACAATTCAATTGCGTTTTAAATGCATATTACCGTCATCATCAATATTACCAACGTCACGAAAACACTTCATTGATAAACCACAGCTACCATTGCCTGTTCAACGCCTTCCTCTTTCATTTCCATACTCCTACCGCACGGCAGTCTGCAACCACTCTGTCCAGCCACCTTAATCTGGGTCTTCCCACTGCCTTGCGCACCTTTCGGTCCGTCATCACAACCTTCTTTCCTAGGCTCTGATGGTGCATTCACTGGATGTGAACCAGCCAATGCAGTCTGCTAACTTTTATTCACATCAACGTCTTGGTACAGAAAGTGTCGTTAATGTTTTCTGTCTTTCGTCATATGTTCCTCTCTTTTATTGTGGCGTAAATACGTCAATGCGAGAGTTTTCCCTTCAAAGATGTTAAGAGAGCTTTGGACATGCTTGATTAGTGTCCAGGTTTCAAAAACATATGTGAGGATAGACTTAAGATACAATTGTTAAATAGAAGCAGGGAAGGACGGCAAGAGTTGCAAGGCTCATGTTCATTTGAGATTGGGTTTTTATATTGTAGGTCCACATGCGGCATGTGTTAGCGCGAAATTATACATATCTGCTTGTGGGAATGCATTTAATATAAATCTTAAATGATATATATCTTTGCAGCTTAGATTAGATTAGATTAGATTAGAAGCTTCAATACATGAAAGCGCTCATGTAGTAGCAATTGCCACTAAACGGTGTTGTATAAAATTTGACAATTACTGTTATTATTAAACGCAGATCTTTTTCCAGTATTTTCTACTCCTTTTCAAGTACAGCCCTGCTAGCTTTACTATATTTTCCAAATAATAAATTGTTTTATATAGGGACACGTTCACGTTTGATGGAAAAGACTGGAGTCAGAGACAAATAAAATATAAGCTGTAGGTATCAGCGTTGTCTCGAATTAAAGGCATGCCATTAAAGGGTCTTCATTTCGCTCAACACTGGCGAATACTGAAAGCACTGAACTAATACTCGTATACCAAAGAAACTTCAAATCTTATCTACACTCTGGTATAAAACATTCATAAACCAAAGCATATTTTTCAAAGCTTAGCGAATGTCATGAGAAACTAACGAACATTTTTTTTGTAAAATGGTTCTATTTTTTTTTATGTTTTAAATTTTCCTTTTCGTAATTCACAGGTTTTAGAAACGATTTCGGGTTGGATAACGTTAGATTCTATTATTTTTATTTACCGAAGTTTTGTTTCCACGAGCGGAAAACCTAACGCGTAGCTTTGATAACCAGCCTTGAACATGCTTTACGCTAGGGATCGATCAGCAGCAAGTCTGCCAGAGTGATTATCCGTTTCCGTGTTAATTCAAACCCAAAATCAAAGCAAAATCAAGTTTTCCTCGGAAGCAAAGAAGCTTCTACTTCATGTAAAGGGGTAAGCATAAAGCCACCCCCTTACCTGTGAAGATAAATATTCAGGTAAAACTGGATAAGTGACATATTAAGCTAACATGGGTTTCTCAGATAAATTTACCTTTTTTCTTATTTTCTACAAAGCAAAACAATAAATAAGTGTGAAAATGCTGTAGTTTAGAAAGTTTTCTTGAGAGTCTCCTTATATGATGTTTATTACAGCCAATAGATTTTTATCTCAATTCAGTGAATCAGTACTTATTTAGTTTTACCTTTAAGTTGGCAATATATTCCACACACCACTTGCTAACATTCTGTCGAAAACAATGCTATACAAAGTTGCCCTATTCACGCAGCACATCAAATCTATGGAACATTCTGGACGTAAACTGAATCATTTGACGATCAAAGAACAAAGAGATTTTGAGGTTCTGCTGTATGAAGATACCTTAATAATGCGAAGGAAATAATAACACAAAAGAAAGCTGGGATGAAGTCGGCAAAATAAAATCTCCTGTAATCATTGTGATACAACAGGAAGGCATACAACCCTTCGTTTAATAAAAAAATGTACAAACACTAAAACAGCGCCTCTAGTGAGTGTTTTAGATTCCATGCATTTTTCATTGAGTTTTAACGTAGAAGTTTATACTTGGATACAGTTTGTTGGTGTGTTGGAAATGAAATAATAATTAAGGTAATAAAAGAACAATGATGAAATAAATGAATTTGAAACAAAAGGAAGGAAATTGTGAGATAAAATATGAAACTAGTTGAAGCTAAAAAAAAACTTTTTTTCTCTCAGTAGAATGTATTTCATTGGCAATACGTAACAGAAAATAAATGGACGGAATAATATTTTCAGGTACATAAAAAGTTATATTATTTTTCCCAGAGGTAGAATATACCTACATTTGTTTTTTTACAGGATATTTTTGCGGAAAATAAAAGGTTAGAGAATAATAAGAATACACGGTCATATCGGGTTACTTTGAAGGAAGGTTACATATAGGTACATCCATTTCAACCCTGACTTGACTGAATCAATAATAGAATGATTTCCGTAAAATCCGATCGATAGTTTAGTTGGTAGAATGCTTGTGTTACATACCAGATGGCTAGGTTTTGATCTCTACCAAGGCTATTAGAAATCATGTCATGTTCGGATTTAATTTCAAAGCAAAATAAAAATACCGGTAGGGTTTGCTCAGCGTTTACAAAATAATGAGAGCCAGCCGATTCGCAGAACTGAGAAGCTCCCATTTCAAGCAAAGTGGTTGGTGAAAAGCTTACCTGTGAAAATAAATAGTTTCCTCACGCCACATGCCTCATGCCACATGCGACCTCTTTGCGGAAAAAAATGTACTATATGTGTAGTATAGTTTTGTTTTTTCGTTAAGGTTTAAGGATGATTTATGATTTATTTGGTGAGCGCTGTGTTTGAATGCGCTGCACAATGTTACAAGCAAGACCGTTTTCTGGAAAAAAAACCTTGATTGCCGTTTTTGGTTGTATAATACTCATATATCCATTAGATTTTTGTAAGTGTACCTATTTATATTTTTCACTGAGTCTTAGGAGAGGGTTAAATCGTATTTGTTTCTACGATTCCATATAAAAGAATAACTGATTTTTTTCCCGAACAGAAAGATTGTTTTATTTCTTTACTTATAAAGATTGTTTCCTTCCTGCCTCGTCATGTAATACAATATTATATTTGCTTTTACAATACAGTAGAGTCTCGATTAATCGTGCTATTTCAGATCATTCCAACCCTCGGATATTGATGACTCAATTACATCTTGTAAACTAAAAATATTTCCACAAAAATATTATCTGTAAATGCACAAGCCGTAGAAAATTTCAAAATATGTTTCATTTACACAAATTGTACGGAAACTTTACCCCGCACTTCAACTGAAGTGGTTGGCGTTATGCCGGCCACCTTATCTATAAAAAATAAATAGGTTCCACTCGCCACATACCATTAGGGGATAACGCGGCAGAAAGTTACACTTTATGCGTAGTTAAATTGCGTTGGGTATCTAGATGGCCACTTTTTGTGAAATGTAATTTTTTTGAAGCAATATTTCTCCATTTATTCACGATGAATACTTTACTATATTACTGCATTATAATACTAAAGTACATCGTTACAAAACAAATAAACCTTTAAAAAAATTAGAAACGTTCTTGAAAATGATTTCTCCATCGGAACTGCATTCTTTTCTGGCCCGCAAAAGCTACCGTTAGAAACACCGAATTGTAATCTCGATCAGTTGCCAACTCGGATACTTGAGGCTCTACTATGATGATAATAAGTCCTTCCGTTGTCAATATCATTTCGTATTTCCCGTTGTCTTATTTGATAATGATTTTATTTGTTCTCACTAATTGTTATTGACTTTCTGTTGTTTCAATATTGAGTTACTCAAATATTTACACTTCCTAATTCTATAATCTAAGTTGCAAAGATACATCGACATTAAGCATCTAGCTAGCTCTGAGTGATAGAGTTAGGAATGAATGGGTAAAAAAAGAATGTAATTTGAAAGAGGATGTGAAAGTCAAGGTACAAAAGAATGTGAAGAGATGGTTTCGGCGATGATAGACCGACAAAGTTTATATACAAAGAAAGTGTGATAGGAAAAAGAGGGAAGGGACGACCGAGTCAAGTATGTAGTGATCAGATTGAGGAGATTGTGAAAGAATGGGATATACAAAGTGAGCGTAAAAGGAGAAAATGCATTAAAAAGGTGATGTATATGAATGAATTGAAAGAGGTATGTCAGGATAGGAAAAAATGGAGGCAACTCTGCAGAGGCTCTAGCTACCCCTAGCGGAATTCATATAAAACCCAAGCCCAGAAGCAGACACGCATAAGTTCGCACTTATTAAAGGCTTGAATTCTTAAAGGTGTGTAATGTATGCGTGTATGTATGGTTCGATTGATGGTACACGGTGGCGTACTCATACCCATCTTGATGTATGGAAGTGAAGCTCGGACGGTTCATTGAAATGAGTAAAGTACATTTGGCAGAAATGAACTATCTAAGAAGTATTACTGGAAAACAATGCAGTGAAATTTTGGAGTGAGAAATGATTTCTTAAAAAAAAAAATGTGGCGCAAGGAAATAGTGAAAGTGAAGATAAAAAGAAGTGTTTGTATGTGGATGGCTTGCCAAAAAAGCTAGGATTGACTGTATTCCTTAAATAGCGAATGAATGGAATATCCAGAGTCATAAAAGAAAGGAGAGCTTGCGTAAAAAAGGTTCGGACTCTGGAATAAGGAAAATGGCGGTTGCTCAAAAATTTTGGCAGCTAAGGCTTTTAAATTTTCATACGTCCATAAATTTCATAGATACATTTTTTTCTCATTAATAACTCTACACACTTAAAAAAATCAAAAAGAATTATGTAACACATAAGCTCATGACGTCCATTGTTCAAACTTCTCCAACACAAAATGTATTAGTCATGGGTTATTTATGGCAGAAAGTGAAGGGTTCAAGGCCTTTCCAAAATAAATTCAATCTATACCAAATGACGGGGCAATTTTGTAAACTAATGTGAAATTGGCTTGGAAATGTAATAGGAAGCTTACGTGCAAAATGTTATATTAAATAAGTGGGTGAATTTACACTTTTCAGTAATAGTTTGTTTGGAATAGGAAGATTGAGGTTTGCAAAGGGGATGGAAATAGTAGTTTTTCTTGGTTTTGCTACTAATACTTTTAGTATTCCTTGACTTCAAAGTTGATATGAGGCTGTTCACCCACACTGTAAAAAATGATTCACATTGCCAATATCATATCTGTTTCAGGGAAGTTGGGCAAAAGTTTCACGGTTTATGTTCATTTGAGGTTTGGATATTGAATTGTAAATACACATACAGCATTTGTAAGCGCGAACTTACGCGTGTCTTTTTGTGGGCATGCATTTGATATGGGTTTTTAATGTTAATATATCTTTGCAACTTTGATTAAAGATTATAGATAGATTAAAGTATGCTAAAAGTTTTACAAATATATTTTTATTTTTAGAAAAACAAAGAGAAAGAGCTCTTTCTATAAAACGTAGAGCTTTTTCTCTACCTACGCTTATTAGAAATGGTAGACCTTTTCTTCAGCTACGATGTTTGAGCTGGTTTAAAGATATACAAGATACGAGTGGGCCTTGTAAAGCTCTACGCTGATTGGATCAAATTGTTGTAAAACATTTGATCAAAGCGGTAGCTTTGGCTTCACTGAAACGACGCAAGAAAACAAATATTAAGCGTTACATGGAAAGAGTTACACATTAAGTGAAAGAGTGTTTGTATGAATATTGAGTGGTATTTTGAAGGTGCAGGCATTATTAAATATCAGTTAAAGGGTATTTATATGGTTTTCGTATAACTGATGATAGCCTGAAGACCAAAAATGTTTGTAATCTGTTATCTTTATAAAACAGTGATCCAAATAAGGAGCATTGTTATCTTCAAAGTTATTAGTAAAATTGTTTTTTTATTTGAATATTATTTACCTAGTGGAAATCTCAATGAAATCTCTCAAACTCTGTTATCGATCCTATATACAAACAAAATTGTGACTTCAGACGGCCAGGTTGCTAAATAAATATCGAAATAATATTTTCTTATTATTCATTGGTGAGGCATTTTACATTGTAAACCTTAATTTTTCAATAATTAAATATTAAAAAAAAAAAATTACAGAGTAAAATTTAATTACGTACAATCGATTCACAATGAATATGCTCAAACCCTCCTCGTACCCGTCCTGTGTGTATGTGTCAGAAGGACCCACAGCACATGGACGCTCATGCAAAGCTATATATTTTCTCAAGTGGCGAAAGGCCTTCCCGTGAAGTGAAAGCAACGGCACGACAAAACAAGAACCTCTAGGTCAAAGGCGTGCCCATGACTCTAAAAGTAAATGGTTCGATGTTACTGAAGCTAATAGCATACCTCGGGTGGCACTCCTTGTGGGATATTTGTATTTGGAATTTTTAATTATTTAATATTTTATTGGTTGCTTGCTTAACACCCTAGCAATAGAGATTTGTAATTTTTTACCGCCGAGAAAAAATCTAATTTCAAGTTTTGTGCCGTGTTTGTAAAAATCCTTTTGGTTTTTTTAAACATAAAAGGTTTTAAATGGTTTCAGACAATTCACCCTGGAAAAAAGTACGTTAAAAAAACAAAACTTGTATTTACTAACTGAACAATTTAATTGTCAGAAAATGGTGGGAAAAACAACATTGCCCGTTTATCCAGTAAGACAAATCTGTAGAATATTTGAAAACTGTTCAGAAATTGCAAGTTAAAGGCAACTAGAATAGTTTGTAATTTAAAACAGCGAACATGTTATCTTGGTTTTTGAAATATCACAGTTTAATTGACGGCGCTGTGAAACAAGTAAATATTAATTACACATCCAGGCTCGCTTTATTAAATTGTAATTATTTCCTATAATGGAAGAATAAATAGGTTACGCCTGTGACTGTTGTGGGTGTTACTTGAAGAATAAATGGATTTATATTTTATTAAAATATCATTTTTATTTGTTTTTAGATTCACGTATTTACAGTGGAGTTTTCATGTCAAATTCCCATCCAAAACACATGTTAAACTTTTACAAATTTGATTAACTTTCACGATTATTTACCTACCACACAGTTTTATAAAAATGTAGTATTCACTAATATTTACAACATTACAAACATAATTTTCAGATAAACAACAGAAAAAACGCATCAGAATGTAATGTTGGCGGCTAGGGTTTATTAAAGTGAAATTGGTTTTATGATTTAGTTTTTTTAGTGTCCATGTTTATATTATTGTTTATTGATTTAAAAATGTAATTTGCGATGTTTGTTCCTTGACTTATAGGTTGGTATGCGGCTGACCACCCATACTGTAAAAAATGGTTCACTTTGCCAATGTCACCCCTGTTTCAGGGAAGGACGGCAAGAGTTGCAGAGCTTATGTTCATTTGAGATTGGGTTTTTATATTGTAGGTCCACATGCGGTATGTGTTAGCGCGAAATTATACATACCTGCTTGTGGGAATGCATTTAATATAAATCCTAAATGATATATATCTTTGCAGCTTAGATTAGATTAGATTAGATTAGATTAGAATCTCGAATGATGCGTTTACCAACGAACGCCATTTATTTTTGATGTATAAAAATTCCAACTCTCCAATTCGCCAGATTTGAAGGCAGACTGCAAAATTCAGTACACCAAAAATTCGCTTGCATTTTTTTTCCGCGCGACTCAAATGAATGCGGTATTTTGTACGTATGTATGTCGAAACACCAATTTGTCTGTTAAAAAACCTACAGAGACATTTTCAATAAAGCAACGAGCGTGAAATAAAAGTGAAGCAACTTGTGCCGCCAGACCGCGACCAGTGGGGTGACATTTGCTTCGACAGGAGGGTGTGTGTGCGTCACCCCTTTTGCATGTCCCGTATTGCGTCTACCCTTGAAAAAAGAGTTTCAATTACAGCTTAGTGTATTGTTGTATAATAATATGACGTTGGAAGTGTGATGATGTAGTAATTGATTATTCTTGAGTGTCATCTTTGCGTGAATATTAATTATAGGAAGTTTTTGGGTGTTGCATAATCATTTATTATATTACGTTAGATGATGCCAAAACAAACTGACTATCTGGGTTTCATTTTTACATTTTTAATGGTTTTGTATCAAAACTAGAAATTAATTATAAATTTTACAAAAAAATCATGATTTTTTCATAACTACTACTGTTTAATTTTTGCTTGTTTACTCGTACCTATCCGTGCAAACAGTGTGATAAAGTGATGTGATGATAAAGACCGTAGTAAGCGCTTTTGTGATGACTTTGGTTGACTATAGCTCAACATTGTACATAGGTCATCAGAAAAAATTTTTTCAACCGTCTTCAATCTGTGCTAAATTCAGAAGCGAGGCTCATATTAGGGATGTCCGAATTAAATCACATCACTACATTGAATTGGTTTCGTTTTTCGGCGAGGGTCACCTACGCTGTTTGTCTGATGGTTAACAAAGCTGTAAGTTGTGCGAATCTTTCACATTTGCCTGATATTTTCTGCCTTCGTTGAGTTGTCTTTCAGGCGACAGATACTCAGATAGACCCCTTCTAACCCCGCCTTTACACACACACTAATGTTGAGGACCGTGCATTCCGGTCGCAAAAAAGCGACGCAGTTGTCTTTACGCCCGTTTACAGTTAGTACCTACCTCCGGAACGGTTGGTTAATAGACGCAAAGACTACCGCGTCACTTTGATAACCAGCCTTGAAAATGCTAACTGCTAGTGAAAGCTAGATCCCAGCAGCATTAAGACGTGAATACTTGATGATATATGAATAGACTTTGCATTCGAATCTAAAACATTCAGCTCATAAATCGGACACTCATCTATCAGGCCAACGCAAAAATGGCACGCAAGAATTATCGTTTGCAGCGAAAACAAGAGTGTGGGACCAAGTGTACACCCTTATATATTTAAAAAAAGAGACATATGTATTAGGGGGGCGATAGAATTAAGAGATAGGGGCTCTTGTAATAAAACATGGTTTAAAGTAGCTAAACACCAAAGTCTTACATTCCATATTTGTACCAAAAAATATTATAATAAATATTTTCTATGGGTAAGTAAGTAAAATATTTAATTGACATATACAGCAAACATGAGCATCTTTTTTTAAGTATTTGAATTTTTGTTCACTTTCAAAGTATTATTTTTTCATTAAATAAATCTTTCGTTGTCTCATGGATACCAAAAAATGTTGAGAAAAAAAATTGTGAGCATGCTAATTTTTTTGGCATTTAGTTTCTTTAAAAATAAAGTAAAAAATGAAATACATTTTCTGAAAATCATAAAAAAAACAATTAAAATAAAATCATACTTGATAACCATATTTTCAAAGCCTTTGTTACACATAAAAAAAACATTAAATCTTCAACTCATAATGTCTTTATAAATATAATATTAGATGACAGATAGAATGAAATTAATTTAAGACGAAGGAGGGTGGGTGCTATAAAATTACTAGGCTATTTTTGGAATTCACACGATTCCGGAAATTTATGAAATTTCTAGACCCCTCTGGCTTACTATGTAGGTCTGTGTGGGCCATGCTACTAACAGGGGTCGCAAATTTAAGGGTGTGATCTACCCTAATACTCTACTTAATGCCTGGTTCAGACGGGCCGATCACTTTAGTAGAGAGTAGCGAGTGATTAGTGGTCTAGTGTCTAAGCATAGACTAAAGGCAAGTAATGGATATTTTTAGGTCAAAGAAAATTGAGTTATTTGTTTTTCGTGAAAATATCAGTACAAAAAGGTACAATAAAAAACATAAAAAATAGTACAACAGTTGATGCTGATACAATTAAAGTAGGTATCAGATGAAATTCTTTAAAATGCACAAGCAAACACGTGTAAGTTCGCGCTTACACACGCTGTATCTGTAAACTTACAAAATAATACCTAAACATCAAATGAACACACACCCTGCAACTCTTGCCGCGCTTCCCTGAAACAGAAAACTTTCCCTGAAAATTCAGGTCGTTCTTCACCGACACGTAGTAGAAGGGCTATGATTCTTGATGACGTTGGATACGACTACAACAAAACAGAGAGAAATTCGACCTTTCCTCCCCTTCTCAATTTTAAAATATATATATTTGTAATACAATATAATGCATACACCCACACACTAATGCACACGCACCCCGTGTGAACGAGCTTTACCATCATAAGGGTGGGTATCCGCCACCCTTGCGAATTATATTTTTATTTTGCGACGAGGCATTCTTTAATCACCATTTTCAACACGTCTACTTCCAGTCGAGTGGAGATGATGGCTAAATAAAGTACAATTACGTTGAATCCGACTCTTTCTACATGTAATTATAGGCCTTTGAAGTGTTTGTTGTCATGCAGAAATACTTATTTGAAGTTGGAAGAAGATTGAAAATAATAAAACCTAGTATTGTCAAGTTTTTTTGACGAAAGTAATAAAGAAAACAAAGTTTATACCTATACAGAGGAAATCTAAAAAGAAAAAGTGGAAAGGGAAAACCGAGAAATAGATATTTGGATTAGACTGGTGGAATTGTGAAAGGATGAAATACACAAAGCGAATGTAAAAGAAGGAAATGTATGAAAAATGCGGTGGATATGAATGAACTGAAAGAGGTTTGCAAGGAAAGGAAAAAATGTAGTCAAATCTGCAGAGGCTCTACCTAGCCACCCCTAGTGGAATGGCGACGGAGTTAGTGTTACAGTTACAGTAATCTAAGTTTCCCAGTATAAAAAAATACGATTACACTCAATAACAGCGTTTAAACCTATTTGTTTTAGGTGGAGGTTGTCGCTTTAGTATGTTGTATGGCTAGATGTAACTTTGGTGAAGGTATATAAATATTTAAACCCATTTTTAATCAAATTTGCTTGAAACTCACTAACTTTCAATTACGAAGCTTAAGCAGTAACTTCTATACTGAAGATCGGTCAATCCTTGTCATACAAAATATTATTTCACCCTTGCCACCCTTTCCTAAAATAGGGGTGACATTGGAAAAGTTATCCAATTTCTACATTTGTTATACACTATACAGCTCGATTATTAATACAAAATTACTAATGACATTCACTTTGCCAATGTCACACCTGTGTCAGGGAAGGTCGGCAAAAGTTGGAGGGCTTATGTTTATTTGAGGTTTAGATTTTATTTGTAAGTACACTTTCAGCATTTGTAAGCGCGAACTAGACGTGTTTGTTTGTGGGCATGCATTTGAGAGCTTTAAATGAATATATCCTTGCAACTTAGATTATAGATTATTATAGATTAGACATCACAGGGTTTAGATGTCATGTTTCGAAATGTGTAGACCACGGATGTTAAAACTGACCTTTTTATAAAGAATAATTTACAAAGAGAAATACATTGCGCGACATTTCTTATCACAGAATTTAAAAGAGTGGACATTTTTAAATCTCCACACTTCTAGATTGTAGGTAAGTTTTATAAAACCTAGACATTCTTAAATCAATTGAAATTCCTTACATAGGAAAAAACTTCTTCAATATAAACTGATACTTGGATGAAACACTTTTCATTAGAAGTAAGCTTTGAGAGGCAGTTTGCTTGATTGCCTTCAAAGGCTGAAATTCCTTACAACTCTAGAAAGTTCCTTACTTTGTTTCCTAGTATATCTAAAGTTACATTGTATAACAACTTGTCTGCGAGCTTCTTGAAATGTATGCAATTTTATTCCTTGTTTTATGAATTTCCAGTATTTTTTGGTAAAAGATGTGGAATTATTTTTAAATTTCCTAGAAATTATATTTTCTTCTTTCATTAAACTTTTATTGTAAAATGAGTACAAAAATAAGTGAAACGATTTAATTTCCAAACTAATATAAAGATGATTTATCCTTGCATAATAATGAAATTTGTAAAAGTTTTTTAAAAATTATTTTGATTCAGTCATTATGTTGTTAATACGTCATTCATTCATTAATTCTATGCTGAAACGTTAATTTGTAAATAATTCCTAGAAAAGTGTAGAAATTATTTGCGATTCCTAGGAAATTAATAAAATACGCAACCGTTCATAAACATACTTGAATTTATTACTTTCGTGAATTTTCTGAATATTTTGTTGTAGTAGTTTTCTAGGAATTTACTTGATTACTTAAAATTTAAATGAAATCATTGGAACAACATAATATGTATACACAATAATTTACTTTAATTTCCTGAAAATTTGATTCAATCTCTAGAACCCATTGAATTCCTAGGATTTATTGTTGTATAATAATTTCAGTATTACACACATTTCCTAGAAAGAAATGCATTTCTTAAGCATATTTTTTTAACATTTCTAGTAGCATGTGTGTGTATATTTAAAATGCTTGCAGATTTTGTGATTGGCATTAAAATTGACGTTGAAAAAAACTCTATCGTGCAGCTAGAAATTGAATATATTTCCTAGGAATTCCTAACTTCCGCAATATTCCTAGCTTTTCTTAGATTTCTGGTGGCATTGATGATTGACTTAAGGTACTATCAGACAGTGATATCATTTAAATTGAGTTCTGAGAACTATTTTATAAGCATACTATCTGGGCATTGCATACAATTCCTAGGAATTCCTAACTTCTACACAATTCCTAGCATATCTTACATTTATGGTGGCATGTACACAAATATTGTCCTTTAATAAACAAACTGTTTTTTTCAAGCGGCCTCATCATAACTATATTAACTGGGCATTGCATTTCCTAGGAACTCCTAACTTTCTCACAATTCCTAGCTTTTCTTAAATTTTAGGAAGCATCTATATAAATTTAAGATGCTGGCAGACTTTGTTTACGTTTATATTGGCGTCTGGAAACGACTCGTCTCACCTCTGACTCTTGACTGGTACACATTGTAAGGAAAGTGCATCCAGTAAAGTGTACAAGATAAATAAATGCAAGACGAAGATAGTTACTTTTGGTTTTAGGAGGGCTCTGAATACAATGTAACATATTTGGAATGCCCGCTGACAAACTATTTGGAAGAGACAAATCTTTCGAAAATGCTAGTAAGCTACACATATAGTGCAACTCTTACTACGCCAGTCCCGAAAAGAGCACATGTGTCGACTTAAGCCTATTTATTTCACTTTGATAATACCATCCCTATGGGGAAGGGCGGCAAGAGTTGCAGAGACCATTAGGTTTGTTCTAATTTTTTGTTGTATTTTGTTTGTATGTTGTTTTTAAGTACACATGCGCCATGTATAAACTTACACGTGTTTGCTTGTGAGCATGCACAAAATATTAATCTTGAAACTAAGGTTATAGATAGCAAATAAGTAACAAAGAGTATATGTTAAACAAAAACGCTCAACAGAGGCGCTGTTACAATTTCCATATGCAACTCAAATCATTATTCTCGAATGCGTTACACGTGGCTGGTGGAGCGTATTTAATTTTACCGGCATGTGACCAGCCTAGAGCCAATCAATTCACTGGTAGTGGGGGTTTTCCTACTCCCAAGAAGGCAGGTTTACATAATTTGTAAAGGCTGAGTGAACCCGGTTTATGATTTTAAAACCTTGAATAAACACTGAAACCGTAAATCATATTTTATGGCACGCCAAGTAGGGATCGAACCCTAGCACTCTGATTTTGAACGCAAGGGTACAATGCGTAAAATAATACGTTAACAATATTTTGAAATATTTCAAATTTATCAATTTCATGAAAAAAAAGTTACAAAATATTTTTTAAATCATTTGCCTGGCGCGATGCATTGTTTCTCACAAACGAACATTTCAAATCCAAAACGAAACTGTGAACACAATACTCTTTGTTTGTCAATTTTCAGGCGCGTAAATTCAGTTATAAATGAAAATATATTTTTGCACGAAACAAAAGTAGAAAATGTGATAACTGAGCTTTTGCCGCCAAACATAGGTACACCCACAGATCACTGAATATAAAGGTACACCATTAGAGTCGCATTCAGAATCACATGAAAATGAAATCCAGACTTACTGTTTTTAGAGTTTAAATGTAATTTTTGTCCACAGTGTAAAATGTGAATGCGTGTATACGTTAAACATGCCATATAGTATCTAAACTTGTTTTTCTGTATCACTTTCATACCTAAGTAATGTGAAATAAATAGGTTCCAGTCGCCACATCGCCACATGCCGTTAGAGGTCGCATTATATGTGCAGCTTAGTTCGATTGTAATTTGAGTTTATGAATAGTAAACTTTTAATTACCTAAAGGCATTACTTATCTCAGTGTCACTGCTATCGTCCAGGGGACTCGAACCGGCGTTGTTTTTATTTAAACACGCAAGTTTCAGTTACCGCCTAGACTCGATCTGCAAATTTCAATATAAAATAACGACTTAAGTACTGGATTAATATATTGCCCTAAAATAAGCTTTTGATTGACTTGATCAATTGAAATCAATAAAAAAATATGTATCTTTGTATTAGCGTCCACGTACTGCACGTCCTTAATATTGATAATGCTATTACGATGCTAAGGAGGGAATTGAATCACCTGCCTTCTGATTATAAGGCAAACGTTTTAACCGCTAGACTAAGTACGAGTAAATCGATAGTTTCCAATAACAGATGGGAATGGCGTCCGTTGAATTGGCGTTCAAACGAATATAACGATAAATAGGAATTAATAATATGGTAGTGAATAATTGAAAATGTTGCAAAGCCACATTTGTGTGCGAAATTAAATGCAAAATTGTTTCCAGCTGGTGAGCCCGTGATTAAAGGTAAAATGAATGATTGAAAACTATCGAGAAATGTTGCAAAAGTGTACATCGGGTAAATGGAAAATTCCATCCAAGAGGAATATGGTTAAAACACACGCATATGTTATCCAAGTTGTAAAAAAAATGCGACTAAGCTACACATATACTGTAACTTCTTGCCACTGGAGTTGCATGTGGCGATTGTAACCTATTTTCTTTACAGGTGAGAGGGCTGGCCTTGCGTAAGTAACTTCAGTCAAAGTGGGGGTTTTCCTTGTGAAGTACTCTTTTCTTATGAAGGCTGAGTCTTGAAAATAAACACCGAAACCGATTATCATTTCTGACACCCTCGATGGGATTCGAACCCAAGCTCTCAGTATGCAAAGTAATGGTTCTTAAAATTGAGCTCGACCGGACAGATGTAAATAAGTACATAATACCTATATATTATCATTTTATTATAAACATCAATTTGTCATTTATTGTTTTTCCTTGACTAATGTGTGGAAAAATAGATAGGTTACACACACCACATGCTACCCCTGAGGAGACAACGCGGTAAAAAGTTGCGATGTATGTGCAGTTTAGTTCCGTTACGTATTTTTTACGTTTAAATGTCCGTGAGAAACTTTAAAGTCATTTCACACTTTTAATCTTGCAGCACTCATAATATTACCTAATATACGGATCTATAATCTATAATCTATAATCTAAGTTGCAAGGATATATTCATTCAAAGCTCTCAGATGTATGCCCACAAACAAACACGTGTAGTTCGCGCTTACAAATGCTGATTGTGTACTTACAAATAAAATCCAAACCTCAAATGAACATAAGCCCTGCAACTCTTGCCGACATTCCCTGAAACAGGGGTGACATTGGCAAAGTGAACCATTTTTTACAGTATGGGTGGTCAGCCTCATACCAACCTATAAGTCAGGGAATACGAGTAATAAATAACATTTAAGTATAAGAAAACAACAAAACCTTAAAAATAAATCTATACAAAAAAAGTAAAAAATGTCTTGTGCAAAAAATGTAGCAAGCCAATAAACCAACATTAAAAATCAGCATTGCAGATTAGCCGCCACTTCTTCCTGTCCTTGCATACTTCTTTCATTTCATCTAGAGTCATAACTTTTTTCATACAAGCTCTCCTTTTATTATGACTCTGGATATCCCATTCACTCGCTATTTCGAAAATTTGGTCCATCCATACCTTTCTCGGTCTTCCTCTTCCACGACATCCATCAATTCTTGCAGCATATACTTTCTTCGTCATTCTTTCCTCATTCATTCTCTCCAAATGTCCAAACCATCTAAGTATACTTCTTTTAATCTTTACTTTCACACTTTCTCTTACACCGGATTCCTCTCTAACAAAATCATTCCTCACCCTATCACTCCGTCTTTTTCCAATCATACTTCTTAAGTAATCCATTTCTACCGTATGGACTTTACTAATCTCACTTTCACTCACCGTCCAGGCTTCACTTCCATACATCAGAGTGGGCACTAGTATACCACCGTGCACCGCCAGTCGAACATTTTTTGAAAGATTCTGGTTTTTGGCGATGCTAGCGGTAGCACCCAGTACGCACCTGCCTTTCATTATTCTTCTTTCAAATTCACCGGTCATTCTTCATTAAGGATGATTTATTTTATGAGCGCTGTTTTGTGTGAATCACACCTCAAGAGCCCTCTGCGGATACGATATCTTTGCAACTAAGATTATACAATGTGAAATCCCGTCCTTGGGGTCAGATAATAAAATTCTATTACAAAACCGTTTTCAGGTCATTTCATGCAAACCAAAGACGTGAGTACGATAAAAATTAAAGCATTTCAGTTAGGGTAGTTAAGGGTCTCCAGAAACGTACGCCGGAGCACAATTTCAGTGTATGTCTCACACATAACCCGGGGTAAATGGTGGAAATTTACATCCAGTATAGTAGATTCTGCCCAAACTTAACTACTGCGTTTCAGGATAATTCTAAGGAAACTAAAACAGAGTGGTTCAGTTTTGATAAGTTTTTCAGTGCAACGCTATAATTGAGTTTCAACCAAGGTAGTTATGGATATCCGTATCGAAGAAAAAATATTTGTATCCGTAACCGAAGCCGATATAATATTTTCGGTTGATTTCATTTTTTTTCGAATAATGTAAAAGAAATTACCAATGTTATTTAAATATTTTATTGTGATTTATATTTTTTAAGTGAATTGCTATTGAAATCCCTCACATGACTGATGGTTAAACTAAATGAAATATGTACCTACAGGGAAAGTACCTACAGGGAAAGAAAATGAGTACCTACAGGGAAAGAACACGGAATGTCAGTTGAAGAAGATTTTGAGTATATCAAAATTATATATTTAAAAGTCTGTATTTCTCATGGTTATTGCCTGTCACAAAGAAAAACTGCCATAAACTGTGGTAGCGACTGTTGTTGCATTACAAATTTTGTAGAGATTTAGATACACACAGATGCCACTAAATGGCATGATTAGATTATTTTGAAATTTTTGCTGAAATTCCTTGTTTTTCCCCTGCAGTCTTCAAATAATAACCTAGAAATGAAGTCAACAAATTTTTGTTCTTATTTGAAGGTATTTTACTTTCAGAAATAATATCTGTACTATCTGAAACTAGCGGATAATTCAATATACGTATCCGATACCGAAATAATATTATTCGCATATTCGTATACGCATCCATATCCGAAATTGCATATCCATAACGTCCCTAGTTTACACGTTAAGTTTTATAGTCGGGGTACTGTTTTTGGTACGTGACCTGTCCTCGGCAAGAGATAGTTGGTTGGGGTAAATATATTACCACAGAGGCATCCCACTAGAGCCTTTAAATTCGTTGTAAAACAGCGGTTCGACCTCCATGGTTCTTGGTCAATTATATTCTAAAATACTAGTCCAGAGTGTAGTCTGACATCTGGCGACGGCGGTGATAACATTTTTAATAATTAGCTGAGACACAAACCACAATGACTGTGGTGCTTTTTCCAAGAATAGATTTTGGACCAGTAGCTTACTCCTTAACCTATAGGTTGGTATGAGGCTGACCACCCATACTGCGAAAAAATGGTTCAATTTGCCAATGTCACCCTTTTTTCAAGGAAGGTCGGAAAGAGCTGCAGGGCTTATGTTAATTTTTAAGATTGTGTTTTTGTATTGTTAGTCCACATGCGGCATGTTAAAGGGTGAACTTATACGTGTCTGCATGTGGGAATGCATTTAATATGAATCTTAAATGTAATATATTTTTGCAACTTAGATTAAAGATAATATAGATTGCAAAGAAGAAGACGTCATATTCCTTAATGCGGTACATCTTCAAAACCTCTGTAAAGTCTCCTTCACATAATTAATTATCTTAGTTCTTTCATATTCATTTTTTGAAGCAGTTCTTTCTTTTAAATAAACCCTGTGCCTAGATACCTGTATCGCTGACCTTCAAAATTTCACAAATTTGATGAAGCCATTCCTTTCTCAGTATTTCTCTACCCGTCTTGTTTCTCACATTTACTCTGTATGTAGATACTCTTTGTCAAGCAAGAAGACCAAGTTGTGAAAATAATATCTCATTTATTTTGTGCTCCACCGGGAATTGAACTCAAAGCCGTTTACGAGTACATTAGCGTTAGCCATTAGACTGCAGACCTGCAAAATATGTAGTGCCTCAAAACTAAAGGTTACGAACCGCTGTTAAACACAGACGACTTTCAATTTGTTAGGACGATATGGTGGTCGGATCAGCCCATTTTAGGTTATAATATGTTTAAAGCTGGGATAATCAAATTTTTACGCAATTTACATTTTCAATTTTCATGCATGTAATTCTGTTAAAAACTTCATTTTTAGAAAATTAAATTTTTAATCCATCAGCAATACCAGCAAATTTTTAATCCATAAGAAATTATACGAGTAATTGTTGCGTTATTTTATGACACTTAACAAAATTGTGCACGTATGTTTTAATCTTTAATAGTATAATCTACTATCTAAGTTGAACATAAGCCCTGCAACTCTTGCCGTCCTTCCCTGAAACAGGGATGACATTGGCAAAGTGAACTATTTTTTACAGTATGGGTGGTCAACTTCATACTAACTTGTAAATCAAGGAATTAATTTTATAATTTAATTCATTTTATAATTTTTAAACATAGGTCTTATTCACACACACAATCGCCACCCAACGTGATTTTTTCATACAAAAAAACGATGATCTATGGATCAGCTATGGATTAAATGTGTTGTGAATAACCCTGATGGAGTTTAAATGCTCTCTAAATGAAAAATAAAAACGTCAATGAATATTAAATCCAGAGGCGTGTATCCCATACAGAAACAAATACAAATTAGTTAGGCAACATTTGATTTCTCCGTAGTCTAGTGACTTATGCCCATGGACTCTTAATCTGAGGGTCTTAGGTTCAATTTCCGGCAGAGAACAAAAAATGTGAAGTTCATCTTTAGAATTCTGCTTTTTCTGGGTTTTAAAATTCATACGCCGAAGACCGTTTACAAAAGTTCCATTCAGCCTCTTGCTTGAGTAATTGGCGCTTTCTATACGTAGCGACCATCAAACTGGTAAAGGGCTCTTGAGGTGTGATTTACACAAAAACAATAAAAAAAAAAACGGTAATGTATATAAATACAAATAGATAAAAAAAAAAACACCTTCATTCATAAAAGCTAGGTAATATAATAGTTTTAATATTTAAAAGTCATAAAAAAACCATGCAGGAAAATGTGTGGGTTGACTAATACCAAGTACCGTCAAGATAGGATTATAACGCTCTTAATGTGTAATTGTATCTAATATCACAAGATACAATTAAATATTTGAAATATAGTAGAAACTCGATTATTCAACTTATCAGGGATCGAGCTTATTGCGGACAATCAAAAGCTCAGATATACGTACATCGTAAAAACTTTTTTAAAAGTATTTATATGCTGTAAGTAGGTAGGTACCTATGTATAAATATGCAGGCTAACAAACTGTGGTACAAACAAACAAAGGGCTTTAAAAAAATCAAGACCGGTCCTTTGCTCAGATAGTAGAATGCTTGAGTTCAATGTTAAAGAGCTAGGGTTTGATCCGCATCAAGGATGTCAGAAATGATTTTTCAAAAGTGTTTTTTTAAAACCCATAATCAAAATACCTTGACTTACAGGTTGGTATTAGGTTTACCACCCATACTGTACAAAGATGGTTCACTTTGCCAATGTCACCCCTGTTTTAGGGGAGGTCGGTTTAGTTGTAGTTGCGGCCGTTGCGGGAAAATAGAAGAATAGAGAAGTAACACCTTCGGAAGCTGGAAAACCCCCATTTACAGTTATGTGGTTAGGCTGGTTTTAGTGTCGCGCTGACAACACGCTGACCGTCAGCGCTGACAGCCAAATATATGAACTTGTCGCGCTGACAGCTACGCGCCATTCTAAAACGCTTCCTACAAGTTCATATATTTTGAACGGTCAGCGCTGACGGTCAGCGCGTTGTCAGCGCGACACTAAAACCAGCCTTAGAGTAAAATCCAAAGTACATGTGAAAATGTAAAGGTTCCAAATGCCACATGTGACCTCTTTGAGCACAACGCGGTAATAAATTGCATCTATGTATGCAGCTTAGTTGCGTTTTTTTAATTATTGTTTAACGTGATCGAGGATCGCGATTTTACGTAGGTAGAAAAATCTCTCTTCATGAAGAAAATGCTTACTAGAATCGCTATATTTTGCTGCTTTGTATTTGTAAACTAATGCAGTTTCAAATGCAAAGAAAGCATCTCAATGAAAAACTGTCTTTAGTATAATTTCTTCATCGGAATTTCATTCTTCTTCGTCGCACAAACGCCATCCGGAAAGCCGAACTATTAAAAACCACGGTCAAAGCGAGTTCGGATAATCGAGGTTCTACTATATTAGATATTTTACAAGATACACATAATTTTTACGTTTGATAATAATCTTGTATAATAAATATTCAACCTGTTGTTAAAGAATACAAAAAATAAACCTTAAGGCTCTTACATTGTAGGATGAATGCCCTTTTTTTATGGCGCGGGTCATTCATAAGGTTTTTTATTCAGTTTTTATCCTCACATATCCCGTTAAAGGTCCATGTAGACCCTCTTATTCGTTATCGATTCGTATCCGCACTCGTAAACCAAATTATACGTTGAATGAGAAATTAGAATCTCAAAAAATTACATCTTATCTACACATATAGTTCAACTTTGTCCTGCTTTTTCCCTGAAGAGGTCGCGTACGGCAAGTGGAACCTATTCATTGTCACAGGTAAGGGAGGCAGTCTCACGCCAACTATTTCACTTGAATTGGGAGTTTTTACAGCTTCCGAGGGCGCTGGTTCTCCTTTCTTATGAAGGCCGAATAAACTTTGGTGGTATTTATTAATTTGAGATTTGATCTTGGACGGTATTCTGATTTGGGAAGATAATCTTTCTTTTGAAATACATACCTTCTACACACCTATGAGCTTAAGTGCAGAGTATACTTCTTTTGATGTTTTTTGTAATTATACATAAGCAACCGTACTCATAATCAACGTAAATATTTTAGTTTTTTTAATATTGTGAAAACAACATGTAAGTAATCATTGAAAAAATTACTCAATCCTACAACTTTAACGCCCTTCCCTGAAGCAGGGGTGGTACTGGCAATGTGAAATATTTTTTTACAGTATGTCCGCCACAATCAAAGAACTATTTTTTTTTCCTTTAACCAGAGGATCTAAGTACTACATCGATTTAAATAATTTTATTTAGATCAATGAAGTACTATCAATAGTAAAATCTATCAACAGAACACAATATACACTATTCCTGATACACCTTTTAAAAATACGTCTTACTTCAAACATTTTTTCTCAAAACAAATCTTACAAGGGAGGATACGATCATCGAGGTGTACTCAACATTATAAGGCTATAAGGTACCATACACGATAGTGTTCGAGCCCATTCAAGCGCGCCTCATCCCCGCATGAAAGGCGAGAACTTATCGACCGTGAAATATGAGCCATGACTTATAATATAGATAATAAAATGCCTGCGAAGACAGATGAATAACTTACAGAGCTCTCCGGTAATGGGATTGTAATTCTGATGTCTATTGTGCAGGATAATGGTGCACTCCTGATAGATGTGATAATAAGTTACAGGTTGCCATCTTTGTTCTGTTTGTGATGTGTGTTACTTTGATGAATTATTTTCTTGGTTTGTTGTGAAACGGTTGTTAGATTATGGTCTAAACATGTCACTGCTTGCTATATATGTTCTATTTTTGATTTATGTTGCTTTGATAGATTATGTTCTTAGTTTGTCATGTGGTGGTTGCTATATAGGGTTCGAAATAAAACTGCTGGTTGCTATTTATGTTCTGCTTCTTATGTGTGTTACTGTGATAAATGATCTTAGTTTGTTTTGTGATGATTGCTATTAATAAAATAAAAAAATTAGGCTGATTTATTTGGTGAGCGCTGTTTTTGTGTGTATCACACCTCAAGAGCCCTCTGCGAGCTTGGTCGTCGCTGTAGAAAGCGCCAATTCTCAAGCAAGACTCAGTTGCTGTAAGGCTGGATGGACCCTTTGATGACCGGTCTTTGGTAAAGGTTTATGAATTTTTCAACCCAGCGAAAAGCAAACTTGAAAAAATAAATGGTATATTTTTTGTGCTCCGCCGGGATTCGAACCCACAACCTTCCATTTACGAGTCCGAAGTGTTACTACTGGACTACGGACTGGTCCTCCTACAGTTGATATATAAGGTACACAACATATCACTGATTGTTACAAAATAATAGTTGGTAAAAAATACACTAATAACCATTGTAGTCAAACTCAGAGGAAAGGGAAAACATACAGGAAAAGATTAAAAATTATTTCCCGTGCGTGGTAGTTTAGTGACTTTTTTATTTTTTAAAGTCCAACTCAGTGTTTTAACCACTTTTAAGCTTAGCTGGCTTTTTCCTCTAGAGATTTAAGTTTATAGAAAAGAAAAAATATTATCTTTAAGGACTTATTCCTTGTATTGAAAATTGCTAATTATTCTCAAAATATCGTTTACACGTTTGCAAGAAAATATGAATGTTGAATGTTTAGTAAGTGTGTACTCGCTCCCAAATATAAAATATTTCTTTAAACTCATCCTTAGCGTTAAAAATTGTTTTTATCAAAAAGAAAACAACACATCTAGTGAGCGTTTTAATTCCTTTATATTTTTAGGTAAACGCTTCGGTCGAGTTAAAACGAAAAGTGAGTGAAGTGTGTACTTGTCATCATTAATGTCTCGTCGTTTTTGTCTAGACTCTCATAATGAACCCTGAGACGTGTTAGATCGAAACCTTCTTTCACGTTGACAGGCCGGTTCACTGGTGATTTGTGATGTCACAGCTAAAAGGCGGATCACTGATATAATTTCGTTAATAGATTTGTTACAAGTTGAGCTAAATACTACGACTATTATTTTTTTGTTGATTTAAGTCCGCAGTAATATAATTTTAATATATTTAAGTGCAAGATTCACATTAAATTCATGCCCACAAGCAGACTCGTGTAAATTCACGCTTAGACATGCTGCGTGCTTACTTACAAAAAACAAACATCTCAAATGAAAATACACCCTGCAACTCTTCTCGATCTTCCCTGAAGCAAGGGTGACATTGGGAACGTAAACCATTTTTTCAGTATCGGTGGTTAGCTTCGTATTAACATATAACTCAAAGAACAAAAAAAACTCATTTATCCACAAGCAATAAATGAAAAAAAAAAAACAAAGTTACATTAAAAACGTGTATTAAAATTCAGAAAGCTTTCGCCGCTAAAATTGCACATCAGCCGTCATTTTTTTCTGCCCTTGCAAATTACTTCCCTCTTTTAAAATCCTAAATCATATTTTTTTCACAAAAACTCTTTTTTCAACATGACTCCGTACAAAAAACAAAAAACTTTCCCTGAAAGTCAGCAATATTTCAATACATCTTGGTAAAAAATGTCGTACCTAAAAACTACCGTGCATTGTACCTCGTATTTAGTGTCGTTAATTTAATTTCATTTATAAACCCAACATTGGCTTACCCGACACATATATTGAGGACCATATAATAAAAAATGCACGTGTTCTATTAATAATCTATAAATCAAGTGATATCAAGTCTGAAACAATAGAAGGCTTCGCTGAATTTGACAAGGGCGTCACCTTTTGTAAGACATGTCATGTAAACGTAATGGATGATATTGATTATGATATCGAAGATGAGAAATTTAATGAACATTTTGATCCGAGACGATGATTCACATTGATATTGTTTCCAATACAAAACAAACAAGTAACCTGACACTTATTTTGTCGATGCCTACAATGAACTAATTTATATATTGGCTTATTTACTGAAATATAATGTTACAAAATTTTAACCTTAACTTTTTTGTCTGCAAAATTTACGTTGAAATTACTGATTAAGGTCTTTAAAATGAAATTGATACAAAAGTGTGAATGAAATTAAAAAATGGATAATACGCAAAAAAAAAATATATAATAATAATTAACAAATTATATTATCGGTGTGATGTTTTCCGGGATCTGTTGCCGTGGTCTGTGGGAGGTGGAGCTTCCGGACGTTTCGCCCATTTCTATGATGGGTTTCTTCAGCGTGAAGTATGATGATGAAGATGATCTTGATGAGAACCACGGCAACAGATCCCGGAAAACATCACTCCAGCATCATCAGCCGGCCGTGTAAGCCTAAAACTCTTATGCAATTATATTATCATTTATTAATTACGTTGATTATCAACAATAAAGTATTCATTTAATTTATCTGATACAAAAATATTGCATAATTTCAACTTGATTTAGCTTGGCTGGTCCATCCTATTGGAACAGTCTACCACTAGAGTTGAAAATAGAGACCAGTGTTGGCAGCTTCAGGAAGTTGCTTAAGACACACTTGTTTAACAGAAGCTTCAACACATAAAAGCGCCCTTGGGGTGGCTTGTACCACTAAACGACGCTGTATAAAATTTCCCAATTATTATTACAGATTATCTGTAAAATAAACTGAAAATTATTGTTCAATTTGTTTTCATTCAATAAATGCTTCATAAAAATCTCAGATTCAAATTTATGGCGTAATTAAATGAAATAATTATTTTCAAGAACCACCTTCACCTACAATACAATTTTTCTTATTCCGTCATACTTTAAAACGTCGGCACAATGGTCGAGCAGACAAGGTGGAGGAATTTGAGTGGCGTAAGCTTGAAATAAAACAACGTTCAGAATCCCACCAGCTCCTCTTGACGACACCTTTGACTCTGATTTTATAGGGTACTTATGAAATAATAATTCATCATATAAAAATGATAATCTTTAAAGCAAAAATACGATGGCATATCGTATTTCTTTTCACAAATTTATTGAAAAAACAAGAAAATTACAGGATCATTTTTTCTGAATGAAAAAAAAACATTTTTCTTCTTCAAATTTTTGACGCACGTGTTCTTAAACTCTACATAAATTCTTGAAAATTAATTTTTCTCCCGCCAAAATTACGAAGTTTACCATCAAAATTTAAATGGGTAATTATAAACGACGTCAAAGCAACAGTCTTCGTTTTTCATAATAACCAAAGAGAGAGAGGCGCCGCGAAGCTTTTCGGTATTTTTTCGCCTAAGGGCAACTTTCTATTGAAATTTTTAATTGTCATCTTGGCGTCCCATTTTCTTGAGTCACTTTTTGGGATTTTTTTTATTATTTTGGAAAGAATTCCCGTCTGCAGGGGGGCATGGAGTAATTATTTTTAACGGCATGAAATTTTGGAATTTCAGCTATTTTTCGCGTTTGTCATTTTTGAAATTAATCGTCTGCTTTTTACGAGTTGATTCTTATTTTTTGCTTTGCTGTTCTTGTCCGAGAAAAATAACTGAAATGATTGTGTATTTACATAATCGTGGAAATAACATTAAGCCTTGGCTGGATTTTTTGTTTTATATAAAAAAAAGTTTTATACCGACATATTATTTTTTATATCTAAATCTAAATCTAAGTTGCAAAGATATGTATCATTTGAAATTCATATTAAATGCATTCCCACAAGCAGACACGCATAATTTCGCGCTCACACATGCCGCATGTCGACCTACAATATAAAAACCCAATTTCAAATGAACATAAGCCCTGCAGCTCTTGCCGATCTTCCCTGAAACAGGGGTGAAATCGGCAAAGTGAACCATATTTTACTGTATGGGTGGTCAGTTGTATACCAACCTACAAGTCAATATAATTATTTAAAATATATCACATACTTCATTTTATCATACAGGGTAAGATTGAGGGAAGAAGAGTCGAACTTAGGAACGAGGAAGGACATCGTAGCTGAATCACCTTCGGCAATGGTTCAACAAAAGCACCCAGTTCATGTTTAGAGCCGCAGCGACCTACGTCAAAATACGCAAAATGATCACCGAACTTCGATAGTAGTGGCACCAAAATAAAAAGAAGAATAAAAAATATTGATCGACTCAGATAACAACCACTTCAATAAAAATACAAGACAGTAAACAGGCCGTTACGTCACTAATATTCCCTTATTGGTAGCTAAGCATCCTTGTCACATGGACCTGTGACATTTGCCCACCGAGAGAAAAATAGAATTTCACCGTCCGCTTCATTAAGAAGTGAATGATTTTGAATGAAAAATAAATATTTGAAATTAAGACCAACAGGTACAATAATGACTTTTTATTTTTTCATGTTCAACTACACAACTCTAAATTCACGATCCTATTTTTTTTATTCTCAGAAAATCTTATTCGGGATTATAAACATTTCAAACAACAACAATCTAATCAAATGAGCAAAATCAGATAATTAAAAAAAAAACAATGGACTTTCACTGTGTGAACAGATATACACTTAAAAACAGATTTTTTTTTAATTAAAGATGATGCTGATTTCTGTATAGCGCTGTTTCGTGACGTACTTAGTTAATCCAAAGCTATCTGAATTCTCTCGAAAATCTTCAACCATCGACAATAACCGGCGTTGGGGTGGCTAGTGCCACTAAACGGCGTTATGTAGAATTGACCAATGATGATTCTTATTATAATTATTATTGTAATTCAAAAAATCATTTCATACACACTAAAACCAATCAAATTAATATAATTTATTTACAGTTCCTTGATAATGGTAAATGACGTCACTTCATAGTGTCGTGATATAATAAAGCCTTCCTCCCAACTTGTCACGTAATCAAATCCCCTGGCATTCCATAGAGCACGTTAACTCTGGCAAGTTTACCTCCCGTTTATACGATTATTAGTGTCGCAGTGGCTGGGAGGGGGCAGGCCTTAAGACAGTCACAACTTTCAGGCATGTACTGCAGACACATGTTCTTGAAACACCATTTGCTATTTATAGGACAGGGTGGAAAAGAAGAAAACCTAAGGATTGTTTTATGTGTCTTATTGGTCTTAAATTTTAGACATGTACTGCAGACACATGTTCTTGAAACACCGTTTGTGATTTATAGGACAGGGTGGAAAAGAAGAAAACCTAAGGATTGTTTTATTTGTCTCATTGGTCTCAAGTTTCAGACATGTACTGTAGACACATGTTCTCCAAGCACTATTGGTTCACAGCAGAGTATAGAAAAGAAGAAAACCTAACGATTGTTTTATGTGTCTTATTGGTCTTAAATTTCAGACATGTTCTGTAGACACATGTTTTCCAAACACTATTGGTTCATAGAAGATTGTAGAAAAAAGAGCCCCTTAATATTTTCTTACGTGTCTCAGTAACAGGAACAGGAATTTTATGACAGTTTCAAGTTTCAGGCATGTTCTGCAGACACATGTTCTTAAAACACCGTTTCTCATTTACAGGACAGCGTGGAAAATAAGAAAACCTTACGATTGCTTTATGTGTCTTAGTGTCACGAATTGTAAGCAGTCTCAAGTTTCAGCATCTTCTTCTTCGTGTCAGACACTACACTACTCTTGCCCAGTGTCGGGCAACATCCACTGCTTCACTATTACTCTCCATTAGGTCGGCCAGTGAGCAGCTTGTTGGGCAGGCCTGGCAGATCCGAAGATGATCCATTGACTGTTGGGCTCCGCATTCACAGAGCGTGGTGTCATCTTGATGAAGGATTCCCCAGTTTCAGCATGTACTATAGACACATGTTCTCCAAACACCATTGGTTAATAAAAGAGTGAAGAAGAGAAGAAAACATTCGTCTTATGTGTCTCAGTGACAGGAATAAGAATTTTAATGCAATCTCATGTTCTAGACATGTACTATAGACACATGTTCTTCAAACACCATTGGTTAATAGGACAGTTTCGAAAATAATAAAACCTTACGTTAATCACAGTTACAGAAATAGGAATCTGAATACCATATCAAACATTTATTGTAGACACATGTTCTTGAGCCACAATCTTGTTAACAGGAAAGTTAAAAAAAAGTCAACTGTGTTACGCGTCTCAGTGACAGGAACAGTAACCGTACGATTAAACCTTGCCGGTATTTTGATTTGAGTTCGAAATAAACACCAAAATTGAGAATCTTTTCTGACACCCTTGCATTGAATGCGAGCACTCTACCATCTGAGCTATCGGACGGATATGAAAAAAAATATAAATCAATTATGAAAATGTGCCTTGAACAAGTTTTACATATATTTCCTGTTTTTTATTCAAATAGCGTTAGCATCCAGACTCTGTAGCAGGTCCACGTTCTCCACACACGACATAAAAACATGTATTTCTGTTGGCAAAGTCCAGAAAACATGTCTCTCGCTCTGTTCGGATGGCTTAATGCGCATGTACCACGACCAACTTTTTATACTTCCTTGTAAAAATATTTCTACAAGTACAAGGCAAATCTTAACGTTTACGCCCAACAAAAAGGTGTTAAAACTTACACTGCGCTCCAAGTGGGCGTTTAATGTTTCACACATTTTTCGTAAAACGCTATAGTTGAAGTTAAACTTGAGGTTTTATACTCGGGGTTCTGTGAAGCATTTGTAGCAGTTTTAAAAGAAGTTTTTTTTATATTGTCCCGAATATACAACCAGAATAAAAATCCTGTAAGTTTGTAGTTTTTGAAGGATTAAGTATTTGGTAAGAAAAAACACCTAATAGAATACAAAAAATCTCTACTTTGTAAATTTGTTTTTCATGGATCTGATTTCTAAGTAATATTTTATTTATTTAAAAATAAATGAACCTTGGATCATTCATGGATTAAACTTTTCAGCAACGATCTATAATCATACCTACATATTTCCATCGTAAGAGAATGTGTAAAGCACAAAAAAGTAGCATTTTCAACATGAAATCAATTTTAAGGTAATTCATTTGGTGAGCGCTGTTTTTGTGAGAGCTTCGAGCTTGACCATTTCTATAGAAAGCGCTAATTAAGCAAAACTAACTCAGTTGCTCTAAGGCTGGATGAAGCCTTGGTGCAGACAAATTTTAATTTTTTCAACCCAGCAATGACTATGACTTATAGGTTGGTATGAGGCTGACCACCCATACTGTAAAAAATGGTTCACTTTGCCAATGTCACCCCTGTTTCAGGGAATGTCGGCAAGAGTTGCAGGGCTTATGTTCATTTGAGGTTTGGATTTTATTTGTAAGTACACAATCAGCATTTGTAAGCGCGAACTACACGTGTTTGTTTGTGGGCATACATCTGAGAGCTTTGAATGAATATATCCTTGCAACTTAGATTATAGATTATAGATTATATAGCAAAGAGCAAATTTGATCAAAGTTTTTTTGCTCTATAGGGAATCGAGCCCACGGCCTTCTGATAACCAGCACAAAGCGTCACCCACTTCTCTGCGGACCGGTCAAGAGTTTAATTTAACCGTTTTCATTTACTTGCAAGTAATATTCAAATGAATAAGAGTTGAAGGCTTACACGGCCGGCTGATGATGCTGGAGAGATGCTTGGCGACTATCAACTGCGATGACACTCACAGTTTTCATCAAGATCATCTTAATCATCACCACTTCACGCTAAAGAAGCCCAACGTAGACATGGGCGAAACGTCCCGAAGCTCCAACTCCGATAGACCACACCATCATATCCGGCAAAGCATCTCTCCAGCAATATTCAAATGTTTAATTTTTAACACTGAAAATTTTACAAATCCAGTGATTTCCACATGGTATCTAAATTATAATATAATCTGCAACTTCGATAAGAGGAAGGTATACTTAGATACTGCTAAGATATGTTAATACTTTATATATAAGCCCCCCGAATAAAAGGTATCCCTAAATAAGATATTGAATTTTATAGCGTTCAGAAGAAGAATATGAAAATGTTTTTTATACTTTTTCGCGGTAAGGAAAAGTGCAAAAATGTGTTTTCATTTTTACGCATTTTCTCGTAATATCTGAATTTTAATTCAACAACTTTCGATACCTACCTGTGGGTAGAAATAAAATTAATGTGGATATGAATGTAGCTTTTTTAGCCTTATCTGGTCGATAGCTCAGTTTGTAAAATGCTTGCGTACCATGCCTAGGGTTGTATACGTACCAAAAGTGTCAGAAATGTAACGTTTCGGCAATTGTTGAAACCCTAAATAAAGCCACTCTCAAAGTATGAGAATCTGCCCTATCAGGAGCAGGATAAACCCTTCTCATGCAAGCGCCTCTCTTTTTCTCTTTCTGCAGGCTCCAGTCAATCTCTCTTATTTGATCAATAAATTCATTTCTCGGTCTTCTTCATCCACGATTGCCTTTAGCATTCCCTTTGTATTTTTTTTTACGAGTAGCCAGTAACTTTACAGATGCCTCTTCACTTTGTTCTGTCCTTACAAATTTTCTTTCATCTCCTCTACATCCATTACATTCAAATAATTTACAATCTCTCTTATTTGATCAAGCAATTCCTTCCACTTTTACCTTTGTAGTAGTTGTTCATCGTTCATTCTTCCTAGATGCCGAAACCATCTCATTGTAGACGTTTGCACTTTTACTTTCATATTTACGTTTATTCCGCACTCATACATAGTACAGTAATTTCGCACATCGAAAAAAAATCGCACTATTTCCATCACGAAGGGAGAGATTCCCTTTTATGCAGGGGTGGCGTGGGCAATAGCACGTGCCATATAAGTCCCACCCCAAGGGCGGTTTGTACCTTAATCCCTGAAACACCAAGGGGTGCATTGGCATAATAAGGCTGGATGATTGTTTGAAACTTACCTCCTCATATAGGGGGAAAGTTGCCCAATAAAATTCGATATCAGGCGAGACTGTGGATTGGTATCTATTCAATTTTTGTAAAGGATTTACTATTCATAATTCCTTGACTTATAAGTTAGTTCGAGGCTGACTACTTATACTGTAAAAAATGGTTCACTTTGCAAATGTCCCCCCTGTTTCAGGGAGGTCGCTAAGAGTTGCAGAGCTTATGATCTTTGAAACTGTATTTTTGTTGTTGTAAGTTCACATGCGACTTGTTTAAGCGCGAACTTATACTTGTCTACTTATGGGAATGCAATTTCATACAATTTCAACTTAGATTAAAATGAAAGAGTCTGTTGAGCGAATTGTTAAGTACATTTGTCTATAGGTCGCAAGCCATTAAACTCCGTTTTACAAGAAATAAAGAAAAGGCTTCCAAATCTAAATCTAAGTTGCAAAGACATGTATCATTTGAGATTCATATTAAATGAATTCTCACAAGCAGACACGTATAAGTTCGCGCTAACACACGCTGCATGTGGACCTACAACATAAATCTCAAATGAACATAAGCCCTGCAACTCTTGCCGACCTTCCCTGATACAGCCCGGGTGACATTGGCAAAGTGAACCATTTTTTTACAGTATGGGTGGTCAGCTTCTACCAACCTATAAGTCAAAGAATTACGGAACAAGGAAATACAAAAATTTTGAAAACTTACCCCAGAGTATGTAGATCAAAATTTTGGAGTTTTGTGACTGTGAAAGGCACTTACCTAAAACAAGAGAAACAAACAAATCATTCAAAATATGAGCATTTAATAAAGTGAATATTTTTCTACAAAGTAAAAAATATTTCACTTTTTAAAATATAGTTTTTCATACAATTATCAATTCTCAATTTTACGTAGCTATCTATAATCTACAAAACAATCATATTTAATGCATACTCAGAAGGATACACGAGTATGTTAGCACTCATACGTAATGCGTGTGCGCTAACGTAAAAAAAAAACAAAAAAAAACGTAATTCGCACAACTCTTGACGCCCATTCATAAAACAGGGATGATATTTTAACACTAAACCTGTTTTATAGTACAGGTGGTCAGCTTCATTTCACAAACTCATTTTTTACTTCAACAAACTATTAAGTTAAGGAACAAAAAATTAAAATCAAAATCTAATACAGATGTATTTATCTTATCAAATTATTTTTATAATACAAAAGCACAAAAGAAAGATACGCTTTTTCTTGAGAGGTTATAAAGTCAAGATGTCTCAGTCACTTGTTAAAATAAAGAGGTTCTTTTCGGACACATGTTGCTGGCGAGATCGTCAATCTTGAGCCGAGTGTGGTTGATATGGAGTAGGAAGTGCGAGAGACCACTTATCCACCCCTGACCTCTGAGAGGGTGGCAAAAGTTGTGAGGGCGAAGGAAAGATAGCGGCTTATACGAGTAACTCTCTAAAAAACGGTTTCTTTTCTAACAAGACTTAAAGAAGATCAATAAAAAGTGAAGAATTACAAACATGTTTTGTTTCTGAAAACTGAATAAATTGTAAAACGCTACTAAATTGCACATATAGCGGAACTTCTTGCTTGTTGTCCGTAACATGTGGCAATCGAAACCTATTTTTTTCTAGAGACGCTAGCCACTTTATTGGGTTATCCAGGTTAAGAGGGAGCAGCTTCTCATTTCTTATGAAGGCTGAGTAAACCTTGTCAGTATTTGGATTTTTGGCTCTTGGTAAGAATCAAACCCTAGCCCTCAGCATGGAGAAACATGCAAGTATTCTACCAAATGAGCTATCGACCGGACTATTGATGGTGAACAAAAAAAACTGCTTTAGTACTTTATAACGTACCTATTTGTTTCACTAGTCGCTAAAACCAGAAATAAATTCAATTTAAGAAAATACATATGGTAACAGGATGAGTACAATTCATTAATGTACCACAGGTTTATTTTGCTATATACCTATATATTTTTTTTACATAGATTTGTGGAAAGAAATGCAATCCACCAACCTATTTTGCCTGGCCAGTTGTCTTCATGCGAAAGCAGAAGCTTGTGTGCATGCAACGGCATCTGTTGAACCAGGGTCGAAGTTATCGTCGGGGGATTCGAACCAACGCTATCCGGTTCCAAATAATCCCCGCGGCTATAACACCGACTGCTATACAGCTGCAATATAATTTTAGGGCAGAAGAAGAATAATCTAAACATATAACAGACTTTATTTTTTTGTAAAGACGACTGACATAAGTATTTATATTAGGTCTTTTTAATTTTGATTCGAACCGACGTTTTAAAGCTTCAAAAGTGAATTAAAATTTTATCGAAATTTTCATAGAAAAAAAAAACTTCCAAGTGTTTTCGCGGCTCTTATTATAATCCAAAACCAATTTGTTGGTGTGAACATAAGCCGAATGATCGCGACATATTGCCGTCAGGAGGAGGAAAAATATATATACCTCAATTTTTTACCCGGCCATGCGAAGCTAAAAAGGTTTACGCCAATATCGCAAACAAACCTACCGAGAAAATCTCCAGGCTCCAGACACAACACGCCGAATGCTAAGAAGAGTGGAAATTTCGTCGTGGAAATTTGGTTGGGAAGAAGCGTTTGTGTGCAGATCACTCGGTTGATATTTGTGATTATTATTTGAACCTGAAGAGTGAACTTTGACACGAGGCGCTAAGAAAACCGAAAACCGTTTTTTTTGGCGTCTTAAAAACTCGAAAATATTGAAATATCTTTGGCGTGAGTATAATTTTATTTTTAAATAAAAATTTGATCTCAAGAAAACTGCAATCAATAACATAGTTGGAGGAACGCCAGTATAATTTGTTAGAAAGAAGAAAGCTAGAGTTCGACCCTCATCAAGAATGTGAGAAATGATTTCCAATTCCGGCTCCAGCAAGGTTTACATAGCCTTCACAAGAAATGAGATCCTACAAACTCAGGACGGTAAAACCCCTACTTTGAGTGAAGTGGTTGGTGTAAGGCGGCCCACTTACCTATGTAAGTTTATTTATGCAGCTCATACGACACTCTCATCTTCCATTTTATATTGTGGTAAACTGTCGATTGCCGTGCGTGAAATTTAATGTATTTCTTAAATTTGCAAAATCTTCCTCAGCTTTCAGGGACTTACAGCCACATTAAAGTTAATCGAGCATATAGAACACAACTACACATTTCATTTAAAATTGAAAACTCGTATGCACTTCGGTACTTTAAGCCTTATTTAATAAACCATTCAATTAACAAATAAATATGATTTTTTGAAAATTCGAAAAAAAAAATCCAAAATTCCCACTACTATATTTTCCGGAAAAAAATGAGAGGTCACGTGGACTGAATGAACAGAAAGGGGGGGACAAGACAGGGTGAGAAAATCAGATTAAAGTAAGACAAGGGAAGTGTGTTTGAGGGGGGGGGGGGGGGGTTGATTTTAAAAATAATACGAAAACCTTGCATTTTCGCGCGAATAATCCAGAGGCAATTTCTCAAGGAGGCTTCAGCGCCGCGAAAAAAAATGTGATGAAAAAAGTTTTGGTCACGCAAAATAAATTGTCTCCTGAAAATCACCGATTTATTTAGTTTGATTTTCTAAGCTAAGACCTGTCGTAGTCTAGTGTTTCATCAGACTTGAAACCAAAAAATTCCGGTTTCCAATTCTCATACACAATATAGATAGTTGTTTTTTTTAATAACACGGAACTTAAGTAAACAAATTATCAGATAATTAACCCCTAAATAGCGCCTCCCTAAGGTGGCGGATATGGGAATGCTCACCAGACTTGACCAACAGGTAGTCCTCAACCTGTCTGGTAAATGAAATTTGAACATAGCAGCCGATTAAAAAGGCATGGAGAAAATTGGAGGAGGCCTACGTACAGAACTGGACACAGAAATATAAATACAATTAAAAAATTATGGCAAAAATAGTAGTATGTATTTGATAAATTTGTCGATAAATCCCATCAAATCCTCATTCTATTCATTTTTTTTTTTTAATAAATATTTAAATTTTTTTTACAAAATGTCTTTCGTTTAGTAGGTTTTGTTTTTTAAAAGCAAAAAAAATCAGATTATTTTCTTGGATCTGCGATAAATATGTAGATACTTTTTATGGTAAAATTAATTTAAAATTCAAATAAGACGATAGATTAAAAGTCAGAACGTTATGAATTTAAACAATGTTACAATAATCGTTTTTTAAACCTATTTATCCATAATTTGAATAGCAAAGATTTTTATATTTTATACATTTACGACTCATATTAAATGTATATTGTATACCCACAAGCATTCCATCAAGGTAAATAATCCAAACAGATTATTTCTTATGGATTCAGAAAATAACGATCAATGTTTCAAGATACAAATGTACATAATTCCAAAGGATCAACTTCAGTCTATAACTCAGATAGCTGGTTTCAGTTGGTCCTACAAGTAAAAAGCATATCTTTCAAACACCGCTATAGCGTTTAATCAAAAATGTACGCAAACTAAAATGCTCTTTGAAGGCGCGGTTTTAGCTTCTATATATCTTTTTATACAACGCTATGATGAAGTTAAAACGGAAAGTATTATAGGTACTTGGGGTATCTATCATGTACATAATGTTGATAGTCAAAGTCAAACTTGTAGGTTGGCGTAAGAGACGAGACGAGGAATTACACTACAAGTATAAAATTTTACGTTCAAACTCAGCCATAGCGTTTACTAAAAATGTATGTAAGCCAATACATTTTTCGTAAACGCTACGGCTATAATAAATAATAATCTATAATCTAAGTTGCAAGGATATGTTCATTTAAAGCTCTCAGATGTATGCCCACAAACCAACAAGTGTAGTTCGCGCTTACAAATGCTGATTGTGTACTTACAAATAAAATCCAAACCTCAAATGAACATAAGCCCCACAACTTTTGCCGACCTTCCCTGAAACAGGGGTGACATTGGCAAAGTGAACCATTTTTTACAGTATGGGTGGTCAGCCTCATACCAACCTATAAGTCAAGGAATATGAATAATAAATTACATTTAAATATAAAAAAGAACAAAACCTTACAAAGAAATCTATACAAAAAAAGTCAAAAATTTCCTATGCAAAAAATGTAGCAAATGAATACACCAACATTAGAAATCAACATTGCAGATTAGCCGCCACTTCTTCCTGTCCTTGCATACTTCTTTCATTTCATCCAGAGTCATAACCTTTTTCATACAAGTCCTCCTTTTATTATGACTCTGGATATCCCATTCATTCGCTATTTCAGAGATTTGATCCTTCCATACTTTTCTCGGTCTTCCTCTACCACGACATCCATCTATTCTAGCAACATATACTTTCTTCGTCAATCTTTCATCACTCATTCTCTCCAAATGCCCGAACCATCTTAACATACTTCTTTTAATCTTCACTTTCACACTTTCCCTTACACCACATTCTTCTCTTACAAAATCATTCCTCACCCTGTCACTTCGTTTTTTCCCAATCATACTTCTTAGATAGTCCATTTCTACTGTATGGACTTTACTAATTTCCCTTTCACTCACCGTCCAGGCTTCACTTCCATACATCAAGGTTGGCACTAGTATACCACCGTGCACCGCCAATCTAACATTTTTTGAGAGATTTTGGTTCCTGGCGATGCAAGCGGTCGCACCCAGTACACACCTGCCTTTCATTATTCTTCTTTCAAATTCACCGGCCATTCTTCCATCTTTTTCAAACTTACTTCCCAAATATACAAACTCATTTACAACATCAACATTCATTCCATTAATTTTAAATTCATAATTCATATTTTCATCATCTCTTTCAAAAATCAAAACTTTCGTCTTTCTTGCATTCAACTTCAAATTATTACCTTTTAAAGCTTCGTTCAATCTAGAGAGCATCATTTGCAATTCCACTGCTGAATCAGATACAAGGACTGCATCATCCGCATACAGTAGAACGCTTACTTTGCTCTCTCCTATCATTAATCCACAATCATCAAGTCTAGCATCTCGAACACACTTGTCCATGACTATGTTAAATAGCCATGGGCTCATCACACATCCTTGCCTTACACCCTTAAAAACTTCAAACCATTCACTATACTCACCATCAATACGAATGCAGGCCATACTATTCTCATAGTTCGCATGCACCGCATTGAGTAGAGCTCCATTCACTCCGTATGCTTTCAAAACATCCCACAACATACTTCTGTCCACTGAGTCAAAAGCCTTTATCCAGATCCACAAAGGCCGTGAATAGTTTCCCCCTCACCGACAATTGTTTTTCAACAAGTTGTCGTAGAGTGAAAATCTGATCAACACAGCCTCTACCGGCCATAAAGCCGGACTGTATATCGGAAACCCTTTTGCTAGTAGTCAGAATCACATTTTTTATAATCACCTTACAGAAGACTTTTCCTGGTATACTGAGTAGACTGATTGGTCTGAAGTTCTGACAGTCTTTTTTGTCCCCTTTACCTTTGTAAATGGGAACAATGACTGCCTTCCTCCAATCCATCGGTACTACTCCTGCATTCACACAAAGCTTACATAATTCAAACATCCAATCTATCACACATTCACCTCCTGCTTTCAACATTTCACCATTTATACCATCAAACCCAGCAGATTTCCCATTCTTCAGACGTGAAATAGACACTTTCATTTCTTCTTTCAAAATCTTCAATTCATTCTCTTCATCTGTCTGTTCATAAATTCTTCTTTCACCCTGGCCAAAAATTTCTTGAAAATAGTTCTTCCATCTCTTGCATACTTCTTCATTCTCCCATACCATCTCACCGGCAGCACTTTTGACTCCCGGAGTGGTCAATGCAGAAGATTTATTTCTATCCGCATTGATCCACCTCCAAAATTCCTTCTTACTGTCGGTGAAACTTTTGTTAATCCTTTCATCAATCTTTCTTTGTTCATTCATCTTGCTTTCATAAATTATAGTCTTTGCCATTCTCTTAGCTATCTTATATTCGTCTTCTAGCTTTCTATCATTTCTATCATTCAGCCAATTTTCGTAACACTTTTTCTTAACTTTCACAGCTTCTTTCACTCTATCATTCCACCAGGCATCTCCTTTCAATTTTCCACCTTTCGTTACCCCACATACTTTTTTAGCACATTCAATCATTCCTTCCTTCAGATCTTTCCACATGCTTTCAATATCTTTTCCACACACATTCTTCTCAAGTTCATTTACACTTAAAATTTTGTGGAGCTCTGATACATACTTCTCTTTCACATTTTCTTCATTCAGCCTTTCTACTTTTATTCTAGTCATTCTTACTTGCTTCTTGCGTTTCTTCTTTCTTACTTCACCAAGCATTATTTTAGCACATAAGAGATAGTGATCACTGCCTATTTCAGGCCCGCGGTAGACACGGCTATCTCTTACGGCTCCTCTCAGTCTTTCATCCACACAGATGTAGTCAATGATTGTGCGACTTCCCACAATCTGCCTCGTGTACAGATGCACATCCTTATGCCGAAACCAAGTATTCGATGCAAAAAGACTGTGCTCCGCACACAAAGCAATCAGATGTCGCCCATTATCATTGACTACACCTCTCCCACCAGGACCAATAATTTTCAAACATTCATCCCTCTGCGCACCTATCCATCCATTCATATCACCTAAAATTACAATGTTTTCATTCTTCTTCCTTTCATGCACAACCGCATTCAGCTCATTCCAAAAACTCATTCTCACCTCCATACACTCTGAATCAACAGGAGCATAACAGGTCACCAAGAAAAGTTTCAAACTGTTAATTTTGAATTTAACAACCAAAATCCTGGGGGAAATTCTTCGGTAACCCGCTATGCATCCCTTCACACACTCACTCACAATCACACCTACACCCTGCCTTTCATTCCCATCTTCCACACCTGACCAAATATACAATTCACCATTCGCTAATACTTTCTCACCATTCCCTTTCATTTTTGTTTCTGTCACACCCATTACTTTTATTCGTTTCTCTTTCATTACATTCATAATTTCTTTCTCCTTGCAATCATTCATCTTCCTTACATTCCATGTCCCGAAAACCCATTCATTCTTTCTATGAAAATTAGTGGTGGCATTTCCACAATGTACAGATTTAAAATTATTGTTGGTGGCCATTGCTACAAAACAAAATGTTAAGAACTAAAGTCAGTTTAAAAATACAAATAAAAAAATACAGCTATAAAACATAAAAATTAAAACAGAAAAAATATTGTCCATATAAAAGTGTAAATTGTCCATTTCACGTCTTCTGCCATGTTGTTAGGTAGGTATTACAGGTAGGTAGGTAGGTAGGTATACAATTTTGATTTTTTAATTTATTTTTTACTTCTTCTTTCCAATAATTTTGTTCTTGTTCCAAATTTTTCAAAAAAAGTTGTAGGTTATGTTTCAAAAATGTTTCTTTAAAAAAAATATCGTAATTATTGTCTTTTCAAAAACCTCCCATCCATCCATAAATGTCAATTTCAGTTGTCGAATTTGGACAAAGGCTGCGTGTACAATGTAATTCCCGAAATAATAGATCTTGAAAAACTGTTTAGCACTCACGGCCAATTTTACATTTCAATTTTTTCCACAAATAAGAGATTTTTTGTTATAATTTATGGCCAATAATCACAAACACCTTATGTTCCTCAATTTAGAGTGAATTTATGTTAATTTTGTTGACCCCATTGCCGAATTATAAAACTTTAAT